>OX638313.1:43719736-44141212 GCA_951812415.1 Beris morrisii | reverse complement strand
GAAAAACTCGCTCATTTTACGTTTTGAATGATGTGGAGACGGATGCGATCGAGGACATTGGACAGAGTGATTGTTGACTAATTCATCACGCGCTAGATCGTATCGATGATAGGGTGGAAGAATTATAAACTCGGGGATGGAAGTAGCAGAATGAAAGCAATGCGAACAACTCCGCGCGGTGGTGTATTATTTCCATAACTATGGGTCATAGTGGGCTCTATCTTTGACCGGCTCAAGATTTGCCTACGCAGATGACATCATTTTGATGGTGAGATGTGAGTTTTGATAGTGTTAAGATCGTTTTGATGGTGAGAGGAGAGCTCCTTAACAGCTTGAGCGACATAAAGGAAAATGAACTCAAGTCCCTGATTGATTCGGCTACTAACTGCGGTCGTAACATCAATTTCAGTCTCTTCACGAGAATTCTGTGAAGTACTTAATATATCTTCATCCCAGGATGGAAGCTTACGATTGAGAACAGGATTAATAAGGCATCGTATGATTACTACACCTGCCTGAATATCATTTCCACCTAGGTCTTTAATCCAAAGAAAGTACATTCGCTGTACATCACGTTAGTAAGACCTGTTCTTACGTACGGATCACTGGTGTGGTGACATGCTTCGAATATCGGGATCAATAAGGACGCCTTGAGCAGAAAAGAAAGAATTGCAAGTATTATGATTACTGGTGCTCTTTGTACCACAGCCTTTAGGACTCTGGCGGTGATGCTTCACATAATCCCATTAGACTTAGTTGGGGAAATCAGTAGCGGCAAAAGACGTTTCGCACCAACGGAAGTTGGGCTATAGGAAGGAATGCAGGTTGGGCCACACTAGGATCCTGTCAGATTACTTGTGCTCCGGTACTCCGGAATAAAACGCCTAGAGGACATTCCCACCAAAGAAGGGTGGGGTTTTGGGAACATCATAACTAAGTCCAGATTTGTGTGCTAAATCCAGATATGTGTGCGAATGAAAAGGGATTTTGCGGATGATACCCATCATCAGCAAAATACTATGAAAACCTCCTGTTGGTCACTGTGACTGCCGTGGAAATAAAAAGGCAGGCTAGCTCCCCGGAAGGGAGTTGGAGATGAGAATAGAGTTAGCTGATGAGTTTGAGTTGGTTCTGTGTCTCATCGAATGTGTGAAGGATATGATCGACGCAGAAGCACTCAGGCAGACTTGTAGGCTTGGGAAAATCTTTCGGATTGTCGGCACGTCGAAACTGGATAGGAGGAACGTAAGCTTCATCTTGTCTGTAAGCAGGAAAATATGCAATTCATAGGGATCTCAATGGGACGCTGTCATGGGGACCGACTTGGAATTACCATGGCTGATGAGAACGTAGAACCTTTACTTGAGCATCTAGTACGCGAATATGGGAAACATCTTTCTGATAGATCTATCGGAATTTCCGGTAATACCATCATGGAGAACTTCTCTCTTCATAAAGAAGAGCAACATTTGGAAGCAATAACTCAGAATCTGGTTTTTATACGAGGGGACCGCACGTGATGGGCTATGGCACAGTGCTTCAGTTCACCTTTCTCAGACCAATCTTAAATCCGTGTAGATCTGAATCATACCACCATGTCGTGTCTCGTGTGTTACATTCATGTTGCGTTGACCTCAAAAAGCACAACATTTGAGATTTTTTGCTGACTCATACAAATGTATGTATGTACTTGATCATTCTGGTTGTTCTGTTAAGAGTTCAATGCATTTTGCCAAAATGGTAGAAAGATGTATACTAACAAGTAATAATTAATAACATGCATAACATTCAGTTAGTCTAAATATGTTGTCTTAACTACGTAGGGTCTTAAAACATATTAACAAAAACACACCAACTGAACTAAAATGAAACAATTATTTAAAAAAAATGTATATATAAATAAAAATAAAATGTACTTACTGGTCGTCATCTTCGATGAACATTTTGTGACCTTGTTGTAAGAAATGCTTAGTTTCTTGTCTTTTTGTTATTTATGTGTGCAGGGAAGTGATATATTTCTTGTATTGATTAGTCTTTCTATATCACTTTATTATTATGGATAGATAATTAGTCAATTGATGATTGGTCCGCACACGATTACAGGGAGAATCACAAAACACTACAAATGAAATAAGCCCCTGAAACAAACGAAAAAAATGATTACACTTAGCAATATGACACCTCCCAACGCTAAAAATGATTATTAACAACACACTGACGAAAAAATTATGTGAATATATTTTGTTTAATGAATGAATATAAAAAGCATAACATTTCAAATGCAAGTTCTGTTCAAATACTTTGGAACATATTTGAATCAAATCGGACCGGACAGATGAGACTAAGTGGTATTCTATTTCGGGAGAACTAAATTAGGAGCACTGATTCGGGCCATCATTACAAAATTTTAATTGACATTCAGAAAGAAATTGTAAGACAAGATACGGTAAGCACGTTGTATTTTTAAAAATATCTAATTCGAACAAAATTCCGTTGCATTTTCAGCTAAATCAGCGCCATCTAATGCCCGCTCTTTATTATTGTCGTATGTGACGCTTTTGTTGATGAAATTCAACACTTTCGATTTTAGACATTGGACTTTATTCGACGGTACACAGTTCAATGGCAATTTAGACAGAAAAACGTGACGCTAAAAGAAAAAAATTATTTTATGTTAAAATTAAAATAGGAAAGACAATTTTAGCGTTTATCTCAGTTGCGTTTCATCAAAGACGTGTGGGAATGCGGCGTATTCAGAGAGAAGCAACAACGCGATGCGATATTTTTTTGTACAATAGCCTAGAACTTTGTACCGCGGACCAAGCGGTAAATTCAAATATCATTGACCGTGCTAGTATGTTGCGGATTTCAAGCGATCAACACATTTTTAGAACGTAATTTCAGTAACGAAAAACAATTTTGCGGGTTTTTATAAATATTTTTCAGCATATTCCTCTTTGGCATTGAGGAGAAAGACTTTCACTCTAAAAGTAACCTACCCCATAATAAGGGAGCTTATTTCCGCTTCGAACGCACTTACAGGATAATATTTCGTATGCGATGTGAAATAACCAACTTCGTTTCAAATAACCTTGATGAACACAAGCTGTTTGTCGCTTAAACTAGTATTACTCTGTATGCCATGCTGTCAAATATTTGACTCCAAAATTTTGACCAAAAGTTCAGTCAAATTTTTTCCGTCTTGTGTAGAACAAATAAAATAGTTTGGAAAAAAAAATTTGACGATTACACTATCTCACAGCATTTGCCAGGGAAAAAAGTCAATTATTTGCCAGCGTGGCATACAGTGTAATACTAACTTTAGAGTAAACGGTAATTTTCCCTTACTGATCGTGATGAAACTAGCTATTCTTTCAACTCTAATTGCAACCATTTTGGGGGTTCCGCGAAAGAAAATTTTTAAATAATAGCCACCCTTGTCTACACCCAGGAGACTGGCCCAAAAACTACCACGACCGTACACCTTTTTAGCACACCCATAGTATTTGTTTTACCAGAGTTGTCCTACGTCCATCTATTCAAAAACACAACTCGAAAATGTATTTAGCTAGGAATTTGGTACCCTGATATTTCGCTCAAATCATTGGGTAGCTTCCACACAAAACTACAAGTAAGTGGTTCCACCTATTAATCGATAACGTTAAGAAACGAGAAAATGGTTAAAAAAAATATATATATATTCATCCGTCTAATCCATTGATAAAGCATGTTATTTTTGTGCTATGGGAGATAGTCGCATATATAAAGTCAACACCACACCCAGTTTAGAGTATAAATTATGCCGAAATTCATTTAAATTAATTTGCTTTCCTCGATAATTAAAATAATAATTCTTGGAAAAAAAAAGTTTAAGTAGGACCAGAAATTTAAACACATTTTTTTAACGAGGGTCACTTTATCGCATATTAAATTTATAACTATTGCGAGTTTTCGCGAATTAACTGCAAAATGGTAAAACCTATGTAGATGTGCAGCTTTTGCACATAAAAAATAATATTAATATGATATTTTAATAATGAGGTATTATGATAAAAATTACATTGATCAAAGAATTGTTTAAGTCACAGTAGCAAAAATTTTTATTTTGAAGTAAATTTCTCAAAACCGGGTACAGTTACAATAGCGATGTTAAACATGGTCAAATCCTTTGCATGATAACTTGAATACTTGTAGGAATGTGTAAATATGTATACGTTGTTATTCCAGTACTTACTTCTAGATACTGAGCAGAGTTTCTTCGAGTACAAACAAACATACGGTCGAACGTAAAATATCTTTTGAAAACGTTTAGCTTCGAAGCTGAAATTTTGGATTCGTGTATTGAAGAGATAAGTTTAAGTTTTAAGTAGAACAGATTTTTTCAGGGCATATAGCTATCATAGAAGCAAATTTTCTTTTTTTATAGTAATTTTGGGTTACCCTTCGGCGTTAGAGGAGTCTAGAAAGACCACCACACAAACATTCCTGCTGACAGAGATGGATGGCTTAAGGCTTACCATTAAGGGCTTGACAAGTGAAAAACTTTCGCTGGATAGACCAGTTAGAAAATTGTGCTGTTTCATCGTCAGAGTGCATAGCAGGAGCAAGAGGCGTTTCATGCAATTCTGAAAAGCCCTTACAAACGCACTGCTGAACGTGCGAAAATGTGTACGCATTTGTCGCAAACGTATTGCTTCCAACAACTTCCATATAAATGACCTGAAAATCTGATCGATTGAGTGCTGAAGAACGTGAAAATAGGAAGGTAATTGCAATAAATCAATTAACACAGATTGTGAAAGGGATGCTAAGCACGTTATGTTGTAAAATGGAATGAACAACAAAGATTCCCTCTAATTACAAATAACGATAATAGACAATTCCCAAATCCAGAGTCATTAATGCTGACAGCATAAGGCAGCAAGTAACAAGAGTACTCAAAAACGCATTAATTATTATCATTATGACAAAAGTAATTATTTTTAATTATTTAGTTTAGTTTACGATAACTAAAATTATATTGCAAAACCCCCAAGTACCTAGTTGAGTTTAGTGCTACTTAATTGATATTAAGCGAAGTTATAAAAAAGTAATGAGTCTAATTTTACAATCGTAAATATTGCGGGGGTGTTAACGAGTCGCATACCAGATAAAGGTTAGACGATATTCGAGACAGACCTTTACAAGGAGTTTTGCAAATAAACATAACTTCAGCCAAGCAGATCTCTCGGAGAAAAATAGAATAAGCGCGTATAACACCAAAGTCACACAGTTCTTCCCTGGAAAAAAAATAATCTTTCATCGATTCTTGTGGATGAGATCCAGAAGTACACAAATCTGAACACTTGTGTAATTGTGAGTAAAACGTTGTCTTTACCATGGACGAAGTAAATTCTGGACGACTTCATTGTCCGACAAAGTTGGGCTTCATTGATTACATTTTTGGCGACAGTTGGAATGCCACTCTTTTAGTCCATTCAGACGGGAGCTATGTATTCGCACAGCTCATCAACATCAAGGGTGGTATATTCCAAGGAGACTCTTTGAGTTCCCTGCATGGCATTGAATCCACTTTCATGGCTCCAGAATAATACAAAGGACGAATCTACACTCCTGATTCTATTAAACATGGCATCTAACTTTAAATTGTATGCTGGAAACGACCAACATCTTAGAGGTCTTCTGGAGATTACATGCTCCTTTAGACGGGATATCCGGATGGACATCGGTTTGGACAAATGTCGAGTTCGAGCTATTCCCAGGGATATTCATGAGCTGCATACCGGACATAGTTTCGACGGTATTCATATCGAACCTATTGAGGAAGTAGCCCTCTATAAGTACATTGGAGTTTTGCAAGGAAATAGAACTCGTGTTAAAGACTTGCGTGATGGACTTGTAACTGAGTGTTTGTTAAGGCTCAAGCTGATGCTGTGATTCATCATTCAGGAAAGAATAAAATATGTGTGGTTAATACCTATAGTATAAAAGAAACAATATTTGATCCGTCGAGCCGGACATATGAAAGTCAGAAGTAAAGAAAAATAAATTTACCGGGAACCTGAATTCCAAAATAGTTTAGTCAAATTTGATTGGAAATTTTAAATTTTTAAGGGTCATTGTCCGAGCAAACATCAATGGAATGGTTCAAGTTACAAATACTTCAAATAACAAGGATCACTTATGAATTCTAATTGTAATAATTGAGTAAAAATGTCACTCTCTCGATCAATCCAGTTCTTTCTAGACAGAATGCTGGGGAGAGGCTTTTATTTGGAATATCGTTAAAGACATATTACTTATCTTGTTCTCCTCCACTTTAATTTTACCATGCCTTTGTAAAGCCTAAGCCTTTTCTATCTAAGTCAACATGCTTAAAATATGGACTTTAATTTTATAGTGAATATTCATTTACTAGTAAAGTTTGGTGTTTATTAATTTCCAACTGAAAACGGTGGAATCGTTCCAATTCAGTCTACTAAAAACTGTACACACCCGATCTAGGGACATGTTGTTGCAATTGTACATCTCTCATATCTTCAAGGGAAACTTGGCAAGTAGTTGGCATGTATACGTGGCTTATAAATAGAACCACTCGGCTGAAAACTTATCTCATATGATACTTCATGTCTGCATTTTTGTAATTCTAATTGCATTGTCTGAATCTCGCTCGAATGCGATAATGTCCAGCTTAATGCATCCTCTGAAGGTTTTTGCTAAGTTAAGTTTTAGTGACAACATAAGTCTGTCGAAGACGTGCAGAAAACAGTGATATCGATAACATTTATTTATTTAAGAAAATGTAATATTCCTGAGTGGATAGGTATCGATCGCTGTGAAGCGTATTTTGTTGTTGATGCGGATGGTTTATGTTTCTGTAGCGATATTTGGAAAACTTATCATACTACAGTACAAGACGTAATTTAGTTTTTATAATATTCTTCATTACAAAGGCAACACAGATCATAGAGTGTGACAATGGAGGTAAGACGAAATTAGGAGATAGTTGGAAAAAGTATAAGGAACGACTCCAGTTTCTTGTACTAAGGAAGTGCACGCTTAACACGGATACACCTTCTGTTAATGTTGAAAGAATCAGGATTGTCACTTCGAATTATGTAGAAGGATGCAGCATGTGTTTGGAAACACATCTGCTGAACCTCATTCAGTGGCTATTAGGATATTACCCAGCACGTTAGTCTTCTGTAATACGGAGGTCTCAAATATGTCGAAATCACTGCTGACGTTCATAGCGTGAACTTCATCAACGCTCAAACATTTTTTACGAGATTTGAATCTGATGAAAGTGACCATCAGTCTGCACTGTCAGTTTGTGAATGTCAAGATAAATTGTCTAAATAAATAAATTTACTTCTAAATGTTTTGAATATAGTCGAGGAATAAACTGATTTAAGAATTTTTTATTAAGTTTATATTAAACCCCCTGGGGAGTAAGACATTGTTCAAGTTTTGACGAATTCGGTTTTTTTTTTGTTTAATGAGATTAAATTCAATTTCACTTCTATTGTATCATCTATTGAAAAAACAAATACGTAAATAAATAAAAAAAAATCTGCCAACAGTCTGAGCGCAACTTCATTATTTTATGGGTAGAAGTCCGAAACGAGTTTAGTTTAATGCTGAGATGCGGTGTATGTTACTATGCGACTGACAACCTAAAAATAACTAGGAGACTATTTGGAACGTTTTTAGATTGTCAATCGCATAGTAACATACACCGCATCTCAGCATTAAACACGTTTCGGACTTCTACCCATAAAATAATTAAGTTGCGCCCAGACTGTTGGCAGATTTTTTATATATAGAGATAACCGATTTTTAGGCGGTTATATAGCAAGCAAGTTAAAGTAAGAAACAATTCTGACAAACCCTGTAGAACATTTTTTTCTCAAAACATGTCAAGGAATCACCCCTCAACATATGGTCAAGTACCGGACACCCTGTATTTAAAGCCCTAAGAAGTAAAGGCAATTTCAATATCTCATTAGAATTAAGAAATTTATCAGAATTCGCAAGAACGTACACTTTACATACTACTTTACACTTCCATATGGGCTGAATATCGACAAATCTGGAAAACGAGTTTTAGGCGCTTATATAAAGAGCCCGCAGAAGTAATATTAATTCGATACCTTGACAGACCTAAAAAATATGACGAAATTCGTTGAAGTGTATATAACCCGTAATCCAATGCAAATCTATTTTTTTTTTAAATTGCTTTTCTGGTACATCTACATATGCATACTAAGTTTCAACTTTCTAGTATAAGTCTACTCTTGTGATACTAAGAACATTCCCCGCTCCCGTACCTTGATTCCCCTATCAACAATTTTACTTCCGACGTCAATTCTTAGCTTTCTATCTTCAGCAATTCTCGAGAAATAAAAGACAGACATTTTTTGCTTTCTATTCTTCATCAAATAAGACGTCATTTACTTTTTAAGTAACCCTGAGTCTACACTGAAAATTTATTTGGCAATGACAATGGCAATATAGCCATTGAGTTAAATGTCAAATCGCAATGAGTGGGCATTTGATTGCCAGGCAATTCGCATTGGAGCGAATGAATTCGAAGTGTCAAGTTGTGAAGCAAAGCAATCATAACTTCGAAAACTATCGATTAATTCAATAGTTTTTTCTTTAGTCCACATATTTTCACTCATTTTGCGATCAAACCAAAAGAACGTAAGTCTACCTGTTGACAAGCGACGCTAACTTCTGTCAAACGATTCGTTTTCTGGCAATATTATCCTCAAAATTGCCATGGCAATGCTGAGAGCAATATTGCCATATGCGTTTGGTGTGTCTACACTGTCAATTTGTGTATGGCAATAATGCCGTTGCCATTGACAGATAAATTGTCAGTGTAAACGCAGGGTAAATGACGTTTTACTCCAAAAATTCATCTAAAGTATATTTGAAAAAAATATTTTTCTAACTCATAATTCTAAAATTAAGGTAGATAAGGTACTCTTTCAAAGAAAACCCAGAGTATCGTTCTCAATAGTATCTTTCTTATCATTTTCCTGGTGCTTCGATTAGAAGGTAGAAAGGAACATTACTCATTTTTCCGGGGACAGGTTGTTAGTCTATCACCTAACCATCTGAAGAGAGCATTTCACGTCTTTGGGCCTTAGCAGCTGAGATTATTTTGATACAATCATCTAAACCAAAAGTACACAATAAGCAACTACACATTCACGACTGAATGACAAATTTCCCAATGATTAATCGTGACTGTATGTAAAGTGACCAACTGAAATATAGGCACATACGCATATTAGACAAATTTGATTACTCCCATATCGATAGTGTTCATAAAATACTTAAAATAAATTTGCATTCGAGTCATGTGCACAGAATAAATACAAAAATAAATCATCTTTCATTCAGTTCAACCAGTTCAAGTGGTTTAATGACAAAAGAAAAAAAAGTGTACTTTTACATTACAATTTGCGTAAATAATATGTTCGTATACATACGACATTTAAAACGAGTTTAATCGAATTCTGAACTAATTATTTGTGTAAATTAAAGATGATTCGTTAAGTGTACGTACTCACTTCGTATCGGAGTTAACGCGTTGTAGCTAAAATTTACTATACAATTATTATCTTCGTTCGTTTGTTACGAGATACCGAAACACTTCATTCGAGAAAATGAGTCAAAGGTGATGCACTTCTTTCGCACATGTCATCAAGTAAAAATGACAAAAAACTCCACGATAACTTTTGAAACGCTTACGATTTGACTTGACGACAAAATTATGTAACTTTATGTTATTGTGCAAGATAATTTGTTTGCTCCGGTCTAAGATTATAAAGCCACTTAAAACGGAAGATTTATTTAAGAATTGAAGTTGCAGTATGAAGAGAAAAATAGAATTGTATAATATTAGATTGAGAGGTTTGATCATTGTTCTGGCAATGATACAAAACAATCGGTTTTAGATCGTCGACTGATCATATTCTGAACAGAGACAAATATCGAATAAAAGTCATGAATTTTGACTGGCTAACTAAAGCAATTCAGGGCTGTTTCATGCAAGCCTGAATAAGGTCGTCCGTCCATTCAGGCATGATTCAAGCAGACTAGTTTTCGCACGTGACCCCCATAGGAGAAGTAGTCCTGAATTCAGTCTTAAGCGGCAAATACACGATACAACGATTGTACCAATTGTTGGCCCGATTTGTCGTTGTATGCGACGATTGTATCGCTCATGGACGACGGTTGGACCGATATCGAACGGTTGCAAACCGAAAACCTGCGGTCTCATGCATATTGCAAGAAAATTGTAAACAAATCGTATCGTGTGTACCGTGCATACAACCGTTGGACAGATATCGCAAAAACACACGTCGGTACAACTGCTGGTATCGTTTATTTGCCGCTTAATACATTATATAAACACTTAATTGTTGAAAACCGATTTCATTCTACGTGGCTCAAACCGAATGATTTTTAAAAGACATGATCATTTTTTAGCAATAATCAGTAATAATGTTTTTGTTATTAACAAAAGCCAGTACGAAAAGGTGAAGAAATCACGTTCTACGCCGAACTTATACACAATGAAACGTTGTTTTGGACATGATCAAGTCATGAGATCGACCTTGACAATGAACATTGCTTTGATCGTAGTAACAATGTCCACATAGTTTCATACAATGTGATAGCATACTTTTAACGAAATTATAATTATGCCACCATACACGCACATGTTGCGATAATCTAATAAAAAAAAGAAACATTCTCCCGCGATAACAGCAACTTGTCCGCCTAATGATCACAAATCTTTCGTGTACTTCGACTCGACAATCGTTTTATTAAGCGCTGATCAAAGTTTACAAACTACGAACAGATTAACCCTTCATTAGTGAGAT
This sequence comes from Beris morrisii, assembly GCA_951812415.1. NCBI lineage: Eukaryota > Metazoa > Arthropoda > Insecta > Diptera > Stratiomyidae > Beris > Beris morrisii. The sequence goes on along the minus strand of OX638313.1, from coordinate 44,130,308 downwards.
TACATAATCGGTGTACATAGCGACAAGATTCCCATTTCGCAATAAATAGCTTAGTGAATAAGTGAATTTATTTGATCTTAGACCATGTACATCAGATTTTTATTGGATACGACATCAGATTAATTTCATACAGTTTTTAAGTTAACTGCTGTGTAAAGTGCAAAGGTTCATTACAATGCAAAGCTGTTAAGAAATTAAAAATAAAAAATTAATATACACGAATAGAAACTGTAGAAAGTTGTAGAAATTACACTATTAAATTTAATCGTACACGCGTACAGCAGGTAGATGCAGTTGTTTGTCTACATACGAGTAGTACTTTTCTCGATTTCGTCAGGGATAAAATAAGAGATATGTTAATATGTACACTAGATCAAATCTAAGGTATTAAGTATTTGTGCCCAATTTTCTGCGTCTGATGGGCAAAACAGTACATTTGAATGAAGTACTTCACAACTAGTTATTCACTTTAAAGAGTTAGTTCAGTGAAGTACTACAAATGAACTGTTCGTTTCATCTTTTTTCTTCTCTAACCAGTTGTTCAGTAGCGACTCCTTCATTTGATCTGTTCACTTACTCTATTCTCTTCTCTAACCAGCCGTACAGTAGTCACTAGCTAGTCAGTCAGTCGATCAATTGTGCAGGGGTGTGTGGATTGGCTTCTCTAAAGACCCATTCACTAGTCAGTCAGTTCAAATAGGAAGAAGAGCGATGTATACATGTAGACTTCTCCCTTCATTCATTTTAATTTTTTTTATTCACCTTTCGAATTGAACTGGAAAAAAAAATCGAGTTATCCTTTCGAGTAGTTCACTCATGAACGTCTCGATTATCTTATATGCTGATGCATATAGCTACAGAGTGGACTCTGTGCATACTACCTATATATAATCTTAGAAGCTTTCTAATTAGAATGATAAATTGATGAAGTGAATAGTACAGATCGCTATTTACAGAAATCATCGATAATCTATCTAAAGGACTTCATATCGATGAAGAGTCGAATCACATTTCGAAATCAAGTCTCACCCAAAGAGAGCTGTCAATTTCCTTAAGGTGATTTTACACGAGCGATTAAAATTGCTCAATTTGCAGCAATTCCAGACAATTTCAACGTTACGAAAACATACAGCAACATCAATTTGTGGTCAACTCGTTGCTCAGCAGTGCCTAGCGATATGGAGCAATACTCAGCAATTTGGCTGAGATCATACAAAGACAATTTAATCTATGAAGAACACGAAAGCAAACTTGACAAACAAATCTAAAACTTAAAATAAAACTTGGAAATATTTGAATTCCAAGCCATTATAACACGAAACTTGACAAATAAAGTCAAAAGTCAAAACTCAAAACAAAACTAGACAACTGAATCACCGAACGAGGATAATTGCTCGGTATTTTCTAAGCTAGTAGAAATACAGCAACTATAGGGCGAGCAGTACCAGCAATCTGTGAAAACATTGCCACGATGCCGAAATATTGCCGCAACTAGCATGATATTGCCATGTATTGCTTCATTAATCGCTCCACTAGTTTTGGCAATAGTCGCCGGGCAATCAATTGCTTGAAAAATGGCTCGTGAGCACCTTTAAGTTCTACTGCTACTCGTCAATTCCCGTAATGTATGTAGCATTGTCACATGAATAGAAAACTTTTTCGGATTGCATCTGATTTTATCCGGATTTATTAACTCGTTTGCCGAAGTCTAGAAGTTATACGAAATAGCTTTTGGTCATATAGTCAATTGTAAGGTCCCATGGCGAATTTAAAACAAACAGATCTTCAGTGTTGTAACGACTTGATTTACAGCCGGGGTAGGCTTAGCGGGTGCCGGGATCCGTTACAAAATATTTGTTTGTTTCTTGACTTCACTTTATTAATCCGAATTGATGACATATATTTAAATTTGATTTCCTTCGGGTTTTCTCCTTGCCATTTCCGTGCTTTCGCCATAGCTCGCCTCCGCGCGTCTGCTCTACTCGCCTTGACTTGCTCCTGCTCGTCGCCTCTGTTCAACGTGATTCGACTCTATGGGTACGACTCCGCTCGCCTTGCCTTGACCATCTGCGCTCTGCTCTCTCCTTGTCTTCGTCTCTCTGTGTGGCCTTTGCTCTGCTCGTCCTCTCTCCCTGTCTTCGTCCTTCCCTGTCATCGTCCTTCCCTGTCTTCGTTTTCGCTTTGCTCTGTTCGTCTGCTCTGCTCCTCGTAGCTCGCTGTGCTCGTCGCTGCTTTGCTCTGCTTGTTGTGGCTCGCTCTGCTCGTCGTGGCTCGCTCTGCTTGTTGTGGCTCGCTCTGCGCGTCGTGGCTCGCTCTGCTCGTTGTAGCTTGCTCTGCTCGTTGTAGCTTGCTTTCCTCGTTGCGGCTTGATTCTTTGCTTGGCTCTGCTGGGCTAGTCTCTGCTCTGCTCTTCTTGGCTCGTCTCTGCTCTGCTTAGCTCTGCAGGGCTAGTCTCTGCTCTGCTCGTCTCTGCTCTTTCTCAGCTGTTTTCCGTGTTCTATGTTTATTGTTGGTGCTTATTTGTTCTAAGTTTTTAAAATTCAATTCAGTGTTACATGTTTTAATTCAATGTTTGTGTGTTGAAATTTCTCGTGGAAATTTCCGTCCTCACAGTGTTAACGCGGTTTACTCGTAAGGATAAGGATAAGAATATTAATAAGATATAATATATTGTTGCGAGCTAGGGGTTCGCCGGGATTTCAAGTAAAACACAATTCGGTTAAAATAAAAATAAGTGATAATTTATTTATCCGCACTTTAATTCACAGAATTATAATCGCACAATAATTCGCACTGTATGGCAGTACCGCCCGCTTATACCATATATCGCTTAACTCGTTCACTTTCGTTCTCTACCAACACGGTCGCGTATACTCGCTGGCTATCGCAGTCGCGTAATCAAAATTACTCTTTCTTTGCTGAATGCTTCACCTGCTTATATACTACCCGGTTGCAGTCTAGGATGTGCTTGAACGTTCAGTTCTGGAATCTTCTCGAAAGCTTCAGAGCCTTCGATTTCGATCATCGTTCAGTGGTGTGTGCAGAAGATTCAAGTGAGCTTGAGATCTTTCGACTTTGGTGGTTCATGTACAGGGTTCTAGTACATTGGAGAGCATTCGATAAAGAAGGGAGATAGAATCGTGTTGTCTCGCCTTATCTTCAGCTAGGTTTCTGATTGGGTTATTTTGCAACTAGGTATTCGGTTGTTGTTGTTTTCATTATGTGAAACGATTGAGTTGCACGGTTGCGGGGTTGCCAGGCTTACATGTAACATTACTCCCTCCTTAGTTTCTGTTCGTCCCGAACAGAGTAGCTCCCCCGTCAGTGACGTCATTTTTCATTTTGGTCCGTGGTACTCCCTCCTTTAGTTGCGTGCTGACTCGATGCCATCCTTTACCGTTGCACTGATGTTTTGACGATGTTTCCCTCTGTCTTCCAGTGCTGTGCAACAATACTAGATCGCCATCTCTGTAGCTGGAAGATTTCGCTCGTTGACAACGCTCTGCATTCTGGTGATTAGTTGTTGAACAGATTTTGTCCCGAGTTTGGTAATGTTTTGCCTGCTGTCGGTCACAAACTTTTAATCGTCGCAAGTTCCCCACGACCTCTTTGTCTTGTTGACTATTCTGCATCACAATATGCTGATGTTGATTTCGCCAGCCAATTTGCGTCTCTTCTAATTGACTCTGTAGCTTTGCGCCTCTGGTACTCCTTTGTTCGGCAGTACAATTCGAACAATAATTCGGCGTTCTCTTCGGCTTCCGACAATCAAACCTTAAGTGTCCTTCTAGTCCACAGTTCCAACATCGCATCGCTCCGCGACGTTTGCCTTGTTTTTCGGTTCCTTTCCACCAGCAATCGGTGTCAACAGTTCTTTCCCGCTCATTACAGCTATTGCATAGTGGTTGTTTCGAAGTGTGCTTATCGTAATTATTCCTGTTTCTTCTTAGTTGCCAACAATCACGCCGTAAATGCCCGTCCTGTCCGCAATGCCAACATCGGAGAACACTGAGCCTAGCGTGTTCCAATCTCCGACTCGCGTAACATTGACCCGTGCCCTCACTGCGGCAATGGTGGGGTATCGCTCTTCCAGTGTATTCCGCTGGTCTGCAATCCCGACTTAAGTGTCCCGTCTTTCCGCAATTCCAACATCGGGGGGCACCAGATCCTACGCTCCGCTTGGTGTACTCTGCTCTCTCGCATACACACTTTTCTGTTATTTTTCGGACTCGGTAGTTACTCCACGAGCTTTGCTTGGCAGCTTCGAACGTAAGCCCATATACTAAGGCTTCGCCAATCGTTTTCTTTCCTGCCAATTTTAATGACAACTGTAGTTCTTCATCCTGTACGGCATTATTAAATGTGAAGACAGCCAAATCACTGCGTTGTTCTGTTTGCGCATTGGGAAGCGACAATAACGTAAGTCGTTCTATATCGCGTGCCAGCTCTTGAAGTGTTTCACCAGTCTTTTGAGTTCGGTTGTAGAGTTGTGTTTTGTATATCTCTCGCATGTGGTCACTGCCGTAATGAAGATCTAATGTTTGTACCAACGTCGAAAAATCTTGTTGCTGCTCTTGAGGAATTGTTTGAAGAACTTCTGCTGGTGGACCTCTTAGCGCCAATATAAGAGCCGTTCCTCGTTCCAAATCATTCCAATGATTATTTCTCGCGGCAGCCTCAAATTGGGTTTTATAGATAGCCCACGGTGTTTGTCCATCAAAGATTGGAGCTTTGAGATCTTTGTGCGTAACGTGTTCTGTCTTAATGACTCCAGTTGCTTTCACGTTATCAAAGTCCCTTTTTAAGCGTTCAACTTCTTCTACAATCGCTGATGTCTTCTCCGTTATTTGATCTTCAAAAGTTCGAAGTTTCTTTTCTACATTTTCTTCTATTGCTTTACCCATGGTGTCCATCGTCTGATTTAGATCTTCGATTTTGTTGTTCTGCTGCTCCAACTTTTGGTTGAGGTCGTTAAGATCTGTTGATGTTTGATCTAACTTCTTGTTAAGATCCGCTGACAGTTCACTTTGTTGGTCTAATTTCTGGTTGAGGTCCTTCGAAGTCTGGTCTAGCTTCTCGTTGAGGTTTGTTGATGTCTGATCTAATTTCTGATTAATGTCTTTCGACGTCTGGTTGAGATCCGTTGATTGTTGGTCTATTTTCTGGCTTTGCTGGTTCATCATTTGCATTAATTGCCTTAGAGACTCTAACGTCTCTGAACACTCATCACTACTTGCTGCGCGAGCTTCTTCGATTGGAAACTCGAAATTGTTTGCGTCCTTGCCTTCAGCCTCAAGCACTTCGATCATTCGGCTGACAAGTTCAGTCTTGTTCCCTGTTGTAGATAATTCGCGTCTACCGAGCTCTTCCTTCAGCTCCATTAGTTTCAAGTCTTTTAAATAACGCGGCATTTTCACTATTTTTTTATTTGTCCGTTAAAGATTTTCCGCGATACAAATTCACTTAAGTTCTCTTTTTGTCCGTACGAGAACTTTCCACTTCACTAATTGAAGTTACCGCTCACTAGAGCACTCGAGAATATTCGGTTTCACAAAATTCTCCCTGTCCGTTCGAGAATTTTCACTGAACTTCACAGTTTGAAAACTTTATTCGTGCACCAAAATTCTCACTTTGTCCGTTCGAGAATTTTAATTTCACTTTTCCACTCGCGATTCCAACCCGAATTAATCCTTGAAATCCCACTTCTGACACCAATTGTTGCGAGCTAGGGGTTCGCCGGGATTTCAAGTAAAACACAATTCGGTTAAAATAAAAATAAGTGATAATTTATTTATCCGCACTTTAATTCACAGAATTATAATCGCACAATAATTCGCACTGTATGGCAGTACCGCCCGCTTATACCATATATCGCTTAACTCGTTCACTTTCGTTCTCTACCAACACGGTCGCGTATACTCGCTGGCTATCGCAGTCGCGTAATCAAAATTACTCTTTCTTTGCTGAATGCTTCACCTGCTTATATACTACCCGGTTGCAGTCTAGGATGTGCTTGAACGTTCAGTTCTGGAATCTTCTCGAAAGCTTCAGAGCCTTCGATTTCGATCATCGTTCAGTGGTGTGTGCAGAAGATTCAAGTGAGCTTGAGATCTTTCGACTTTGGTGGTTCATGTACAGGGTTCTAGTACATTGGAGAGCATTCGATAAAGAAGGGAGATCGTGTTGTCTCGCCTTATCTTCAGCTAGGTTTCTGATTGGGTTATTTTGCAACTAGGTATTCGGTTGTTGTTGTTTTCATTATGTGAAACGATTGAGTTGCACGGTTGCGGGGTTGCCAGGCTTACATGTAACAATATATAAATATAAAAATATTTAATCCGGATGACAAATAAACTATTCCGGAAAAGAACTAAATATTTGAATAAACCAATGCAGGCAAAGGTTAATTCAATGAGGAAATTGTTTAATCTAATCGAAAGATGCTAAGCGGAATGTAATTGTGTAAATCCCACTAAGCGTGTTGATAACTGGAAACTTAGCTATTTTAATCTTTGTGCGATTGTACAAAATACATAATTAAGTCATGTTCTCAATTTAATTAAAATTGTTCACCCACATGTTCCCAAAGTTCACGTGTGAAGATCAAAAATGTAACTGATAACAAAACTTTTGATACTTATTTCAATCAAATTATGCAATAGCATTTTACTCATTGGCGATAATAACCACATAAATTAAATTTGTGGGTATGTATTGAGAAGTGTGATAACAGAGAGGGCAAAATCCTTATTGCTTATAATAGCATCGAAATTAATTCTAATTTAAAGAACGAATAAACATTTGGAACCCCCTATTAGTAGAAAGATGCGTCTTATATTATCATAGCAGTTTACAATTATGTTGTCCATATACGTTTCAGTTTATAGTATTTTTAGTATTGCTCTGCAACAGTTCGAAATTACCCCTTGAATTGGACAGAACTAGAACACCTGACCAAATCGATAAACGCTCAACTACTAGTCAAATTTGCTTTTCGAAAAAAGGACTATAAAATATTTAATGCAAACGATGAACTCCATCTTTCCTCTAAAGCATTGAAGAGCTCATATGCATAATTTAGTAGTAGTAGACATAGTTCATTATACGAGAAATTGTCTATTTTAGTTAATTGCAAAGAACGTGAAACTTGTGAGAAATTAGAAATGACGAACATATGTGAAACGTATCGTGAAGTAGAAATATCGATTTCAATATTTACATATACCTAAAAATGGCCGGTATAGTAACATTACGTATAAGATTTGTATAGGCTTAGACTATAGAAGTCATGGTGAAGCAAATCTTGTTTCAAGACATATTCAGGTGCATCCGCAACACAACACAAGTCCACAACCTCTCATATATCACAGCAGCAGCGCACCTTCCGAGGTTCGCAAGAAATGGGAAATTATGTTCTCTAGAAAGTACAGTAGCCACTATTCTGCCAAGACCCACACTATTTGTCTAGAGCAACATGTCAAAACGAAATGCCAAATTATTTAATTATTCGAAAGTGAAAGGAATTCTTAAAATAGAAATTATGTAGGAGGAGCAATAATTCAAAGATTGAAGGCATCCACGTTAGGTGAAATTTCGCCAAAGATATTAGGAATGGGTTGGCAAACTATATTACATCTTTTTTCATTAAGTTCAACGTTACACAGAATGATAGTTTGTGATATGGCACTTACAAAAAAGTAGGTAGACCTTGTCACCACAAGAAAATAGGTAGACCTTGTCACCACACTGAATCCTCGAAACCAATTATACTATGATAGTAAAAAAAGGTAAAAATAAATTTGCCTAAACAAAATGTAAAATAAGTTAAAATAAACATATAAAACACAACGCTAATGAAACTGCAAGAAATGTTTCATAAGATCCGTTAAAAAATATGTAAAAAGGTAAAGATAAATGAGGAAAAACTGGAAACAGTACAAATAAACTAAAAAAAATCAACAAAAAGGATTTAGCTGATTTCTCTTCCTTAGATATGTAAGAACGTTCGTATTCCCCGAGTTTTTAAGGAGGTTCAATTCCTTTATCCGATCTGCTGGTAGGCTTATATCTTCAACAATATGTACATGTATTAATTTATATTAGAAGACCCTAAACTTTCCTCAAAATCTTCAAAATTTGTTTTAAAAAAATTGTTTTGATTGTCTAGCTAATGTATACAAAAATTAGCAGAAAAAAACATCAAAAATAAAAAAAACGTTATAGATAAGAAAAATGTTAAAAATAAAAAATACATCAAAAAGAAAAAAAAAACAGAAATAAAAAAAACAAAATTAACAAAAACAAAAATAAAAAAAAATAATAAAAAACACAAAAATAAAAACAAAAATAGAAATTAAAAACAAAAATAAAAATAATAAAAAAGAAAAATAGAAATAAAAAAAACATAAAAATAAAAATAATAAAAAAAAATAAATAAAAAACAAGAAAAAAGGGTTTACAAAAATTAAAAAAAAAAACGATTCAATAAAATACAAAAAAATCTGCCAACAGTCTGGGCGCAACTTTATCATTTTATGGGTAGAAGTCCGAAACGTGTTTAATGATGAGATGCGGTGTAGGTTACTATGCGACTGACAACCTAAAAATTAACGTTCCAAATAGCCTCCTGGTTATTCCTTCCGAGATATAAAAAACCACCCCTCTCCCCGTATCTTGATACCCCTATCAAAAATTTTATTTTCTAGGATGTCTCCATAGTGGCTCTATATAATCCTAAATTGTTAGCTTTCTATTCATTATGGTTTTCGAGAAATAAAAATCAGAACGTTTTCCTTTCTACCCCCTTTCACCATCACCCCCAACACCCACACCACCAAAATTTTTTTCCCTACTACAAGCTTACCGACCCCAACTCCTGTAAAATTTTCAAGATCATATCTGATACGGTTTCTGAGATATAAAAATTACATTTTCTGAAAAATTGTTGTCCCCCCACTTTCGTGCTCCACCTCCCCCTCAAAAAATTTACTTTCAGTAGACTCTTCTTGTGATCCCATATACAGAAACTAAATTTTATCTTCATGGTGTAATTGGTTCGGAAGATATTGTAATCCAAAGTTTTTCACAACCACCCCCACACCCCACCACCCCTCTTAAAAATTTGAACCCTTGTCTAATCTTGAAGTATCTCTAAAGACAACAACAAAGTTTCAATCTTTTAACATCAATTGTTCAGGAGATATCGATTTTAGAATGTTTCAATTCCGTCTTTCATGCGTTAAAGACCCTTTCCCCCCCCTCCCCCCTTCCACACCCCTTAACCAATATCGACAATTTTTTTGCAATTGAGTCTATTATCATAGTACTACATAATTTCCAAGGTTTCAGCCTCCTAGCATAAGTGGTTCCTAAAATCTAGAAACCAAAATGTTTCGTCTAAAACGCTCCCCTTGTACCCCCACCCCTCGAAAATATACTTGTCGTAGGGGTTCACCCAATCTACCTACCATAAAAATTTCAATTTAATATCTCAACGGGTTTGGGAGCTACGCGCCTTCAAACGATTTTGCGTACGGCGTATGGCGGACGGCGTACGTCGTCTACGGCGGACAGACGGAAATTTTTTTTTTTTTTGCTTTTTTGGTGTTTACTAGTCCTAAAACGTGTAAATACAAAATTTCAGGGTAGCAAACTTTTTTGAAATTTCAGGTCGATCACAATACTTTATTATTAAAAAATAATAAAGTAAAAATTCAAAAATATAAAAAAAAACCTTCAAAAATATAAAAAAAAAACATTCAAAAATATAAAAAAAAAACATTCAAAAATATAAAAAAAAAACATTCAAAAATATAAAAAAAAAACATTCAAAAATATAAAAAAAACATTCAAAAATATAAAAAAAAACATTCAAAAATATAAAAAGAAACATTCAAAAATATAAAAAAAAACATTCAAAAATAAAAAAAAAAACCATTCAAAAATATAAAATAAAACATTCAAAAAATTAAAAAAAATCAAAAAAAATGTTTTAAAATAAAACATTCAAAAAAATAAAAAAAAGGGAAAAAAAATGTTTTAAAATTAAAGCATTAAAAAAAAATTGCAAATAGTAACAGCAAAATATATAAAGAATGAAAGGGTATTTTAAAAGAATAAAAAAAGAAAAATCGTAATATACCTAATAAAAATAAAAATAAATTAACTAAAACATATCTAGACTACAATAATAAATACATCTTTAAAAAAAACGGATGTACTACTACATCGTTGCTAAGCTTTCTATGGGTTTTTTGACAAACATTTGGAAAATCTTTTCGACAACATGTGGCCAATATACAGGATATCTGGTAATTGGTTGGCAACTTTTTCAGGGGTGTTTCCTTGATGTATTTCGAGAAAATACATGTTCTACAGAGTGGGTCAATTTTCTATATCCGCGGAGTACACACCCTCACACTCTCTTAAGCCGTTATATCTTCAAAACTAATAATCGCAGTTCAACATGCTATAGCTTATTTTTTAGGAAATCGATTTCTCAAGATCGGATACAGCTACAATATCGACGCTTACATCAAATAAAAGGTAATTCGATTCCCTAAAAAACCAGTTAGAACATGTTGAATTGGGATTATTAGTTTTGAAGATATAACAGTTTACGTGAGTAAAAGATGTTCAGTTGTACTTTATGTCAGAACGCATTCAACACATGCCTTGACAAATTATTATTTCTTTTGCATGTCACTGATGTAAAATACAAAAAAAAACATTTAGCTCGAATCACGCGATTACACCGATGACCTATTTTAGGTCAGGTAACAAACGAGAGAGCTCCAACCTGTCGCTAGCTCGGGTCACCTACGAAGTGTTTACTGCAAGCGTCTTAAGTAATTTAGGTCGAATTTGAGGTATAAGCCGGTGCCTAAATGCTGGGTGTAAACCAGGTCATTGATTCATCAGTGAGCGTACTATGCAAATCCACCTGCTCAATTAACACCTCTATGCTATAAGGAAGTTTCGGAGTTGTATAATACGCTCCATGATGAGTCAATGCAACACGATGAAGAAACAGCTCCTAGTCCAAAATAATTTTCAGACTGGCCTTTCCAGTCAAGGTTTCTTCACAGGCAAGCCTTGAATGGCAGTAGGGAAGAGAATGTGGGAGTTTTCTTTACAGAGTAGTCCACCTACGAATAAGGATACAAAATTCAGGTTCATAAATATTTTAAGACAAAAAAAAATTGTAGGAAATTAAATGAAAGATTAGGTATGTCACAAACGTATAGTACGACAAATGGCCGAATTTACTTCACTACAAATGTACAATAAATGGTTCTAATTCACAGGTAAAGGTCCCAAACATCAGGTTCCGAATAAAATTTGTTAAAGAATTTCACGTAACGTGCATTCCGAACTAATGTTAATATCATCCAAAATGTTGTAGGCTCTTCAATCGTACAGTAAAAAGATATTCACTGTGACAATGAAAGCCTATGAAAATTCTTATTATAAACCTACAAACTCATGCCAATTGTCTTAATCTAAATACAGATTCTCAAATGGTGCACGTTGGAGTCTAATAAATTATGTTATACTATCATTCAACGCTACACAACATCATTGTGATCTTGGTACAATATAAAATTTTGTCGCTCTTCTAAATAATCGCCAACGGAGGATGTAACCAATTGAAAAATCATTTGGGGAAAATGAAATAAATATTTAAATATAACACAGAAAAATTGATACTCTATTTTATTTAAAGGAAATGAGGAAAGTGATTAGTATGTTCCATTCAGTGTTCGATATTTCAAAATCGTTCGTTTTTGCGAACTTTAAACGTTTTCACGGGAAATACGATAATATACCCAATGGTGACAGGCGATGAAGAAGAATGGGAAGGTTTAAGACCTGGGACAATTCTTGGTTACAATCAATGAACATTCTGCTGTGTTGTAAGACTGTGGTTCAATACTATATCCGACTGTTACATATCCTGGCAACCCGAACCGCACATCGAAGTTTCCAGAGAAAACTACAATTAGAATAGCGTAGAAAGCTCTACACACTTCTCACATGTTCTACACATTTCTACACCACAGAATATGCTGGAAATCTCTCGACTCAACACATGCAGTATCTAAGCGACGCACGGGTTGAATGCGGCATTAGTTTTACTACTGCGAAAACGAGACGACAATCAGTTTCACTGGAAAGCGGATATGTAAAGTGAATTTCCAATCCGAATTGTGTTTTAATTGAAATCAGGCCAGCTCCTAGCTCGCAACAATACATACATCAAACACCAATCACATCCGTATGATACCAGAATGGAGAAATGGCACTGCATTAAAGTGGCCAAAAGTGAACTGTCGAAACAGTTTCGTAAGGTCGAGTATTTTTTCCGCCCTCCCCTCTGATTATGTTCCTTCTAAAAAGGGCTACGACAGATTTTGAAATTTTCTCGGAAATTCTCCAAGGAATAAATCCATAAGACTATGATTCAATTTCTCCTTATCAATACCGCTTTAAATTTCAAATATCCGATAAATTTTATTTGGTGTCACTTCCCGGCGGATACATTAAATAAGAGCTGGAGAAATACTGACAGAAAGCGTTGCACAATTCAACGAAGAAGATAAAATTCCCTAGTCAGTATTATTGCAGCAAGAAGAAATGGTATCTATGACAAGGGCACTGAATCTAATAAAAAACATATTCCCAGAGGTACCCAGTACCCAACAGGCAGTTCGTACCTGTAGAAAACTAATCGAAATTCTACACATTTTCTACAGCCATTGAGCTCCATGTGTACGAAAGGGACAGCGAACGAATCCGTCTCCGTAGATATGTAAGTAAGGTTCCCCACCAGCCAACTATGACCATCGAATAGTCGTGAAATTTCTACACATTTTCAACGGACATATAAGTCCATATATACGATACAGATGGCATATACTCAGCTATTACAAGAGACTCCGTATAAATGTAAGGAAAATTCAATAAATTTTCTACACACATCTGTCACAATACGTACGAAAGGGATATCATCTACGTAGTCACACACATGCAAGCAAGAAAACTTTCAAGCGTCAAGTCAAATAAAATTTTGATTGCGACGTGTTTGAGTTTTGAGTGAAGTTTAACCATTCGACTGTACATAGCGATACGAATTTCATCGCCAATCGTATTTGTACGGATTTTACCATATTACATATATTTTTTTTTAAATGTTTCAGGATATTCCAAGGCTTGGCGAGCTACATTCATGTTTTTTATATTTTCAGCTTCAGAGCGACAAAGGTTTCAAGTTGCCATCGTATTTTTGAAGTCACATTTCAGGTACATTTTGCATACTCATTTTTATTACTTCTGTCCAACATTTAGAATTGAAATTTGGCAGCTGGTTCAGCGTCAGGACTTCATAAGTCAAATTTCAAATCCTTCATTTCTCAATGTAATAGGCGGAACGAAAAAAAATGCGCGTTCAAATACGTTGCACCTCTCGTAGAAATGAAGGGAATTTTGTACGTACAAAGAACGTACGTATTGTTGCGAGCTAGGGGTTCGCCGGGATTTCAAGTAAAACACAATTCGGTTAAAATAAAAATAAGTGATTATTTATTAATCGCACTTTAAATTCTATTCGCACAATAATTCGCACTGTATGGCAATACCGCCCGCTTATACCATATATCGCTTGACTCGTTCACTTTCGTTCTCTCTCAACACGGTCGCGTGTACCCGCTGGCTGTCACAGTCGACGTAATCAGAATTACTGTGTCTTCGCTGAACGCTTCACCTGCTTATATACTAGGCGGTTGCAGTCTTGAATGTTCACCGGTGTACTTGAACGTTCGTTCAGTTGTGGAATCTTCTTGAAAGCTTCAGAGCCTTCGATTTCGATCTTCGTTCAGTGGTGTGTGCAGAGGATTCTAGTATATTGGAGAGCATTCGATAAGAAGAGAGATACAATTGTGTTGTTTCGCCTTATTTCTAATTGGGTTATTTTGCAACTAGGTATTCGGTTGTTGTTGTTTTCATTATGTGTAACGATCGAGTTGTACGGTTGCGCGGTTGCCAGGCTTACACGTAACAGTATGTTACGTATAAGCACCGAAAATATTATACGTAGAATCGCCGTAAATATTCTACGTCTAGTGCTCTTTCAAACTATACGTATAGTGTTCTTCAAAAATATACGTATAGACTTACAGAGCGGCCGCGGACATCGTATCCTAGAATTCTACGGTCTTTATCCGCACTTTCTACGGTCTTTTCTTTCGTATAGTATACGAAACTTTGCCTGCTGGGTAATCCATAAAAATTTTATTAAATTAAACCTCGAAATATATTTAGTCTTCTCAAACATTTGCTAACTTCGAAAAATGGAACAACGATGATTTCTTAATTGAAGAATGAGATAATCTCAATGATCTAAGTTAGCACGAAGTTGAAAAGGTTCCTTCCAACGAAAATATACAAAAAGTCAAACACAGAGATGCAATACGTTGCTTCGATACGTGCATTAAGTGGGCATCAAAACGATGTCGATCATTCAAAAATACCTATTTTACGAGAAGTACAAGAGGAAGCGGTACAAAAGAACCGGCAAGTGACCAAAAAACAAACCAGCACCAATGACTTTTTATACTCTAGATGAAATCTGAAATCCGAGAGTATTATAAGTTTAATCCAGCCCAAAAGTTTGTAACGCATAGAACCGAGCATTGGACGGACAAAAAATATATAAATTTTTTTTTTATTATTTTGACCCAAATTCGCTTGCTGTCCGTCCGTCTGTCTGTCCGTCCTTTCGTCTGTCTGTCCGTGCGCACGATAACTCAAGAACTCCTTGACCTAGGATTTTGAAATTATCAATGTTGATGTTTGGTCGAATTTGTAAGACTAAGTTCGTTAACGGACAAAATCGTCCTACTCCTTCGGGTAGCTGCCATACAAAATTTCCTTAAAACACGTGTTCAAGAATATTGGTCGATAACTTCAGAAGGGTTTAAGCTACGACTTTGAAATTTTGTATGTTATTTTTCCAATAGTTGGAGCTAAATATATGATTATGAAGAAAATCCTGTTAGTCCTTCGTGTAGCCGCCATACAAATACCCTGTCAAAATGTATTCACTTAATTTACGAAACTCACTATTACTCAAGTAATCTTTTAGCTATGAATTCGGAATTTTTTACAAATTAGTTTTGAGTGAAAACGAAGTTCGAGTTTACTAGTCAGCAAAATCCTTTTACTCCTTCTGGTAGCTGCCATACAAAATATCCTTAAGACACGTGTTCAACAATATTTTCCGATAACTTTTGAACGCTTTAAGCTACGAATTTGAAATTTTGTACACGTTCATTTTTGAATGGTTCCAAGGAAAAGGATAAATATGTAAGAAATCGAGTGAGTCCTTCCTGTACCTTCCATGTGAAAGTCCTTCAAAAAGGAAATTTTTTTCGATGGCTTACCCAGTTCAAGGTATGACATTAAACACTGGATATTGTCTTTTAGGTTTGAGTAGCAATCTAATGGAAGTCCTTAATAAAGGACATACAACATGCACACACGTAGTTCTACTTTATCCCCAACTACAATATAAATCGGAGTTCAGTATTCATCTAGAGTATCTAGAGTATTATACGACTGCAGTATGTTTTTCCATTATTTGGACCCAAATTCGCTTGCTGTCCGTCCTTCCGTCTGTCTGTCCGTGCGCACGATAACTCAAGAACCCCTTGACCTAGGATTTTGAAATTGTCAATGTTGATGTTTGGTTGAATTTGTAAGGCTAAGTTCGTTACGGGCCACAAGCGCAACTGAACTATCTAGTGAACGGCTGTTTAGAGAAGCCAATCCGCACACACCAGCACAATTGATCGACTGACTGACTGTATAGATTAAGTGAACACTTCAATTATTGAAGGAGTAGTGACTAGTGACTACTGAACGGCTGGTTACTTCACTGAACTAACTCTTTAACGTGAATGACTAGTAGTGAAGTACTTCACTCAAATGAACTGTATTGCCCATCTCTAGTTGAGATTGAGTGAAAATGTATTGGATGCAGGGACGCTCTCTGAAAGAAAATTTCCAATTTCCTAATCTAGAATCTATCCCTGAAGAAAATATTGCATAGACTTAGATTAGATTACATTCTTCAGCCTTCATTTGCTTCAAGAACTTCTCAATGCGCTACTGCTGAGCTTATTTTAAACTATTGCTTCTTTGCGAATCCTAAAAATAACACATACGAAATCTAGACAGGAAAACATTCCAAAACTATTAATAACGCAAGAAAGAGCCTTCGAAGATAGCATAAAATACCGCATTTCGGTGTACATCATCGAGAATGCGAGCTAAAAAGTGAAAAAACAGAAGTTATAAATACTTCGCTGACCCTCGCAATTTTAACAACAAATACTATTCAAAATCACAACATAACTGACCTTGTGCGAGGTCTTGCATAAAATACGTGCGCATCCACATAATCCACCATAAATTGAATCAATTGCCGCACAATGAAAATGTGCAATCGGGACCTTAGTGTTCTGATCGTGGTACGATCTTCAGTTAATTAGTTTGCAGGCCCTACAATAATGTGTTAATAATAAAAAGCGATCTTATTGATCGCGAGAACAGAACACTGTTCAAACCATTTAAATTCTAAGGGTTTTAAAAAAAAATCCAAAATTAGCATTTTGAACAATTGTGTGTTGAACGAAATGTTTTATTGACTAAATTGATCGAGTTCTGCATCAGATCGGATGGACTTTGAACTGAAAGCCATGATTTTCTGCATGCCGCACAAATTTACTAACGTTTTCATATGTCAAACGAGTTAGAGAGGGTATGCACAAAATGTTGTGTCGACGAGCCTGTATAAGTGAATAGAATTAAAATATAAAAAAAGACCAGTTCGCCGGCGGCAAATGGACCGAGAGATACCGCTGAAACTGAGACACCCCGAGCCCCAGTTAGCAAATTCATCAAAACTAAATGAGTGAAAATTGCTCAATGGACTTCGGACAGTTCAAGTCCAATGTAAATTTCTGCTAGATGTTTTATTTTTTATTGTCATTTAACGTTGAACTCAAGTGTCTGAAATATAATAATGGCCAGCGTCTTGATAACCTTCTCGGTTGCGCAAGAGTTAAGGCGTTAAGGGCAAACTGTAATCAATCACGGAACCACATTTTGTTTAGAACTAATGTGTACAGCGTTGCATTGTAAGGTGCATCACGAATTGATAGTTTCCAGGAAGAAGAGTTTATTATTACTGGCTTTATGTTCTTCACTATTGAACAATAGTTTCCTATCAAAGTCCAGCAAGAGTGGCAACATCGGTTAAGCGCGCCAGAAACGCTGAAGTCGTGGGTTCGAAAAATGCCCGTGGTAACGTACCTTAAAAGAGCATCATTACTGCCCTATGCCCCAGAAGTCTCATATAGGAACCAAAGAGAAACAGCCATGAGTGTGTGCTCAATTCATTACCACATTCACCCAAAACTTCCCATCTGCATGAGGATATTTCATAATCAACTTACATAAAACCCTATCTGCTTGCGTTGTTATTATAAAATCGAACAACTTGTTATAATTGAAATTTTTAAGTCAACATTGTTTGCTCTGTTGTCATGAAATTTACACAATTTCGGGAACAAATAGCAATTATGAGAATAAATCAAACCAACAAAATACATCTGATACTCTGTAAAAAAAAAATCCACGGTCCACTCAGTCCACATCTTTTTTAACTTTTTAGAATTCACAGTAGCCTGATTTTAAAATTTTTAAAAAAAAATTGTTACCCTGAAAAATGTTTTTTACTGACTACTGGACACCAAAAAAACAAAAAAAATTCAGTCTGTCTGTCCGCCGTACGCAAACTCGTTTGGAGGACCGTATCTCACAAACCCATTGAGGTATTACATTTAAATTTGTTTGTTAGGTAGATTGAGTAGACTCCTTCAATTGGGGGTGGGGATGTGAAGGGAAAGGTGGGGGAGCGTTTTCGACGAAACATTTCGATTTTGATATCTCAGGAACCGCCAATGAAAGGAGGAAAAACGCTCAAAAGCTGAGATCGAGACATTCTAAAATTCATATCTCCAAAATGGTTAGTGCTACAAAGTCGAAACTTGGTGACTGTTTGCGGAGGAGAATATGTACATATATTGGAAATATAATTTGGAGTGGGTCAGTGGCGTGCGGGGTGTGGTGAAAAAATTTGCTTTAGGTTAGGTTAAGAAGGGTAGACTGAAGCATTGTGCAACAGCCCATCACGACAGATCACTGTAGATCCATCGTGTTCCCCTCGTATAAACCGGGCTTTAGATTATTGATTCCAAATATTGCTCTTCTTTATGAAGAGAGCAGTTCTCCATAAAGGTATCATCGCAAGTTCTGATAGATCGGTCAAGGAGAATTTCCCCAAGTACCAATATCTGATATGTGCCAGACGTTCGCATTCACACACTAGATGCTCCAGTGACGGTTCAACATTCTCGTCACCACAGCAATACAGATCAGCCATGGGTATTCCCAGTCTTTCCCCATGTCTCCCAAAAGGATAGTGTCCCGTTAAGATTCCTACAGAAGCACGAGTTCCTCCTATCAAGTTTCGGCCAGAAAGTTCTTGCTTGCCGGCAACCCGAGAGATTCAACCTGGCCCCCTCCGTCTGTCTAAGCGCTTCTATATCAATCTTTCCCTTTACACATTCAATGGGACACAAAACCGATTCATCGGCCAAGTCTATTCTCATCTCCGACCAGCTTCTGGCGAGCTCGTCTGCCTTTTCATTTCCAGAGAAGTCCCTGTGACCAGGAATCCAACTGATCTTCAGGTTGTTATTCAGACCTACCATCTGCAATAATCTTTTACATTCGCCCACAAGTCTGGATTTAGTGATCAACAGCGTTGATAGCAGCTTGGCTGTCAACATAAATAGTTATTGTACCATTCACGAACTGTTTCCGCACAATTATTTCAGCTGCTTTTGTCAATGCAAATATCTCAGCCTGAAACACACTCAAACTATCCGGTAGCCTAAACGATTCCATAATATCAAGGTCGCAAGAGTACACTCCTGCGCCCGTTCCGCTTTCCATTTTAGAGCCATCAGTGTAGATAGCAAACGTGTCTGGAGCGATGATCCCAGATCCCCACTCCAGTCTGGTGGGAATGTCCAAGACTGCAAGACGGTGTCCTATAGTCAGTGCGCTCTGGAATGCTGGAGCACAGGGAAACTGACAAGATCCTAGTGTGGCCCACACTGTTTTCCTTCCAATAGCCTGCCTCGCGCAGACGCAAAGCACTCTTTGCCGCTATTGATTTAACCGCTAAGTCTAGTGGGATTATGTGGAGCATTACTTCCAAAGCCCGGGAGGCCGTGGTACGTAAAGCACCAGTAATCCCAATGAATGCAATTCTTTGAATTCTGCCCATGGCGGCCCTATTAGTCCCGACATCCAGCGCATGCCACCACACCAGTGACCCGTACATAAGAACGGGTCTAACTACCGTGACATACAACCAATGAACTATTTTCGGGATAAGGCTCCAGGATTTTCCTACCAAACTTTGCTTTAACTTTAATGGAGGTGATGGAGGTTTCTCGAGCTCAAAACTGAAAGCAACAATCATATTCCACACCAAGAAGCCCTTGAACAAGAAATGGTGATTAAAACCCGTTGGACCTCCATGGAAAAGCCCATTCTTCTTTATGGTACTAGGTAGTCTGGTATGGCAGCCCTGACAGCTCTGCATAAAAACGAGCACAAGAACAGTCTAACAAGCCAATGAACATTCAAATCAAAAATACAGCTGCCAAGAGCACCTTGAGACTAAAAGAATCTGTTGGCTGTTGGAAATCTGAGAATTATCGTCATATAATATTTTCATTATTTCCAGACAGTGGACTTAGCGAATTCACCGACTTCATATACCCACGCCTAAGCTTCGATACAGGATTCAACACCTCTTTCCCAACGATGAACGACTGGGATAAATGGAAAATGATAAGGGAATATGAAGTTTCCGTATTCACGAACGATACCGGCCCAGGGCAGTGATTTTCTCAGCCGACATAAATATTCAAGAATCCATACGTTTTCCGGACTACTGCCGAGTTTTTCAACCCGAGGTTTTTGCCGTAACCAGTGCAGTGGATATACTAAATAAAGGCCGCGCCAATCTTCGTGAAGGATCGTATATTTTAATAAAACAACAAAACAAGGAAGTAACTTCGAATTTCATACTAAATCAAAAGAAACAAGGACCCCGACTTGACGCCTGTGTAACGCCATCAGTAAAACGAAGGGCGAACGCTGTATAATGAAGCTAGTGACTATATAATCTATTGATCTGTGCATACATCTCCAGTGCCGTCATTTATGCGGGGTGAGGCTCTCCCCTTTAAATTTGAGAATTGTAGGGAACCGTGATCGTTTAATGTTTTCTGGAAAAAATATCTGCGAGGGAGTCTAAAAATGTGTGTAGTTCTTGAACTGTTCATGCGCGCATGCATGCACGGTATATTTTAACACCAGCCCACATACGTTTAAATGCAGTGGAAAAAATCTCGTCATCCCCAGACATACCACATGAGGATGGCTAAAACTAAATCTAAGCCCAAACCATTTTCAGTTTCATTTTATTGTCAACGATTTTAATTCTTTTCAAATAAAGATTATAAAAATTAATCTGTAACCTACGGATCGAGCTAAGCAGCCTCCATTTCTCAAAAATTATGTACAGCGACAGAACAATCCTGAAGCGGAATGTTTGTTTAAATCGCGATTGATAAGTCCTGAGTGTTGCCAGATATCTCGAAAGTCTAGGAATTTTGCATTGTAGTTTCGAATGACTTGAAAGTAATTTGTTCTCATAAATACAGGTACAAAACAAAGTACTTTCTCGAATATCTACCATACAAAGGTCTTTAATAAAAATTAGTGTTTGTATTTCCGAAATTTCGCGACCGCACTAAGCTATGCAGATTAAATTTGTTACAATTAATTTTTTAACACAAAAGTCCGTAAAACACAAAAACGTTCAAATAGTGATGTGATATTCTGTTACCCCAATTTCGCAACAATCCGAGGTAAACAATTGAAAACAACAGCAATCAGCCTACACCTTCGATTAATACAATAGTTCTTAAAAATACTGGCGGTCGAATGCAAAATATTTCTTGGAAATGGTTAATTTCTCCTTTGGATTGCACAAGGACGGCAGTTTTAGAGTTGTTTCACTATTCGTTTATCTGCTCTGCATTAGGGCGTTAAGAAATACAGTTTTTTTTATAACAATTAACTATGCGTTTCTCTGT
The DNA here is from genome assembly GCA_951812415.1 of Beris morrisii. Lineage (NCBI taxonomy): Eukaryota > Metazoa > Arthropoda > Insecta > Diptera > Stratiomyidae > Beris > Beris morrisii. The sequence goes on along the minus strand of OX638313.1, from coordinate 44,109,006 downwards.
ATCTAGTGATTAGAATCGATATTGAGTATGGGTGGCCCACATCTACCTAATCGTCCAGCCGTTTTCGAAATAGATCTGGTATACGATTTTGTACGGTGCGCGTGCCAGGTGTCAAAACTACTCAATCGGATCCAAATAAACAATAAATGTAAATAAAATACGGAATCTGAAAGAGAAACATTATATCAAACAACTCAAGAATATTAAACTGATCGCAATCATAATTAGCTGATTCTGAAATTTGAATTAACCAATAACCAACATTTATATTAAAACCATAAACAAATCGTTTGTGGCATACAAAATCTGCACATAACTGCACAGCGGTAATACAATCATCTACTAGCTTACCAGGTGAATTGAATATGCATAAAGTCTGTACAGAGGCCGGTAAAAAAGGTAAGTTTCAATCAATAGAGGAAGGCCAGGTTGGATTGCAAGTTCATGTTTACGAATGCCAATACCGTCTACAACTGACTGTTGATCAAATCGAACTGCGATACCTGGGGTCTGGTACTGGTACGTTCGAAGGTGAGAATACCGCTCAAGACATGTTAGCTGTCGCAGAACGAGATAGCGAACGAATTTGCGAATGTGGTTATTCACCTCTTGATCTCTATTATAGCGTGCGTCATGTGAGCTAAGACAATATTTTTCTATATGGGGAAAAGATTCAACCTACTGAAAAAGAAATTGTAACATTTCAGTTATACTAACGACAATACAATGCGCAACATTAGAAAATATGTGAAATTATTCAACGATTTGAATAGTGTTGGAAATGACGTTTTAAAATTGATTGGTTTGACGTTGTATTAAGACCAATAGGTCGTGTAATATTTATACAACTCATTATTCTTAAATATTTGCTTGCCCTATTTATTGGCAATTATACAAGAAAGCTATGAAGACAATAAACTACATAAGGACTTAACAAGTAAATTAGTCGATTGACAAGTCAGATCTTCAGTTATTAAAAAGAATATTTGCCGAATCGAAACTTCAGTTCCAGTGTGAACCCCGTTGGAGGCATAGGGCGGCAGCAACAGTCCTCCTCCGCAAGTTATGATCCTGAACGGTTGCCGTCAATCCGTCCATATGCGAGCACAGCTCATCAAAATTCATTGTTGTTTCAAATCACGTGATAAGCCCATGACCTAAAATCCATTTTCCATTTTTAGGGCAAGCAGGACAGGCTGTTGGTGTATTTTTCAGTTCGCATCCCACAAGTAGAAGTCTTATGTTTCTCTGATTAAATACAAAACGTTGATGCTTTTCGGAAATCGTTTCTCAAAATCCGTCGTTATTAAATACTTTTGTATTTCCGCTCGCATTCAACCTTAGTTCGCACGGAAGAAGCTTTCAGGAAGACATATTCGTTCTGAACCTATGATTCTACTTAGCAATCTTTTGCGTTGTCTTGCCTTTTACGATTTACATGGACCACCGACCTCTTCTGTGACAAAGGGCTGTACAGCGCTTTGCTAATACAATGTTACTGTCTCAAATATAATATTTGTTTTACTTAGATAAGCCTTCTGGCTAGTTTGGACTCGAACCAACTAGCGGACTTAGCCATAGCCCCACCAAGACCATGATTAAATGCAAAATAATAGGCTTGAACGATATAAGCCTCTTTTAAAAAAAGGAGGACTTTAAAAAATTTAATTTTGAAATGGGAATTCGAGTCGGACGTCAACTCCAACGGCAATATTTGGTAAAAGCACATTCTGAAAAGTAAGTGACAATGAATTTCTAGTTTAACACGCTCTCAAATAATTGAATAGAACCTGTCCACCAAAAGTTTTAAAAAAAAAAATATTATGGCACTACCAGGAGTACAGGAATTTAGATTTCGAGTTTAACTTGCTCGTACCATTCAAAACACACGCGAACAACAGCTGGGTTATACACGTACTACCAGATGATATGCGGCGAGGTTATGCTAGTGGAGGAGGACGTTAGTGTTCATCCGTGCAGTACGACTATATGGTCACACTATTATATCTAAGACACTTGTATGGTAGATACCCGGCGGAATAATTGAATTTCCTGCCGTAACACTTTTTCAATTTATATTGCCATAGATTCCATTCATCAGATAGCTACTAACTCTAAGAGCCTAGGCAATTGAAGATCACGAAATTTACAAACCATCCCGAACCTCTCCAAGGAGAGCCTGTAGCACATAGGATATTTCCGGAAGTATGGAAGTACAAAGACTCTGTTGCAGTAGTTTAGAAATGATGTCAGAGCTCCGTTTGATTTAATTGGGAGTATCTTAAAGGATCCAAGCAATTTTGGTCATTCCCAAATGCGAATAATTGCAGTATCCAATTTTTCACTGGATTAAATTCGTTAAGACTATTTGCTTTTTCGATATTTTAAGTCCAAGATTATCTTTTGCTCGTAGATGGGTATAAACTTGTAGCATTGCGCTAAAGAAGACTGGTATATTGCTAGCAGTGTCAAGAAAATCGAAAAAATATTAGGCTACATATTTACTATTCTTGGGCGATCTAAGAACTCCATTGTCAATGTATTAAAATCGAAACAACATTAAATAACCACAAATTCCGTTCATGTCTTCAAGAATGATTTGAGTTGCCATTGAAGATATTAGCCTAAGAACGAAGAAAATTAGACACATCCGATCCTTCAGAAAAAGGGGCAAGGAATGCTTCATAACATCTAATAACACAAAACCAAGACTTGGCGCAATAATCAAAAAACCAATTCAATCTTCTGATCTTAATCCCAAAACTTCTGGCGGGAATTGGAGTTACAAAAAGAAAATTGGTAAAAAGTATGGAGTCATCAATTTCCGTTAATTATTTTCGTAAGATTCTATGCGAAAAATAGTGCAAGCGTGCTTTGTTCATCGTTGCGGACATTCTGGGTTCAGTTTGTTTGTCAAAGCGAATACAGCGAAATATGAAAATTACTTGGGATAGGTCATTAAAAAAATTATATAAACCACGATACTTTTAAGTTATCCAGCCGCCCCCGCTATTAAGGGGGTCATCCCGTGTGAAGGCTCTTTTTTTACGCTTTTTTTGGGAATTTTTTTTTGGCGAACTAAATAAAGATACAACTGTGAAATTTTTACCACATATTTATGGACATTTTGAGCACACTTTACAATTTTTTCAGCCCGAAATTGCCCCTCATTGCTGAGGTATACGGCAACTTAGCCACTCATTTTCAAAAAACCTTTTTTTCGGTAGACACGATTGCGGGCGTTCTGCTCATCTCAAATAAAATTTTGTGATAATTGTTTATATTGTTGCAGGGTGAAAAAACAATACTGATTCAAATGAAAAAAAAATCAATACTGATTCAATAAATAAACATAGGAAAAGATGTAACACGAAACTTTTACAATACTGATTCAAATAAAAAGATCTAACACGAAACTTTTTAAAGCATTTTGTGATAATTGTTTATATTGTTGCAGGGTGAAAAAACAATACTGATTCAAATAAATCAGGGTGAAAAAACAATACTGATTCAAATGCGTTACCCATTTATGATCAAATTTTTAATCACAAAAAATTAAGTTTGACTTAACAAGAGTTAAGTCGTTTGATACTTAACTTAATTTTGTTCTTTAAATTCAATATGAGGTGGTTCTCCGGAGTGAAAATCGATCTCAGATTTAATGCCTAATTGAAGTGTCAGTACACGACATAGAGCAAATTTGGTGGGAAGTCTGGACTTGTGTTTTGATTTTTTATAGATTTTTAAATCTGTAAAAATGAAAAAACATAGGAAAAGATGGAACACGAAACTTTTTATATATTCACATAGCCAACGTGTTTTTGCAATTTGTGATAATTGTTTATATTGTTGCAGGGTGGAAAAACAATACTGATTCAAATGAAATAAACAATACTGATTCAAATGAAATAAACAGTACTGATTCAAATGATTCAAATGAAATGAAAACAATACTGATTCAAATGAAATAAACAATACTGATTCAAATGAAATGAAAACAATACTGATTCAAATGAAAAACAATACTGATTCAAATAAATAAAATGAAATAACCCTCTTATGGGGAGAAAACCGCCCACAGTAGTTTGCCTATCTCACATAGGCAACGTGTTTTTGCATTTCGTGACAATTGATTAAATTGTTGCAGGGTGAAAAAACAATACTGATTCAAGATAAAATAAATCTGCCAACAGTCTGGATGCAACTTTATTATTTTATGGGTAGAAGTCCGAAACGTGTTTAATACTGAGATGCGGTGTAGTTACTATGCGACTGACAACCTAAAAAATAACGTTCCAAATAGCCTCCTGGTTATTTCTTAGGTTGTCAGTCGCATAGTAACCTACACCGCATCTCATCATTAAACACGTTTCGGACTTCTACCCATAAAATAATAAAGTTGCGCCCAGACTGTTGGCAGATTTTTTTTACTCATTTCCGTATTTTTTTTATCAATAGAATAATTTATAGTAGTTAAAGCGAATTCGATCACATTAAACCTAAGAGATTTTCGGAATCAGTGAGATCTTGAACAATACCCCCAGGGGGTTTAATAGAGAAAAATACTTAAATCGGGTTTTTCCCCGACTACGTTTAAAGCTTATAGAAGTTAAAGTGAATTCCAAATCTCAATATACCTTAGGAATATATCAGAATTCGTGAATATGTACACAACCACTTTACACCCCCTTAGGGGTTAGATATCGAAAAATTTTGAAGATCGTTACTAGGCGCTTATATAAATAGCCCGCAGAAGTGAAATTGATTTGATAGCTCGACATGTCTAAAAGTTTTAACAAAATTCGTGAAAAAGTGGAATCACGGACATTTTTTTTACTCAACCTCTGAACGCCAATAAAAATCTGAACTTTTTTTTTGCTTTATTTACTCTAATAGCACATCTACATATACGTACTAAGTTTCAACTTTCTAGCATAAGCCGTTTCTGAGATATAAAAAACCACCCGTCACCCCCGTACCTTGCTACACCTATGAAAAATTTTATTTTTCTAGGATGTCTCTATAGTGGCTCTATATAATCCTAAATTTTTAGCTTTGCACTCATTACGGTTTTCGAGAAATAAAAATCAGAATTTTTTTCCTTTCTACCCCTTTTCACCATACCTCCTACACCCACACCACTAAATTTTTTTTTGTACTAGAGGTCTACCGATCCCAACTCCTGTAAAATGTTCAATATCATATCTGATACGGTTTATGAGATATAAAAATGACATTTTTTGAGAAATTGCTATCCCCTCACTTTTGTGCCCCACCTCTCCCCTCAAAAAATTTACTTTCATTAAACTCCTTTTGTGATCCCATATACAGAAACAAAATTTTATCTTCCTGGTACAATTGGTTCGGAAGATATTGTAATCCAAAGTTTTTCACCCCCCAACCCTCACCCCACCACCCTCCTTAAAAATTTTAGCCCTTATCTAATCTTCAAGTATCCCAAAGGGCAACCACAAAGTTTCAATCTTCTGATATCAATCGTTCAGGAGATATGGATTTTAGAATGTTTCAATCTCGGCTTTCTAGCGTTTTGGACTCATTGTTTTACCCCCCACTTCCATACCCCTCAACCCTTATCGATAATTTTTTTGCACTATCATAGTACTACATAAGTTCCAAGTTTCAGCCTCCTAGCATAAGTGGTTCCTGAGATCTGGAAACCAAAATTTTTCGTCTAAAACGCTCCCCCCTCATCCCCCCTTACACCCCTACCCCCTTAAAAGATACCATCGGTAGGGGTTCACCCAATCTACCCACCATAAAAATTTCAACTTAATACCTCAACGGGTATGGGAGCTACGCGCCTTCAAACGATTTTGCGTACGGCGTATACGGCGGACAGACGGACATTTTTTTTTTTTTGCTTTTTTGGTGTTTACTAGCCCTAAAACGTGTAAATACAAAATTTCAGGGTAGCAAATTTTTTTGAAATTTCAGGTTGATCACAATACTTTATTATTAAAAAATAATAAAGTAAAATTATACAAATCACGATACTTTTAAGTTATCCAGCTGCCCCCGCTATTAAGGGGGTCATCCCGTGTAAAGGCTCTTCTTTACGCTTTTTTTGGGAATTTTTTTTGGCGAACTAAATAAAGATACAACTGAAATTTTTACCACATATTTATGCACATTTTTAAGCACACTTTACATTTTTTTCAGCCCGAAATTGTCGCTCATTGCTGAGGTATACTCGTACGACAACTTAGCCACTCATTTTCAAAAAACCTTTTTTTCGGTAGACACGATTACGGGCGTTCTGCTTATCTCAAATAAAAAAATCCAAACTACATTTTAATCTGTGAAGTTTGAACTAGTTTCGAAACTAGGGTTATCAAAAAATATTGAAAAATGAATTTTTGGCAACTTGTTGAACTCTTTATCGTCAATTTTGGTGTTTTGTTACGACTTCTTCAGCTCGACAAAAAAAACGGCTTGATGAATCACAATTATTCTAGTTTGCAAAGTGTCTTCGTGAGTACTGAATAAGTTCACCAAATTTCAAAGGAATTCGTTCGATAGATTTCGAGATATCGTGTCTACCGATTTGAAAAATACCGTGACTAAACTGACCATTATATTCGAAACAGCATAGGAGTTTACAGAATATAACGGCCTGTAACTTCCGAACGGCTTTGAATATCGGAAAATCACTTCGCCCACATATTCCACATTATATTTGGATGCAATTAATGCAAAAAAATGGATTTTTTTAATCTGTCACACGGAATGACCTCTTAATAACCTGAAGATCTTCATGTCGAAATAACAGTTTTACGCCCCAGATTCGTTTCGCTCGGAGCTGGAACTTCATCAATGGTCAAACATTTTCTATTGGATTTGGATCCGGCAACTGTAACGGCCTAGCCAGTACGTCAACGTCCTTCTCTTGTTTTCAAGCAGTACAAACAATTCGATGTTTTGAGTCATTGTTCTATTGCAATCCCAATAACCATCTTTGGACAGATGGTTATAAAGCCTTCTGATATATTTGACTATTTTGGCAGCGTTTAAAGTGTCTGTAAAAATGTGCCTTCGATTCTCTAACTGGGGAAGACTTGCCAATGAAGCATGAAGGAATTAAATCAATTATTATTAAAATCTGCCGATTATCTACAAGTCCTTTAGGCCCGTTCCTATGATGTTCAGTTACGTTCTAACTGGAACTTTAACTGACAGATTTTCATACAAAACTTCCAGTTAAAGTTCCGATTAGAATTTAACTGAAGATCGTAATAATGGCCCTTAGAAGGTCAAGGCTCGATTCTATCTAAAACTTGTGGGCAGGAGCTGCAAAAATCTCTCTCATCTTGATCGCTTTCAGTCTAGTGCCGTAAAATTTATAGATGATTCAATAGCCGTCCAGAGATTGATTCTCTTGAACATCGAGCAGCTGTTAGTTTGTTAACTCTATTCCTGACTTTACTTTCATCCAGTGTCGGCTCGTATTTTTCTTAACAGGTGAGGCTGAATTGGAATATTAAAACACAACTTTGTCGGACTGAAACTTTATGAGTAAGGACGTCGGTTTACTGCGGAAAGTCTCTAAGCAACATATTCAAAACAAAAAATTACTAGTAGCTTGATGATTTTTCCTCTGTAAAATGGTGAGGCTCAGCCTCAGTAGCCTCATGTAGCGAGCCGCCACTGCTTTCATCCAATACTGATACACGCTACACGCTAGCTTGGGTTTGTGATAGATTCCACTCTCAGCCGTACTGTGAAATTTAGAAATACGTGTTTGAACCAAACGATTATTTCAGGACATTTTCAGCTTAATTCTCACTTTTGATCATGCTCCCTACTCACCGTGGCTGTGCTTAGATGCGAAAGAATGTCCCTTCCAATCCTTGACTAGGATTAGTAAAAAATGTGTCGCTAGCCTGTTCTGCACTGGCATAGGGCGCTAAAGAAAACGCCTAATTTAAAAATACGATTCGTACTAAAGTTTAAGTTCGTACAGAAATCGTAATAGGGATTCCAGGACACTAATCGGTACCACTGTCGAATACGGCCTCTTTGAATAAGTGCAAGTAGTGTAGTGGACAGACACTCGACTTTTTAATATGCACGAAATCCCTTCAATTGAAGAAGGCGAAAAACAGTGTTGGAATGGGTACAAAATCAATTTTTGAGAATCAACTTTACCTTTGTGCTGGCAGAGAAGCCTCCAAAAGGACAGTAGGTGTTTCTATGCACGAACAGGGTAGCCGTCCGTTCAAGCAACAAAGTACCAACTGGTCTGGACCCGAATGAGAATCAAATAGCAAATGAAGTTTAGAAAATCTAGAATTGACTAGGTCCAACTGACCTCCACAACTGAGAACGCTTGAGTTGGCCACTCTACCATAAAGGAACAAAAGAAAAACCATTCAGTTGGGCGGGGGATGACCCAAAGCAGAAGATCTAACAAAACGTACCACAATCATTACAATTTGCCTTCCTTACCTGTCCGGAATCTGGCAACCTTTGCCCTCGTTACGTTAATTCCGCAGGCACTCAGAAGTACACGAAAAACACTAGAAAAACAACGTCAGTGCTTGTGCACTCAACAACTCAAGCGATGTCTCATCGTTTTCATTTTGGTTGGACTTCACCGGAGATCGTATGACATCCAGGGGAAGTGGAAATGTCAATTTAACGCGATGACACCACGTGTCTGCACGTGCGCATACCAAACACCCACACCCACCCATTCCGCCGTAACAAAAAACAAACCTTGTAATGAATGAAAACAACTCGGCAACGGTCAGCCTCGTCTCGCCAGGTGTGCCTTTGTGGGACGTAAACAAATTTCGGTGTCGAATTTGCAACCCAACGCCGTTTTTTTTTCCATATTTCACCCGATCTTATCGCCGGCGTCAGATAAAGGCAAAGGTAATCGGGGCCGAGGCAACTTAAGCGATTACTGGGAAACCTGCAGGACACCGCAAAATTGAAATGATGACAGTCGATCAGACGAGTCGAGGCCCATCCCCGGATTCGTCTCGTTGTTACGTAAATTCGGCAAGAAATTTGCACATTGCGCAACAAAAGCATTGCGTTTATGTCGTGTGCAGGGGCACGTCACATTGAAAATAGAAATCCCGTTCAAAATTACGCCCATACTCGCCGGAATTTCACTCAACAAATACGAGAAAACGTCTCGGTGCTCGGCGATTCCACAGAACGCGAGCCACGCAAGGTGAAAGCCCCTCATTCAGCCAATTGGACGGGAACTTCTTCGACTGGTGCGAGCTGTGAGGTTATGTTTTGCGCGATTCGCGACTTTCTTTGGGCTGCACGGCACTCGCCGAACGGATTAAATTGAGAGCGTCGATAGTGCAGTGTGCGCGCGACTTGACACCGTAGAAATTTCGTTTCGAAAAAAAAACTACCGCCGCTCAAAACACGACTCACCTGAATTATCCTGGCCACCGTAATTGAAGCCTTCCTTTCGACCCCCTTCAAACTTCCAAGTACCACGAATTTTAGACTTTTTATTTGACGAAAACAAACCACGCACACGATTCACGACGGAAGCTCACCACCGAACTTGGGCAGTTTTTTCGTCTCGACTTAGTGCCACGGCCACCTCTTTTTTTCTTCGTCGTCGTCGGCGATGAAATCACGGAGCTCTCGCCAAGAACGCAGAGTTTTCTATGAGACTGGCGCGCGCGTTTCAATTAACGCCTCACCGCACGACCGAATCGAGACTTTAATTGAACCTTTGCGAATAAACTGGCAGAGCAGCAAGGCGTTTTTCTACTTTTGTTTGTTTGTTTTTTGCACAATTACTCAGACCCGCGTAACGTCAGTCGACCGTTTTCAACGTTGTCCCGACGGTTTTTGAGAAGTAAACACGGAAAAACGCCAGAGACCCGACCCGACCACGAAACTCTATTGTCACAAAATCGAGCGAACACACGCACACTGGAGACTGGACCGCGGCAAAGCACGCAATTGGAAATTCAGTGCATGTCACGTGCGGTTTCTCTCTCTGTTTCTCAGCAATTCAAAACACTCGAATCCGGTTGTCTCTTTCGAACGTGTGGCTATGGCTGTACTACGTCATTAGTTTTTCTCCCGAATGAAGTGCAGCTGTTTCGAAGTGTTTGTGCATTTATCACGACGCACTTTGATCAAAACTAGTCGGGCAGACGTCGTGCCCGACCGCGACAAGTCGGTGATGCTCGGGTGGAAAAATCCCAACTTCGGGTTGGTGGCGTGATGTGGTGTGTCATTCTGCGCATGACGGGCATGTGGATGACGACGCGCCGATGACAGTTAACGGAAATTTATTATGAAATTGGAATGCGAGTGTCGAGGAACCAATGAACTACGCTGTTGCATGGATTGAGTTTTAAGGTGGCGCGATGCGTAGCGGACAAAATATCAGTAAAAAACGGTCACACAAGAAAAACATCGGAAAATTTATCGTAATCTGTTTTTTTTCGTTTCGAGGTTAAGGTTAAACTTTCAAAAAATGTTCTTTGGGTAAGAGAAATTCAGTCAATTACGTGAAAATATTTTTTTAAAAACAGAATTATAAAAGCGCTACATTTTCTGATCTCGCTCGTTACTACTATATAGTAACTGTATACTCGACCCAGCAAAAAATTTACCAGTTAGCTCGTGAGAGCTCGGCCATAACATTAAGGTTGGTTTTCATTACGCCGACATTCTCCAGATGTCTGCCAGAACAAGATGAAAATATAAATTGTACATGCGTGCGAAAGAGAGGAAATAACATCCGCAACAGATCTGTCTGCAACTTCAGATCTGTGATCTGTGATCTGTGATCTGTAACCATAAAGTAAGGGTGTACATTATAGCAAAAAGACTTGCATGCACATCTTTTTCCTATAATTGGCTTCCGACAAACCTACACAATAGACATTCGCACGCACACTACTGTGCCAAATTATGGCAATTACGACTTTGACATTTGTCGAGCCGGTAATTGTTTTCTTAACAATTGTGCAATGTGAGATGAATATCAAAAAAGGAGATAAATATGCTTAGAATTTCATTAGAGGTGCATGCATAGATCATTCTGCTGTCTATTCGCTTGACATGAGAGATACGTTGCAATTGACAAGCCGCAGATCGGTTTTACCTTACAATAGTTGTCGAAAAAATTCACATATTGTACTTTTACTCAACTGAAAGCGTACAAACAGCAAAAAACACAAGAAATTTTAGGTTAGAAATTTCTATCTGTCAAAAACTATTGCTATAATTTTGCTATAAAGTCGAAAATGTTGTCCCTTTCTTCCTTCTTTAAACCGATTTGCTGTTTCTTTTTAGTTTTCTACTACAGATCTGTAATGTCGGAGTAATGAAAACTATGTCTCAGTAATGAAAACCAGCCTTTAACAGTAAATTTTTCAGTTAGAACGTATACGCATCGGGAAAAATCCGCAGGGTGTTTGGTACTCCATGTGCCACCTTGTAAGGGATATATTTGGAGAAAAAAATTGTTCTACAGGGTGGGTTAATTTTCAATATCAGTGGAGATACAGGGTGGTTAAGAAAAGTGTTTTTGACCGGTACCCTCACTCACTTAAAACGTTATATCTTGAAAACGAATAATCACAAGGCAAAGTTCTTAGGGAATCGAATTACCTTTCATTTGATGTAACAGTCTAAATTGTAACTGCACCCAATCTTGAGAGATTTACTCGAAAACACAAATTTTTGCTACGTGAACCCTTAAAATTCAATGATCAATGTAGTTTTTCTCAGAAAACCCCACTATAAAAATGTCATTTTAATTTTATTTTTTTATGAACCATATTATTAACTACAAAAGCTGCATACATATGTATGAGTTACGATTAACATTTTGGAAGTAATAGGTAAAAATACATATCGCATAAAAATTAAATATTCCAAAAGTCAGTGCATGTGCATGTTGATCTACACTACTTGCTTGAACTGAAAGAATTTAATAATGGTTTTAATGTTTTATTTCAAATTGTTTTTATTATAATAAATGTTCAAAATGGCCAACTTCATTTTGAAAAGAAGCTAAAGCTCGTTTGGCGAGTGTTCTCTTGGTATTCATATTCCTCAACTGCTGCCTTACTTCTATTGCTGCCGCATCGATCCTGGTATTTCGATCTTCCAATGTTACTACTGCCATTACGTAGACAAGGTCCTTTATGCGTCCCCATGCAAAGAAATCTATAATAGTAAGATCAGGAGATCTCGTAGGCCAGTGTATCGGTCCATTTCTACCAATCCAGCGATTGCTATAATTGAAATTTAACCAATCTGTGATTTATCCGCCGTAATGAGCTGGAGCACCATCGTGTTGGTAAAATATGGAATCCAATCGTACCAGTGGAATATCATCCAACAAGTCCTGTAGATCATTTGTTAAAAAATGTAAGTAATTGGAGCTATTTAGAGTAGGTGGAAGCCTAATAGGTCCAAGGAAATCGTCACCAATCACACCTGTCCATAAATTGACGCTGAATCTGTGCTGAAATGATGCCGCTCTCCTAGTGTGTGGATTGCTCTGAGCCCACGTATGTAGGTTGTGGAAGTTTGTGATACCATCTCTGGTAAATTGGGACTCATCTGTCCACAGAATGTTGTTGAAAAAATTCTCGTCATCTATTTGTCGTTCAAGGAGGCAATTGCAAAACTCCATCCTTTTGGGCAAATCAATGGATAGCAGCTCCTGTACTGGTGTGTGATGGTAGGCATGGAAGCGTTCTACTTTCAAAATACTCCAAACTTTCCACTTAGAGATGTTCAACTGCAATGCCAAGGGTCGGATACTGATTGCTTGATCATTTTGAACTGCTTGCAGTATTTTTTCATCGATCTGAACAGCGATTATCGGCGCAGTATTTGCATTTACTCTGCTTGTTCTAACGCTGCCAGTTTCCCTAATTCTCCTGTAAACGTCTTGAAATACTCCCCTGTCAGGTGTCCGTCGATGAGGATGTCTCTGATGGTAATGCCTTCGCACGGCTCGTCCATTTCCACGACACTCTCCATAAATTAACACAATGTCAGCATATTCTTCATTGGAGTACTCAGGCATTTTGAAATTATTTTCTAAATTCTACTAATACCTTCTACTTTTAGCAATGAAACTGAAACTGATAAAAATATGAAGGTAGTTTAGCTTTTATAGGCGTTTTATTTTGTTAGGCATCCCACTAAAAAAGCCAAAGTACTGTACCCAGTGTGGAGCCGCATTGTGAATTTCGATGTTCACGATTTTAACTCAGTTTGCTGCCACTGTCAATTCAACATAACTTTTAGTCGACTTCGATGTGAAAATTATTTAATCGAAGTCGGGGCTGTTTAGAGAAAAAAACAGTTTTAAAATTTTTAGAAATCAGTCAGTCAGAGTTTTCAAAAGTTTCATTCAAAAAGATTCTCTCAAGTTAATTTAAATCGTGTCTAATTTAATTGTGCAAACTAATTGATACATATGATTTCAATTTGAGATCTTTAATAATTTTTAAATACTTTCAAAAGTTTTAATTTACAATTGTAAAAATTTCAAAAGTTTAATTTAATATTTAATTAAAGAATTTATTAATTTAACAATGACTTACTAAATAAATTATTACGGACTTACTAAAATAATTATCAAGGTAAGGCCACTTCACCAGTTTTACCTACAACATCCAGGTAAGTGCTTCAATCATATTGAAACTCATTTACATTTCATTGATTTCCTCGATACTTAAAATAGAAATAAATGGGCCATAAAAATTATTAAGTAGAACCAACAATTTTAACAGGTTTTTTGAACGAGTGCCACTTTATGTTATATTTCATTTTTAAGCGATATGTATTTTTGCCTATTACTTCCAGTAAAGTAAAACGTAATTCATTTATATGTATGCAGCTTTTGTAGGTAATAATATAGTACATAAAAAAATTAAATTAAACTGACATTTTTATAATGGGGTTTTCTGAGAAAAACTATATTGATCACGGAATTTTACTTTTGAAGTAGGAAAAGGTTGTCCACGGAGTACCGGACACCCTGTATACGTGCGATTTTCTACCTCTATCTGTAAATAGCTCCATCTCTTTCACTCCTAGTTAATGGTAACCGATATCTCACTACTAAATTAACTTCAAATTTAACTGGAATACTATCAGTTAGTAGTACCCGGTAGTTGACTGGTAAGTTAACTACACTGTCTGCCTAAAGGCAAATATTATGACACAAAAGATTAATAAAAAGTTTTTGAAAGCAGGATGACGCATACTTAAAAGGAATAATACAAGTTCGAATGCTACTATCTGAGTTTCGCACTCGCTGGCCTTTTATAGTTGCAGTACATAAAATAAATTCCATGCACTAAAGAAAATTCTAAAACCAAAATAATTTTATAGCCAAAGTTTTCTCTATATATGCGTACTTTCGGGTAGCACTCCCCCAGCAGGAAATTTACCAGTTAGGTTGGGCGGAGCGCGCCGTAGCATTAACCGTTAATCTTTCAATTAAAACGTATACGCCTCGGGGTAAAATTAACTTCTGTACTTCGTATCGGTGTTCATGCATGATTCTCTACTTCTTTCTTTCAATATTGCCGTCTTCTTTACTCCTCGTTAACGATAACCGGTAGTTGACTGGTAAAATTGGCAACCGATACCGAAATTTTTGCGACGTAAAATAACAACTAGAAGGTTTCGGAAGTGGGATGGCGCGTGTTGCTAGTGTTTATTGCTTATGGACATACTTACTCTTATCTTCCAACTATACGCGTTTGCAGGTTGGCCTAATGTGAGAATGGCATAATTTAGATAAAAAAAAATTATATTATAATAAATCCTATCCCAGGTTTTGAAGGCTCCAATTTGAATGCCGCAGGTCGCAGTCGTTTATCTTTTCAAACATGCTTTGACTGTTGCACGAGTATATAAAAAAGGAGATTTACATCCCCTAGAAGAAACTTCTGACACCAGAAAAAATATTTGTAACAGTATTGAATTTTCTGTATGTTTGCGTATTTTCGGGTAGCGCTTCTTGCAGGCATTACTAGAGTAACTGTACTTTCGGGTTAAGGTTAATATTAATTATACATGACAATGAAACGAGCAATGACAATGACAGCATATATGGTCTTTCAATGGGGACGTTCAATTTTTAAATGTAAATAAAACAAGTTGTGTGTGACATATCAATTTGATATTTATTTGAAAGAATATTTTATGACATTAAGTATGGAATATAACGTCGTTCAAATGTCCGCCCCAGCTTTGCTTGGTGGCACGTATTCGAGAGGTCCAATTTTCGACGACTTTCTCGCATATATCTGGCTGATTTTGCTGGATGGCGGTCGTTATGTTGATTTAAAAATCATTAATTGTTTGCGGATTATACACATCGACCTGCGATTTAAGATAGCCCCAAAGGAATAAGTCTAAAGACGTTAAACTGCACGATCACGGAGGCCAGTTAACATCGCCGCCGCGCGAGATAACGATGCACTCAATTCGCTCGTGCAGAATGTCCATCGTGACATGCGCTGTGTGGCACGTAGCGCCATCCTGTTGGAACCACATATCGTCGGTATCCATATCATCCAGTTTAGGCTACAAGAAGTTGCTTATCATCGATCGTTTGACGGTTATGGCAATGCCAGTTCCGTTTTGGAAGAAGTACGAACCGATAATTTCGCCAGACCAAAATCCGCACCGAACAGTGACTTTCTCGGGATGCATTTGGTGCTGGTGTATCTCGTGTGGATTGTTATTCACTACTGAACAATTCACAACAAATTCGACGGATGTTGCTTTAATAATATGGCCGCGTTCGAGCGTTCCTATTGAAACATCCTATTACATGCCTGAGTATTGATACGGTCAAAATTGTTCCAGCCCATTGAGCTGGGTGACAGTGTTGTCCCTAGTTCTTCAATCTGAGAAAGTGTACCGAAATGGAGAATTTTTCTCCAACTTTTTGAGTTTGGAAGGAGTTGCCCATTTTGCATGAAGGAATCAAATCAATCATTAATAAAAAAAACTTGAAAAATTATAAACCGTTCCTCATTCTGGTAAGGTGGAGCAGGAGCACGTTAGCTTCCTGTTATTCCTACTCGTACACGAAAAAATTCATAGTGAGTTTACTTACGGGCTAGACGAGATGGCACTTACCACAAAATATGCGACCAGGAACGGTATTTTTAATAAAAGAACCAAAGACTGTCTCATTGTTTCAGAATTCATCAGTATCACGACCCAACGCCTGAAATTTTTTAGACAGTCCTTATAGTCTCTGCAAAAATAAAATTAAATTAGCAAGACCGCAGTAATACACACCCACCGCATTTCAATCCGCCATGTCATGCACTTAACCTCAGCCACACATCTGTTTCGGTGAACGGTGACATACTTGTATTTATTTATCGAACAACACCCCTGTGTTGGCAATTTATGTAACATTTTCACATTTTCGGCCAGCTTTCGTTAGAATCCTGCTGGGTACACAGACGGATCTAAAACGGATCAAGGTGTAGGAGCAGGAGTCTATGGAGTGCGCCCAAATGTGAAATTATACTGTAGCATGCACATAACATCCACTGTTTTTCAGGCGGAGACTCATGCTATTGAACTATGCATTAGAGAAAATATCAGACGGGGCTACAAAAACCAACAAATATATATTCGCTGCTTCATTGAAAGCGCAGGGATCGAAGAGGAATCATAATCAAACCGGGGGGACGTCACAATAAGCCCAACTGTGGCTGCAGTGACAGAGGTTAACCACACCAACCCCTATTTCCCAATCTAATCTGGCATCCTGCTGTCGGGAATAGGTTGTTAGTCTATCGCCATCGGTTAAACTGTAATTTCTAGTACAGAAACGACAGAATTCGACATATCTGCCAAACCCTAGGTAGAGTGTTGTGTGACTCTAACCAATGGTACTTAACCACGATATCTCTATCGCGCTCGATATCGTAATAATGTCGTCTGCGATGCAATTAAACAAATGTCAAGTCTTCAAGATATCTTTGCAGTAACATCCTAAATCCGATATCAATATATTTTTCAAATTAAAATACACTAATTAACTTTATTATCTCTTTTAAGTGATAGGAGGCGATAAATGCAATATTATGAGGATATAGCTTTCAATGCTGTCAGTTATCAGTTTACTGGGTAGTTTTTTATTTTATTTAGTATTTATTATTTTATTCATTTATTTTGTTTTCTTGCTACCACAATTTCCTCTTAATTATATTTTTAATTTATTTATTTTATGAACATATTTATCTTTTCTTTTTTTCCATCATATTTTGCTCTAATTATAAATTGCAAATATTAGCCAGTTCTAAGAACTTAACTTTTTTTAAATTATTATTTAATTACGAACTATTCTCATTGTAATTGCTTATAATCTTACTCTTTTCGAAGCTATTTTTAATCGATATTAAGCCTTAGTCTCTAGGATTTCACTTTTTGGAGAATTTATAGCAAACGAGGACAAGACAGGAGTTCAAGGTGGGGTGACATGATAAACCAAATATGATCAACCCGTAATAACGTTTAATTTGATAATCAATAAAATAAAATTCATATAAAAATACTAATAAAAATTTCGCCACTCTCAGGCACTAGTAGAATTCGGTCCAATACCGCGCGGCATTCAAAATAATATCTCGATCCAGTTGGGATTGAATGCCGATCTCGATAAGGTCGTCTTCCGTCATTGAACGAAACACGGCAGAGTCGATTTCCTCGTTTTGAAAAAGCTCCAAATACTTTTCCATGCCGGTGTTCATAAGAATTTGCGCCACCTGTGCGCACAATTTCTTTGGGACCACCGGCGAAATTGGAGCCCTGAAGGTTGTGGTTTTTTTTGTAGAGGTCGAATTGGGTTGCGAGCAGTAACATGGAGACAGATGGTACTTATTGATCACTGCCTTCATTTGAGACGTCTCCTTGACTACGTAAGATTGGTACTTGGTAACTACTTTGCCGCCACTACTGTATTGGATGTATTTGATCTTCTTCGTCAAGGTTATCTTTGAATTACTGACCGAAGAACCTGGGGTCAGTTTTTTGCTGGTCAAAACTGGAGTCAGTTTCTTGCTGGTCGAAACTGGAGTCAGTTTATAATATTCGGACGGCTTGTAATTTACTGAAAGCAGATGCTGTGGTTTTGATCTGCACACTGCCGGCGATTTCAATTTCAATGTTGGAACTAAACCAGATGGTGACTTAGTCCTGGCCTTCGGCGTAATCTTGTTAAAATCAAACACATTTGTGGACATCGGCGTTAAAGGAGTTAACGGCGATTTGGGATCTTGAAAAGAAAAATTTTACAACCAAAAAATCAAACCTTACACCGATTTAGTTATTACCTCTGTATGCACATCTGTAGGCGTCCATTTCGTCAAAAGCACACTTAAATATTCGTCAAGTAAAATAATTGTCGAGTATTAAAATAATTTAAAAAGTTAATAGAGAAAGATAAGGATAGGACGGTCACATTATTTCAAACAAGAAGACATTCACAAATTGCTTTTGCCAGCATCACTAACTAACTACCTCCAGTCGACGTTGTAACCGAATAAATTCAAAGTGCAGTTAAAATAAACGGGACTTGAGAAATATAAATTTTACATTCGAAAAATAGGGTTACCACATTACTGAATTTTCGATTATCCAAAGTATGTTGAGACTCTAATTTTTGTGAAGGCTTAAAGTTAATTCGACTGCAACTATTATTAAAAAATATGGGAAAAAATGTGATTGGTGCATACTGACCATAGCGGGCAATATCCAGTAACACATATAGGTAGTCTCTCAAGGATCGAATGGAACATTGAAAGTAACGGCATTCAGCAATGGCGGGGGTGTTAATTACACCAAAAAAACATACAGCAGTCTCGATCGGCTGCAAACTCCGATTTATGTTGTAGTTGGGGATAAAGTAGAATTACGTGTGTGCATGTTGTATGTCCTTTATTAAGGACTCCCATTTGATTGCTACTCAAACCTAAAAGACAATATTCAGTGTTTAATTTCATATCTTGAAATGGGCGAGTCACCGAAAAAAAATTTTTTTTTTTATGGACTTTCACATGGAAGGTGCAGGAATTTTTTACATATTCATCCTTTTCCTTGGAACCATTCAAAAATTAATGTGTACAAAATTTCAAATTCGTAGCTTGAAGCGTTCAAAAGTTATCGGAAAAATTGTTGAACACGTGTCTTAAGGATTTTTTTTATGGAAGGTACCAGAAGGAGTAAAAGGATTTTGCTAACTAGTACTAGTGAAACTTCGTTTTCACTCAAAACTAATTTGTACAAAATTCCGAATTCATAGCTAAACGATTACTTGAGTTATAGTGAGTTCCGTAAATTAAGTGAAGACGTTTTGACAGGATATTTTTATGGCAGCTACACGAAGGACTAACAGGATTTTCTTCATAATCATATATTTAGCTCCAACTATTGGAAAAATAACACATACAAAATTTCAAAGTCCTAGCTTAAAGCCTTCTGAAGTTTTCGACCAATATTCTTGAACACGTGTTTTAAGGACATTTTGCATGGCAGCTACCCGAAGGAGTAGGGCGATTTTGCCCGTTAACGAACTTAGCCTTACAAATTCAACCAAACATCTAGATTCAAAATTTCAAGATCCTAGCTGAAGGCGTTCTTGAATTATCGCACTAACGGACAGACGGACGGATCGACGGACGGACAGACATCAAGCGGATTTGAGATTTTTGGCCACAAAAAAACAAAAAAAAATATTTAACTTTTTTTCGTCCGAGGCTTGGTTCTATGCGTTACAAACTTTTGGGCTGGATTAAACTTATAGTACCTACTATAAGATTTCATCTAGAGTATACAAATACATTGGAAGTAAAGACAGCTCTAAGGACATTTCGTCTATCATCAAGCGACTCCATAAACTCGAGCTCAAAACGGTAAGGCGACAATAAGCTAAACAAGCTGCTGCAGTTTGTCAGGCTGGCGGGGTGGTTTACCTAAGATATGGTCTTGGGCACTTAAATAAAATAAATTACAGAGGTACTAGATGACTGCCCTGAGGCTCTTCAGAAGTATTAAATATATCAGATGAAAGGGCTCCACGAAATAGCACCTCCTAAAAGCGGTTGGGTGGGTACATGCAAAGTGGACCACGTAAAAGTAACTTCAAGTAACTTCAATTTATCGAAAGTTTTGCTGAAATCAATGCAGTCAACCTGATTCCCTTTAAATTTATTGCAGTAGACCTGCCCTTAGTAAAACCGTGGTGGGATTCACTTACGAAAATTCCTTACATTAAAAACAATAAGGTTGTCTACAGGTCCGTACATCAATTCTTTCTTTCACTCTTAGGAGTGATCAGGCATCGAATTGGTTTTTACTTCCTCGGGCTTTCTTTCTTTCTAAAATCTTTTTTTTATATTCAACCCCTAAGTGGGTGTAATGGATTTGTATACGGTTTCGCAATTCAATCCCAAAGAATGTGTGCAGTTGTTTCAGATATGGTTTCACAGAATCGATATGCATCTAATGATATTTTGCAGATGATTTTATGGTGATATTTGAGGAAATAATGTCCTGAGAAATAATAATAATAATGATAATAGATTTACCCCCTTCATGCAAAATGGGCGATTTCTTCCCAACTTAAGAGTTGGAGAAGAATTCCCCAATTGGTTACACTTTCTCAGCTTAGAGAACTGGTGAAAATGCTGTCACTCTGCTCAATGAGCTGGAAAAATTTTCACAGTATCGACATACTCATGCATGTATGCCGACATTGGGCTCAATGTCCAATCAAATTACCTTAACCCGAACGTACTCCCCAGTCAGTGCAACTCACTGGAATAAGGGGCCGTACCGAGATATATAATAATCAATGGCACAACAGCTCAAATTGAGCCTAGGCCTTGAAGTAATGCTAGAATTACTTTATTGCTAGACCAACGGAACACTAGGAGGTGAAGTGGTCAGCCACACGCTCGTCCGTGATTATTACCCCGATTTTAACTCAGGTAATCATTTACAGTACCGAGATATATAGTTTTCAAATATTTTAATATAGAAAAATAAAAATAAAATTATCAATAAATTAAAACAAATATAAGTGAAAAGAAAAGAGGATTGTGAAAAGTTTTGAAAATAAACACTTAATACATGCAACAACACAATCTACAACCATTCCTTAGAATCTTCGATAATCTCGAGAGCCGCCTGAATAATTATCTGTTTCCAGGTCGTTTATAAATGCAACAATTCCTAATACCGTTCCTAGTTTCAACATAAAAGATGCTTTTTTGCAAGACGTTTTAACTGAAACACATTCTTTGCCATTTGTATATTTGTCGGTAAAGCATTATATTCTCGTATTGCCTCAAAAACAGGATCCTTATCCCTTATATCCTTGCACTATACTTTTTAGAGAAAGGAATTCTGACGCTCTTTTACTGGAAAAAGTCAAAAATTTCTTTAACTGTCTAAGTCCTGTAACCCACTTTAAAACACCCGCCGGGGTCCGAGCCAAACATTGGTGAGTTGGCTTCCCGGCTTAGGCAGCTGGTCGGTTGATTCGTATTCCAGAATACTCTCATGCCCTGGCACCCACATTAGTGACATGCCATTTGACCATTTAAAACGGATGCCGTTATTTTTCTCTCCACAAATACAAATAAAATTTATTGATACTTAAAAAACAAATGAAATATACAACGAAATATAGAAAATGACAAAACAAACCTTCACCATTCTTTCTTTCTTTTTTTTTTTTGCTCTATTCTTTTTCACGGCATATTGTTAATATGTAGCTTCGCTAGTTTTTTCAGATGCCCGATATTTTTTGCAAGCTGAATATTGCTAGGCAACGCATTGAATTTTATGATAGTTTCAAAAATAGGATCATTCCTTATTCGAGCTTGGACAATATTGCTGTCTAATCGAATTCCCGGCTTAGCCAGCTGGTCGGTTGATTCGTATTCCAGAATACTCTCATGCCCTGGCACCCACATCAGTGACATGCCATTTGACCGTTTAAATTAAGTAAAATAAAACGGATGCCGTTATTTTTCTCTCCACGTTCATTGTAGACTTGGAGGGTTGGACAACGAGAAAACCGCTGCTCTGACAGTTCGCGCTGTCATAGATCTGACATTTCAGAATTTACTAGCACAATCCATGCATTTGGGAATAAAATTTAGTCAAAAATGTCAACAAGTTCGAAAATACCACCCCTTACGTATAAAGTGATAGCCGAATGTTCGGTAACAAAAGCGCGCGTTGGATTGATGAGCCTGCGACACAGTGACGTTGACACACCGGTATTTATGCCGGTCGGAACACAGGTAAGCATCCGCAGCACGTGTCCGAAGTTGACTCGAATGTAAACAAATCATATTCCGCAGGGCACTCTGAAGGGTGTTTTACCCGATCAGCTGGTCAAGCTGGACTGTCGCATTCTGCTAGGAAACACCTATCACTTGGGCAATCGACCAGGCACCGACATTCTTAAGAAAGCCGGCGGACTGCACAATTTCATGGGATGGCCGCGCAGCATCTTGACTGACTCGGGCGGCTTTCAAATGGTCTCGCTTCTGCAGCTGGCTGAAATCAACGAGAAGGGAGTTAACTTCAAGTCGCCGTACGACGGATCCGAATGTATGCTGACCCCGGAGCACTCGGTACAAATCCAAAATGTTATTGGCGCCGATATTGTAATGCAACTGGACGACGTAGTGAAGACTACAACGAGCGGACCGCGTGTCGAGGAAGCGATGCAGCGAACCATTCGGTGGCTGGACCGGTGCTTGGAAGCGCATCAACGCGATAACGATCAGAGCGTATTTCCGATTGTTCAAGGCGGACTGCAGCCTGAGTTACGGAAACAGTGCGCTGCGGAACTGACTAAAAGGAAAGTTCGAGGTTTCGCAGTTGGCGGGTTAAGGTGAGTCTCATTTGCCCCGGAATAATTTGTAAATTAAAGTACACTGTTTCTAGCGGTGGCGAGAGCAAAGATGACTTCTGGCCGACCGTACACATCTGTACAGACCTTTTACCGAACGACAAGCCACGGTACCTGATGGGCGTGGGATTTGCTGCCGACTTAGTCGTCTGTGTGGCTCTCGGCATAGACATGTTCGATTGTGTGTTTCCGACAAGGACGGCGCGATTCGGATGCGCCCTTGTTAACTCCGGGCAGCTGAACCTAAAGCACAAAAAGTACGCGCTGGACATGAGACCAATCGATGCCGAGTGCGCTTGTACTACCTGCAAAACATATACCCGCTCGTACTTACACCACATCGCCACAATGGAAGCCGTCTCCTGCAGCTTGCTGAGCGTGCATAATGTCGCCTACCAGGTAATAAGCCATTTCACTAGTTTCCTACTCGTTTTACGAGATCCTTTGTTTCTTTTGCTCTCAGTTGCGTCTTATGTCGAACATCCGGAAAAGCATAATCGAGGATCGTTTCCCCGACTTTGTCAAGGACTTCATGTCGGAACATTTCGAGGGCGAGCCAGTACCCAAGTGGATCCGAGATGCACTGAGCGCTGTGAACATTGAACTAGATCCAACCAGGCAGTGTGCAGAAAGTGCTTCGTAGCACTTCGCACCGAAAATAAAATAAAAGCCTGCTTCCTTAACTTTTTTTTTATTTTCACCCCGCACTACATGAAGTCGTCTGAGTCGTTGCCATCGTCGTAATTTGTCGACATCTTGTCCGATTTCATAAGGCTGGTATAGCTTCGCAGGTCGGCCTCTTCTTTCCGTCGTTGCTCCTCGTCACGCTCCTTTTCCTTTTGCTGTCTTGTCAATTTCTTCTTGTCTTCGCGTTCGCCGACATCGCGGCGCTCTCGTTCCGCTCGAAAGTCGGGATGTGATTCGATTTTGGTCTTGTTGAGACGATTTACGATATCATTGCTTCGTTTCTCGACGCGAATTTTCCGCACGTCCTTGTCGCGATGAAACGAAACCTGACCAACATCCATCCCGGGCGTTTTCTTCAGGTTCTCCCACATTGTGTAGACGACGTCGACGTTGTTCATTTTATTGCCGTTAATGCTGTTCGCCTTGACAAGTTGCGCCGCATCCTCGATAATTTCGGCCGGAATGTCGTCGATTGTTTGACCCTGAAATAAATAACGGTTTAGCGAAACTCCCAGTGGAGTACTGTTCAATTTACCGGTTTCAAGCGCAGGTAAACGTGAGCAGATGAGACTTTGTCAACGTGAAACCAAACGTCCTCGGGCCAGCCCCACTTTATAAGATCCTCATCTAAAACGGAAAAGTTAGTAGCGACCGAGCTTAACCTCAATCAATGTGTGAAAGGGGATTAATTTGATAGAAACTAACTTTCGTACTTGTCGATGCCCATAAAAATAGTAAAGTTTGGTGAAACCACAGTACTTGTGAAATAGAAAACCATTTTTGAGAAAAATTGCAAACCACTAAAATGTAAACAAATTGTTGTGCAAAAATATGGCCTGCGTACTAATGACAGCTGCTATAATGAATGTCAAATGTCATCCCTGTTCGGTAATGCAGTGCTTATAAGCAAGCACCGCTGTAATTTATGACGTCGAATAAATTTAACGGCTTATTTAAAACCGGTATAAAAAGATAAAATAATAAGTATAACAAAAGCTCTCATATCAAATCTGGAATAGACGAAATTACAACCGGCTGTGGAGCGAATGGACGACGGAAGAATTCTCAAACGCACACTACTGAGAGGTAGAGCTCAGGGCAAACGACCGTTGGGAAAAGATAACATACAAGGAATCAGTTGAGGCAGATTGCAGATCACTTCTTATGCTTCTTATGCCGCGTTTCCACTATCGCCTTCATAAGCATTGGACATGTGCAATGAACGCGAATGTCTAGACGATAGTGGAAACAATACATTCGTGCTCAATGCACATCCCTATGATGTGCGTTAAAAACCGCCATCGACGGGAATGTCAATGCGAATGTTAGTGGCTCTGTTGGAGGTAGCAAGTGTTCAGTTGAATCCCAGCGGGAATACGAGTAATGTATTATACTTGGGATACACAGCTCGTATACAAATCATAATATCGTCAATATCACCAGTGTATCACCCAATATTATGCATATAGTACGTCAACGAGCTAATATCTACATAATATCCAACCTGTTTCCTTGTATATAAATTCGATGATTTTAGCTGATATAGCCTTCTTTTTATGTACTGTATGTTAGTGATGGGATAAATCGTTCATTTCATTAACCCAGTATGATCGATTCATTTCGTTGAAGTGATCGATTCAAAAGATTCGGTCATTTGGGTTAGTTGGATGATTCGGCAAAAATAGCCGACCGAGCGAAATGACTCTCGACATTAGGATAATTTTGGTACAATGTGAAGATGACCTAAAAAGAAAAAAGGTCGTCAGTGTATACGAACTACGTATTCACTGACAACATGTTCAGTTTAGGAGTCATTAACAATAATAGTTTCAGATTGAGAACTGCTACTTGATGACGGTACAACTAAGGTGCAGGGTTTATCCCCAACAGGAGTGCATCGTGATTTCATTCGAGAATCTTGAACTCCAGGGTGTTTTTTCCAAGTACCGCAACAAATTTGTTGTGGAACCACCTTTATAAGAGAGAAGTGCAGGGCAAAATCCACACCTAGCTTTTGAATCTTCCACTTCAGAGAAGCAATTCCAAACCGCACTTCTTTTTCTTGAACTGTTCATATTATAGTAACTAACTGCTGACAATTAATAATGTCAACTTGGAATACAAAAATAAAAATTAATAAATAAATAATTATTAAGGAATTACGATAGGGCAAAAGATTATTGTAAAGGCTCTAGATGAAATACGGGGTACGTGAAGGGTATTGTCTGATCGAAAAATTGTTTTATACGAGTATGTCTGCCGGCAAATGTGTGAAAAAGGTCTGGATGGTTACTGGTTTCAACAAGACGGTGCGCCATGCCACACTGCTAATGAAACAATTCAGTTTCTGCAACGAAAATTCCCTGGACGTCTGATGTCGGAAAGAGGCGACATTGACTGGCCACCGAGATCTCCAGATTTGACTCCTCCGGACTTCTTTTTATGGGGTTATTTGAAAAGCAAAGTGTACGCCAGCAAGCTTCAGACCATTGACGGGCTCAAAGCAAACATTCGTGCCGAAATCATCGCTATACCGACCGAAAACGCGTCAAAAAGGGCACATTTTGCTGTGGCCAATAGAGGCAGCCACTTGATTGATGTTGTATTCAAAAACTAATCCAAATAAATTCTAAAGGACCAAATTGAATAAAAATACCTCACATATAAAAATCAGTTGTTTTTTTTTAAAGTTATTCAATGTTTACATACCGAAATAAAAGATGGCGCACCATGCATATATACTATAGATGACAAGCAGCGATTGAGTTGAAGGCGGACGTCATCGCATTCACTCGTACGCAAAACAGCAACAATTGACATAACGAGTAACGACCCTGTTTTTTCTCACTCACATTTATATTATGTCCCGCTCTTGAAAAACGCTAAACAACAACAATTTGTTATAACGACCCTGTTTTGTCTCACTTCTCTGGCTTCAAAGCATTTTATACAAAACCGGTGGCTTGTCGTCTCTACACGGTTGAAAATTTTGGAATAAATTTCAATTTTTTTTGGATTGTATATAAGTCCACACCAGAAATGTATTCAAATTTAATACTTCACAATTACTGAAATGACAATCAATATAAAATAAGTTGTTAGATCTCTTATGATCTAATTCTTCCTTTATGGCTTACCTTGAAGTCTATAAAAGAAAGAAAGAAATAAAAAAAAACAGAATGCTGGATTTTTATGCAGGTTTACTTTATTCACTCAATTCTTGGATTTTTAAAAGAAATTAAATGCTCTGCGTTTTTCCTTTCTTTAAATTACCTTGTCGAATGCCGACAACGACAATTCAAACGAAGTACTCTAAAGTTGGATTTAATATTTTAACACTTATTTTGGGTTTTTCTCGGCTTGATATGCTCGAGTCGATAAATATATATTTTTCTATTTTTTCTCCTTATGGAGGATTCTTTCTTCAAAATATCCTGTCGAATGTGGAAGCCACAACTCAGCAGGATGTTCTGAAGTAGAATTTGTATTTTTTCTGTTTTACCTTGTGTGCCAGTCGAACCGACTGCAATTGCGCCCAACCGACAGCAATTATGTTTCTATCCTAGGAATGAATACACGAGAGGTCGAGGCCGTTGATTGTCGCAACCTTTATAGTGGTTGCGAGCTTTTGATTTACAACTTATCCGAGCGATTACGTGCGGCGCAATCAAAAATTGGACAGGCGCCGGCACAGTAACCGCCCGAAATAGTGAACATTGTTAATGTTATGTTCGAACCTCAAGCATGTTTCACTAATTACATGCTTGAGATTCGAACATAAGTATTGAATTTCAATATAGTTATATTATGCCAATTCATTCTAAAAAGAATTAATTGTATTCCTGTCAATCATGAAATGAAATCTCAATAATAATAATATGTATAACAAAAGTAATAAATAATTGAATCCAAAAATAATAATTTTTATTCTATATTCTATTTTGAAATCAATTATTGAAATATTAAAAGTTATCCTTGAAACTGGGATTAAGTAAAATTCAATCTGAACACAAATTCAAATTAAATATATGTGGTATTGAAAAATCTTTTTATATTTACGGGATTAAAATTATACAAAAACCGTACCAAATACTTTAGCATCGATTATCCCATTTGTTCTTTCACGACTGAGGATAAGAAACTTATTTGTAAAATGCTCCAATGATTAGGAGATGAGCTGCATAATAATACAATGAAATAAGACAAATAGAGCAATAATATATGATATTATATACATGTATTTAACAGTAATTTTTATACATTCAAAATCAGCTTTTTAAAAATGTAGAACATAATGATTTTCTCTATATATAAAAATGAATGTTTGTCTGTCTGTTTGTCTGTTTGTCCTGTATAGGCTCCTAAACCACTCATCCAATTGCGATGAAACTTTGGTGATTTGTTGAGGGTATGCCCTCGATGGTTTCTGCGTTAACAAAATTATTTAACAGTTGGTGGTTCGCGAGTTATTTCAACATTTGAGTGTTTTTCATATGATTTAGCGGCAGTTCGTTTTTGGTGTATTAGTTATGCCTATTCCTATTATTAAATGGTAAAGTTGGACGATGGGTGTTAAATAGGGGATAGTGGAGGATGGAAGATGGAGGATGGTGGATGGTGGATGGAGGATGGTGGATAGAGGACGGAGGATGGTGGATGGAGGATGGTGGATAGCGAATGGAAGATGGAGGATGGTGGATGGAGGACGGTAGATAGAGGATGGTGGATAGAGGATGGGGGGATTGGGGATGGTGGATGGAGGATGGTGGATATAGGATGGAAGATGGAAGATGGAGCATGGTGGATGGAGGATGGTGGGTAGAGGATGGAGAATGGTGGATGGGGAATGGAGGATGGTGGATGGGGGATGGAGTGTGGTGGAGAGAGGATGGAGTAACGGGAGCAACGGCGCGACAGGAGAAATGGGGGATGGGGGATGGTGGATAGGGAATGGTGGATGGAGGATAGTGGATGGATGATGGTGGATAGAGGATGGAGGATTGAAGAAGGAGGATGATGGATGGAGGATGGTGGATAGAGGATGGAGGATGGGGGATGGTGGGTAGCGGATGGAAGATCGAGGATGGCGGATGGAGTACGGTGGATAGAGGATGGTGGATAGAGGATGGAGGATTGTGGATGGAGGACGGAGGATGGTGGATGGAGGATGGTGGGTAGAGGATGGAGGATGGTGGATGGAGCATGGTGGATAGAGGATAGAGTAACGGGAGCAACGGCGCGACGGGAGAAATGTGGGATGGCGGATGGGGGATGGTGGATAGGGGATGGTGGATGGATGATGGTGGATGGAGGATGGTGGATGGAGTAACGGGAGCAACGGGAGAAATGGGAGCAACCGGAGTAACGGGAGCAACGATAGTAACAGGTGTATCGGGAGAAGCGGGACCAATGGATCAACGGGATCAACGGGAGTAACAGGAGCGATGGAACAACGTGAGCGAAGCGAGCGTAGCCGCGGTACGCGGCTAGTCCTTTATAAAATATAATTCAAAGCTTTGCTTTATAGTTAAATTCTTAAATTCTAATATTGATATGATCTGCCTCATAGACAATATAGTTTTGTAAGATTTTATCGAAATGTAATGTTTCAAAATATTTTATTTTAAATTAAACTTTATCTTCATGTAAAAATATCGTTATTATCTGCGCATATTTAGGTTTATCATTTTCGTACTCCACGCAGATTAAAAGGTTAGGTCGATAATAATACCCGGGCCGTACTTTGAGCCAAGTGAGTTCATATATAGGTTCAGTACTTTCATGAAAAATTTTGTATAGATCACAATCTTTTGTAAATCCAATTTCAGCCAATGTCTTCCTTGTACATTTTCCAAAAATAAACGTCTTTTCAAATTTTAGCATCTTACAATTCTCTGTGGAACTGAAATGCCATCAAAACTGGTCACAAACATCATTTTTTGGTACAAAATGCAAATATGTACTAACCACATTCTTCAAACACTAAAAAAAAGCACCCACAGCAACCGCATTGTGCATTTATTTTAGGGAGTAATTGAAATTCCACTATTGCTCCGGTATTATATACAATTTTATACTCCTTACTGCCATCGTATGGAGAAGCCGCTAGAACTAAGAAGACAAAATTCTATAAATGAATTTTTAGCACTTATAAAATAAATTTATCGCACTTGAAAAAAATATTTCCTCAGCACTCAAATTCGAGGACTCGTTTTCCACACTTTTTTTAACTCTATCAACCGACATGACTCACTATTAAATTTCCCTTTCAGCAAAAACTTGACACGTACACTCTCCACTGTTTTAAGTTTACGTACGACGCACAAGATTAACGGGAAATGAAACAGAAACCCTAATTTCTAATATATTTGGAATTTCTTCTAATATTACAGGAATGCAATCCGCTTAGAAGCTTAAACACGCAAAATACACGTAATACATTTAGGTTGCATTTTATTCGTGGAAGGAATGAAAAACAGCAGGAATATACATGATCCAGTTCATTAAGAATTCCTTGGTAGGAATTAATTTAAATACTTTCAAATTACTGTATACGAAGGAGAGTGCATTTGAATACAATTTGTATTGGATTTTAACACACAATGAATGTAAAATTTAATGGTAATTCGGGATGGTTTAAACTTCATTATTAAAGTACTAGTAATAAATATAAATAAAATTACAAACTAATATAGGATATATTAACTATGTTGCTTTCAATATAATAGTATACGTTTCATTCCAACTTTTATTGAAAATATTTTAAGTTTTCAATAAATATTGAAATTTATCCTATAGTGTACTACAAAACCGATTAATTCTTAGTTGTTTATTGAAAATTATTCCAAGATTTTTAACCGTGTAGTATCTCTATGCATGCGACTGTCAACCTAAAAAATAACGTTCCAAATAGCCTCCTAGTTTCCTTAGGTTGTCAGTCTCATAGTAACCTAAACCGCATCCCAGCATTAAACGCGTTCCGATCTTCTACCCAAAATTATTGTTTTTTTTTATTTATTTTCGTCTTTGATTACAGAAGAGGATTCAATAGAAGTAAAACCGAATTCGATCCCATTAAACTTAAAAGATTTTCGGAATTCATGAAAAATTCAACAATACCTTACACCCGCAGTGGGTTTTATATCGAAAGGGTTTTTTCCCTGATTATATTTAAAGCTTTTAGAAGTGAAAGTGAATACAATATCTCATTAGACCTAAGAAATATATCGGAATTCGTGAAAATGTACACAATCACTTTACACCGACTTAGGGGTTAGATATCGAAAAATTTGAAAAAATCTTTCTAGGCGCTTATTTAAATAGCCTCCAGAAGTAAAATTAATTTGATAAATCGACACGTCTAAAAGATTTAACGAAATTCGTGAAAATGTGGAAAAAAAACCCTTTCACGGACATTTTTCTTACTCCACCTCTGCACGCCAATGAAAATTTGACAATTTTTCGCTTTCATTATTCTAATAGCAGATGTACATGTACGTACTAAGTTTCAACTTTCTAGCATAAGGTGTTTCTGATACATGAAAAACCACCCCGACCTCTGTACCTTGCTACTCCTATCAAAAATTTTTTCTGGGGTGTCCCCATAGTGGCTCTATACAGGGTGTTTGGTACTCCGTGCACGACCTTGTAAGGGGTTATTCCTTGATATATTTGGAGAAAAAAATTGTTCCACAGGGTGGGTCAATTTTCAATAACAGTGGAGATACAGGGTGGTTAAGAAAAGTGTTTTTGACCGGTACCCTTACTCACTTAAAACGTTATATCTTGAAAACGAATAATCACAAGGCAACGTGTTATAACTCGTTTTTTAGGCAATCGAATTATCTTTCATATTTTTATCAGTTTTAGTTACGTTGCTAAAAGAAGAAGGTGTCAGTAGAATAAAAAAAATAATTTCGAAATGTCTGAGTACTCCAATGAAGAATATGCTGACATTGTGTTAATTTATGGAGAGTGTCGCGAAAATGGACAAGCCGCGCGAAGGCTTTACCATCAGAGACATCCCCATCGACGGACCCCTGACAGGAGAGTATTTCAGGACGTTTACAGGAGAATTAGGGAAACTGGCAGCGTTAGAACAAGGAGAGTAAATGCAAATCCTGTGAATATAATCGCTGTTCAGATTGATGAAAGAATACTGCAAGCAGTGCAAAATGATCCATCGATCAGTATCCGACGCTTAGCATTGCAGTTTAACATATCTACTTGGAAGGTTTGGAGTATTTTAAAAGTAGAACGCTTCCATGCCTACCATCACACACCAGTACAGGAGCTGCTACCCATTGATTTCCGCAAACGGATGGAGTTTTGCAATTGGCTCCTTGAACGACAAATAGATGACGACAATTTTTTCAACAATATTCTGTGGACGGATGAGTCCCAATTTACCAGAGACGGTATCACAAACTTCCACAACCTACATATGTGGGCTGAGAGCAATCCACACACAAGAAGAGCGGCATCATTTCAGCACAGATTCAGCGTCAATTTATGGGCAGGCGTGATTGGTGACGATTTACTTGGACCTATTAGGCTTCCGCGTACTCTAAATAGCTCCAACTACTTACAGTTTTTATCAAATGATCTACAGGACTTATTGGATGATATTCCACTGGTACGATTGGCTTCCATGTTTTACCAACACGATGGTGCTCCAGCTCATTACGGCCGACAGATCACAGATTGGTTAAATTCCAATTATAGCAATCGCTGGATCGGTAGAAATGGACCGATACACTGGCCTGCAAGATCTCCTGATCTTACTATTATGGATTTCTTTGTATGGGGACGGATGAAGGACCTAGTCTACGCAACGCCAGTAGAAACATTGGAAGATCTAAATATCAGGATCGATGCGGCAGCAATAGAAGTAAGGCAGCAGTTGAGGAATATGAATACCAAGAGAACACTCGCCAAACGAGCTTTAGCGTGCATTCAAAATGAAGGTGGCCATTTTGAACATTTATTATAACAATATTTTTTTAAATAAAACATAAAAACCATTATTAAATTCTTTTAGTTCAAACAAGTAGTGTAGATCAACATGCACATGCACTGACTTTTGGAATATTTAATTTTTATGCGATATGTATTTTTACCTATTACTTCCAAAATGTTAATCGTAACTCATACATATGTATGCAGCTTTTGTAGGTAATAATACGGCACATAAAAAAATAAAATTAAAATGACATGTTTATAATGGGGTTTTCTGAGAAAAACTACATTGATCACTGAATTTTAAGGGTTCACGTAGCAAAAATTGGTGTTTTCGAGTAAATATCTCAAGATTGGGTGCAGTTACAATTTAGACTGTTACATCAAATGAAAGATAATTCGATTGCCTAAAAAACGAGTTATAACACGTTGCCTTGTGATTATTCGTTTTCAAGATATAACGTTTTAAGTGAGTAAGGATACCGGTCAAAAACACTTTTCTTAACCACCCTGTATCTCCACTGTTATTGAAAATTGACCCACCCTGTGGAACAATTTTTTTCTCCAAATATATCAAGGAATAACCCCTTACAAGGTCGTGCACGGAGTACCAAACACCCTGTATAACGTTGTTATTCTTTAGCTTTCTATCCTTTGTGATTTTCGAGAAATAAAAATCAAAATTTTTTTCTTTTCCCATCATCTTTCTCCCATCATCATCCTCTACACCCGCACCCTCAATTTTGTTTCTCTGCTTTAGGTTGACTGGTCCTAACTCCTGTAAAATTTTTAAGATCGTGGTACGGTTCTTGAGATATAAAAATTAAATTTTTTGAAAAATGACTCTCCCCCATTTTCATGCTCTATCACACCCTTAGAAGTTTACATGTACAGTAGACTCTACTTGTAGTTCTATATACAGAAACCAAATTTTATCTTCCTGGTACAATTGGGTCGGAAGATATTGTAATCCAAAGTTTTTCACCCTCCATCCCCACACTGCACCACCCCCTCACAAATTTTAGCTCTTGTATAATCTCCTAGTATCCCTTAGGACAATCACAGAGTTTCAACCTTCTGGCATCAATAGCTCAGGAGATATACCTACCTTTTAGAATGTTTCAATTCCAGCTTTCAAGCGTTTCGGACGCATTATTTTTCACCCCACGCACCTCAAACCGTATCAACCATTTTTTGCAAATAGGTGCACTATCATATTTCCACATAAGTTCCAACTTTTAGCCTCCTAGCATAAGCAGTTCCTGAGATCTAGAACCAAAATTCGTCTAAAACGCTTAACTATCCTCACCCTCACCTTCCGCCCTCATCCCCACCAAAATATACCGCTCGTAGAGGTTCACACAATCTACCAACCATAAAAATTTCAACTTAATATCTTCTCAACGAGCTTGTGCGCTACGCGCCTTCAAACGCTTTTGCGTACCGCGGCGTCGTACGGCGTCTATGGCGGACAGACGGATATTTTTTAGTCCTAAAATATGAAAATACAAAATTGCAGGGTAGCAAATTTTTTGGAAATTTCAGGTCAATCTTATTAAAATATAATAAAGTATAATAGAATTTAAATAAATCTATGAACTAAAACTTTAATAACCTTGGGATTGTTGGCGGGGTGTGACTAATTAAAAAACTTTTCATGTCTTAACATTGTAATATTTTCTAATTTTCATTTCTAATTATATCATACTAGTTTTCATTTAAATTCGTTTTCAAAATTGAATTGTATCCTAGAAAATACATTAAAAATATCAGAGTACACCGCACTTAGACTTGCTTTTTACTTTACGGTGTATTTATAATAAGATCGGTGCTACTTCCTTATACACTAATTTCACTAAAGTTTAAATCGAGTCTCATTTTATTGACAAAATTTTTTATTTTCATCAATCGTTAGGTTTCGTTTCGAATTCCCTAACAGTATGATATTTAGACCACAGTAAAAAATTTCAATTATCAAAAAAGATATTTGGTGGTCCACTACAACATTTTGAAAAATTATTCAAAAAGATATCGTCGGTGTTTACAATCGGAAAATTTTATTTTAATTTAGTTTGTTTCAAATGTTGTTGCGAAATTTTTTTTTTAAATTTTGAACGGGGTGCGAAATGAGATGATGGAAAAATTAAATACATTTAAAGTTAAAAATATATTTTAAATTTAAAGAGCAGTTCTTTCGTCGTAGATAACTACACCTTCTCGTTCTAACGGAAGTCCGGCTAAATTTTGCGATCGTGATCGGCATAATGCGATTATTGCAGCTTCGTCATTTCGCATACGATTTCGCCTTTTTTTGCTAAAGTTAACCTAAAATGAGGTGTATAAGGAATTGATTGCTAATTGAAAAAATTGATAAAGTAAATTTACTTTGGCGTAGAGTTCTTCAAGATCGTCTGTGGTTGAGACTGGTCTCTGTTTCGATTTACCCCAAGATGGCAGTGATCGTGACTTGTAAGCTGCATCATTTTCGCTTAAAACTGGAAAGAGAAATTAATCGATATTAATACATAATTATATATACGAGTATGAACATAAAAAGAACCCTGTTAAAGTACAGGATCACCATTGTACATTGCGCACATTAAACCAAGATAAAGTACCATCACCAATATGGGCCAGTAGTTGATTTGTTGTCAAGCAACATTGCTACTAACTCCTGCTAGTAAGTACGTTCTCATCATATCCAGCCAACTTCTCAACCTGTCCAACTCGAGTTCAAATCCCCTTGGAATCATAAGTGTTTAATTCCTTCCTTGATTGGGTTATCGTTTGTTTGTCCCATTAATGGACACATTTTCCAATGGATTTTATATGGTAGCTTCTCTGACTTGATTTTCCCCATTTTTAATTTTATACTTGCAGAAAAATATTGTTTTGAAAGTTTTAGATTACTAGCTTGAGCACTTTTTCTAAAGGCATTTGTAAGGGAGACACTTGAAGAATGGGGACGATGTACGTTACGCATTTCATCTGGTGTATAAAAAAATAATGAGAACAGGATCATTACCTGAATTTGAAGCATACAGCGGATTTATTGCCCACATTGACTTATGCGTTTCCGGAATATTAAATTTTGAATCACCCGGACTAATTGACACTCCGCAAGCAGGACTTGATGGATATTCCAAATTACGTTGATTGGTTGGTGGCCGCGGATGCGGGGGTGGAGCTGGTGGTGCACTATATTGAGGCGGTACCATTCCTATAGACATTGGTACTATCATATGTCCAGATTCCGACCATTGTTTTGCCACCACAGATGATCGATGGGCCACTAAGTGAAAAGAAAAAAAATTCAATCAGTTTAAATAGTTAAGGTAAAATAAAATATAAAATAGTTCACTTATTGATTCGTGTCCACTTGCTGCACATTTTCAACATCAAGGACAATAATTGTGTTAATACAAATGTAAGAAGAAGCAAAACAAACTTGTAATTTACCTGGACTTGTTGTACAGTAGCGGGTTGGACTAAGATATTTTCGTTTTCTGGGCAATAACCAACAGCAGAAGAAAAGTGTTGCCAGTATTAAGAGTACGATGACTAGACAACCGATTAAGATGCCCCAGACAATTGCTGGAAGTCCCCAAATCGTTGAAGGGGGACCAGCTTCAATTGGTGGCCACATTCGAGCCGTTAATGTAACGGACTGATGATACAGTCCATTCGATGTGTTGTAAACGAGCACATCTTCGGGACCTGAAAAGGAACAAATATGAGAATATATAAATTGCATTTGATGGACGTTCAGTAAGAATTCAGTTTTTTGTAGGTTTGTTTTGGAACATAACGTACAAATATCGCTCCTGTTCCGACACTCAGATTTTTGCTAGACCTCATGGTGTAAGCCCACTTAAGTAATTAAAGTCCCATCGGACTTAAGATATAAAATTAAACTACCCTTTTTATACTCTAGATGAAATCATATAGAGTATTATAAGTTTAATCCAGCCCAAAAGTTTGTAACGCATAGAACCACGCCTCGGACGAAAAAAAGTTATATATTATTTTTTGTTTATTTGTGGCCAAAAACCTCAAATCCGCTTGACGTCCGTCCGTCCGTCTGTCCGTGAACACGATAACTCAAGAACGCCTTCACCTAGGATCTTGAAATTTTGAATCTGGATGTTTGGTTGAATTTGTAAGGCTAAGTTCGTTAACGGGCAAAATCGTCCTACTCCTTCGGGTAGCTGCCATACAAAATGTCCTTAAAACACGTGTTCAAGAATATTGCTCGATAACTTCAGAAGAGTTTAAGCTACGTCTTTGAAATTTTGTATGTGTTATTTTTCCAATAGTCGGAGCTAAGTATATGATTATGAAGAAAATCCTGTTAGTCCTTCGTGTAGCTGCCATACAAATATTCTGTAAAAATGTATTCACTTAATTTACGAAACTCACTATAACTCAAGTAATCTTTTAGCTACGAATTCGGAATTTTGTACATATTAGTTTTGAGTGAAAAGAAAGTTCGACTTTACTAGTCAGCGAAATCCTATAACTCCTTCTGGTAGCTGTCATACAAAATGTCCTTAAAACACGTGTTTAAGAATATTGGTCGATAACTTCAGAAGGGTTTAAGCTACGTCTTTGAAATTTCGTATGTGTAATTTTTTCAATAGTTGGAGCTAAATGTATGATTATGAAGAAAATCCTATTAGTCCTTCGTGTAGCTGCCATACAAATATCCCGTCAAAACGTCTTCACTTAATTTACGGAACTTACTATAACTCAAGTAATCTTTTAGCTATGAATTGGAAATTTTTTTTAGGTTTGAGTAGCAATCAAATGGCAGTCCTTAATAAAGGACATTCAACATGCAGACACGTAATTCTACTTTATTCCCAACTACAATATAAATCGGACTTCAGTATTCATCTAGAGTATTATACGATTGGCTTGCAGCCGATCGTGACTGCAGTATGTTTTACTTTATTTTTTAGGTAGTCATATAATAATATAATATCTAAAAAAAATCTCGAAAACGATGTCTAGGTGTTTATATCCAATAAAAACGCTGAGATATCAATGGATCTAAATAATATGGTGGAATTCGTAAAAACGTATAGTACACCTTTTCAGCCTCTTGGCATTTCAATATGAAAAAATGCTGAAATTAGTTTTTAGACGATTTTATATAAAGCCCAGGGAACTGGACAGAATCTCCCGATCTCATTTCCCCGATTGTTCACCAGCTAGCAACACTGACTCTGTCAGTTACCATCATAGTCAAGAAGAAGGAAACCAGGACTTGTCCAACTCAATAATTGATATTGACAAAATAAGCTGGGCAATCGGAACTTTCTCTTCGTACAAATCGCCAGGACCCGATGAAATTATACCAGCAATGCTGCAACACGCGGCAGATTCTGTAATTCCTCGGCTATTGGTGATCTTCACAAGCTGTATTCGACTCAACCATGTTCCATGGCAATGGAACAGGGTGCGAGTAGTTTATATACCTTAGGTGGTTAACCTAGTCACACGACTGCGAAAGATTTCAGACCGATAAGTCTCACGTCCTTTATCCTTAAAACGCTTGAAAGGATATTGGACAATCACATTCGCAACAGAATTCCGCGCAACCAATTGTCAAAATCACAACATGCCTTCACAAAGGGCAAGTCGGTGGATACATGAGGTAGTGTCAACAAATGAAAAATCACTCTCATATAAGGAGTACACACTCGCCGCTTTCCTTGACATAGAGGGTGCCTTTAATAACGTTCGATGCTTGACTATTAACAGCGCACTGCTATCAATGTAAGTGGAAACCGAGATTTGTAATTGGCTTGACTTAATGCTACGAAGCAGGATTATTGAATCCAAACCCCGCAAGGATGTGTGATCTCACCCTTATTTTGGCTCCTTATAGTCAACAAAATCCTTGTGCAACTTGAGAACCTCGGAATCAAGGCATGTGCATACGCCGACGACGTGGTCATCCTTGTCTCAGGGAAACATTTACCGACAATTAGTAGTTTGATGGAGAGAGCACTCAACAAACTACGACAATGGCTCGGCAACTCCTCTTCACGAAGAAATACAAAATTCCAGAGTTTGCGTTACCAAAGATGGGAAACGACGAGCTTCATCTTTCCGACAGCGCTAAATATCTCGGGGTTGTTCTAGACAAGAAACTCAGCTGGAAACTGGATCTGGAAGAACGCGTTAAAAAAGCGTATAATGCATTTTACGCATGCGGAAAGATGTTCGGAAACAGGTGGAGTCTCCAACCAAAACTAGTACACTGGATGTACACAGCCATAGTAAGATCGATCTTAAGTTATGGTGCGATAGTGTGGTGGGAGGCGACTAGAAAGTCCACGTATCTAAGCAAGCTGACAAAAATACAGCGCTTGGCCTGCATTGGGGTCACTAGCGCCCTCAGAACCACACCCACGGCAGCACTGGAAACTATCCTCCACCTGCTGCCAATGGACATGCACATCAAAAGCATAGCTGCAAAAGGCGCTTTTAGACTCAAAGAGTTAGGTTACTGGAGAACTAGACCTGCTGGTCACAGTACCATATTCAATGACTTCTTGGAGTGTGGTAGAATAGGGAAACGGACTACATTATGCCAGAATTAGATTTCAGTAGGAAATTTTCTGTTAAAATCCCACACAGGGACGACTGGAATGTAGAACGCAACCTAGACAACATAACCACAATGGTATTCACCGATGGTTCGAAAATGATTTCTGGTACAGGCGCGGGGGTATTCTTACAGGAACTCGATATTCAAGAGTCCTTCAGGCTACCGGAGCATGCCAGTGTATTTCAAGCGGAAATCTTTGTAATACTTCAGGCATGCAAAATTATTAAAGCAAAGATGAATGCAACAGAAGACATCACTATTTGCATTGACAGCCAAGCAGCCATTAAGGCCCTTAGCTCGAACACAACACGATCAAAACTAGTTAGAGAATGTCGTGGTATTCTTAACACTATCGGCACACGGCACAAAATTACCCTCTGCTGGGTGCTAGGCCACTGTGGAATCCAGGGGAATGAGCAAGCTGATGAACTCACTCGAGCAGGCTCCAGCCTAAGCTCACCACTAGCTCACCACTAGTGACCAGCACATTGCTATTCCCGTCGGATCCATAAATCAATCTATCGACTCACTATGCTTGCAGCGGGCAGGCAATAGATGGTCAAACCTAACTACATTCTCAATATCAAGAACTCTTTGGCCTGAATATGATCACGGGAAAAGCAAGTATATCCTGAGCCTGAGCAGGAAGGATGCAAGCACACTAATCGGAGTTATCACAGGGAACTGCCTGATCGGTAGACACGCTAGACGATGCAAATGATCTCTATCGTAGCTGCGGTGACCCAGAAGTGGAGGAGTCAATCTTTTACGTCCTATGCGAGTGTCCGGCCCTATCGAGAACGAGAAGACGGAACCTCGGTGCATATTTCCTCGATGACCTCGGTGATATCGATAAGGGAAAGCTATGCAACATAGCAAACTTTATAAAATGTAGTAAATGGTTTTAGGTTTCAGGAGTTTTTATACTCAAACGGGGATCACAATGGACGAACAATAACGTCTAAGTGAAGGAGGATGATAGCATCACCACCCCTTATACCATACCATACCATACCATATAAAGCCCATAGCAGTTAAAACGAATTTGAGATCTAATTAGACCTAAAAGATATGAGGGAATTCGTAAAAATATACACAACAACACAACACCCCATTTTCGGATAACGAAAATTCAGTTTATTGACGCTGGTCTAACCGTTCTCGAGAAATAAAAATTCGAAATAATTTACTTTCCTCTTACCACTTACACACCACTCAAAATTGGTTTTCTATGCTACAGGTCTTTTACGCCTAATTCTAGTACTAATTCCAAAATTCCGTCTTAAATAGGATTTGAGATATAATATTTGATTTTCTACCGAGCTCCACTGTCCGCCTCAAAATTTATTATATCATATCGAACATACTCTTCTTTTACGCTTACATACCAAAACTATAATTCATCTTTCTAGCGTTTACCCTCCCTAAAATGTATGCTTCTCATGTTCTTACTTACTTTATAGTTACTACCTTCCAGGCGCGTGGCGTGAAACCTCGTAGGGCTAACGCAATAACAAGATCATGAATTGGAATGAATTTTATAACCATGAAAACATAGCGTTCATTCAGAAATAAAATTTCGATTGCTAAATTCGAAGAAGTAATCAAAAAATTCAGCAAAAAGTTGAGATCGTATCGTTGCGCTAGCCCTGCAAAGATTTACGCTAGGCGCCTGCTATCTTCATATGTCTCCAAAAATTCTTTAAGTTTTAACTTTTTGGTATAAGCCATTCAGGAAATATGCATTTTACAATGTCAAGATTCCAGCTTTCGAACTCTTCAGACACATTGCTCCCCTGAAGTACGAAAGGGGTGCTCTTTCGACGACTTGGTTTTCGGTAAGGGGACCCTATTAGCCAAGTTGACTAGTTTTTTACAAATGACTCCACCGTATAAATTCTATGTTTGAATTCCTACTATTCGCAGTGCCTGAGATACAAAAATCAATTTTTTCACCTAAAATGTTACGCAAGCCTAGTCGGTTACGAAAAGGTTACGTAAAGGTTACGTATATGCTACGTATACGTATAGAACAAAAAGCAACTTCTTAACTTCTTGAGCATCAAATGAAAACGTATTTTTTTTTCTTTTTTTCTTTTTTTCTTTTTTTCCTGCTAGAAGAGCTTCGAAACGTTGAATCGAAATAACTTCCGTTATTGCAACCTAATAATAATTAAGCTTGTATTGCACTGCATGCCATACTGACAAATATTTGACTGAACAAATTTGAGGAAAAGTTCAGTTAAATTTTTTCCGTCAAAACATGTAGGGCAAATAAAATAATGAACAAACAAGAATTTGACTAATACGCTATGTGACTTCATTTGAAGTCAGCGAGAATAGTCAAATATTTGACATAGTGGCATACAATGTCATACAGAATTAAGCCATTTAATCACATAATCTTACGATTTGAAAACACCATCTGAATTCAAGTTCTCAGTTTCCAACTAGGAAACTTAAGTGGAAAGAAGTATGCAATCATTCGACGGGTATGTTAATATTAGTAAATAAATATTAAAGTAAATATTAATATAAAAAATATTAAAATAAAAAATATTTAAATAAATATCAATATCTAAGACGTCGAGAAGAATTTAGGTTTTTTTTACATGCTTACTTATTTATTTATTTATTACATTTAATCTATAAGATATTTACAGTTCGTACAATTTTTGTAGAGATCAGACGGGAAAAAAAATTATTGACTTTACAACTATAGTGTAGTATTTCTATTTGTTGACAAATTATGTTATTAATTAAAGTGATACTTCATTTAGGAAAATTCTTTTTAAAAACCTATTAAGAAGAACTTAAAACTAACTTAAAACTATATTACAATACAACTAACTTATTTAGACAGCTTAGAAACCACTCTACATTATAAATAGTACTGAATAGTTCTGTAACTAGGGGGTTGTCTGAGTTAAGGCATCTTTCGCGAAAATTGTTCATAGCCTTTTCCGATAGGTGTGAAATCGAACGAACTTTAGCTAAATCGTGGAGATGTCGTGTTGGAAAATAAAACGGATTGTTTAAAATTAATTTTAAGCATTTATTTTGCAATACTTGCAGCTTTTTATTGTGAGTTTTAGCACACGGGTTCCACATTGGGGCTGCATATAGAATGATAGGCTGCATGGCTGTTTTGAAGATCAAAAGTTTATTTTCCTCGGAGAGTTTGGATTTCCGATTTATGAATGGATACAGAGCATGGATGCTCTTTGAAATTTTGCTGGTAACATGTTCCGTATGGTCACGGAAAGTTAATTTTGTATCAAGAATAACAACGAAATATTTTATATTTTTTGACCACTGAATCGGTTCTCCAAAAATATTTATTGAGGGATTTGGTATATTGCGTTTTGCACGTTTCTTGGTAAAAAACATAATTTGAGTTCTAGCCGGATTTATTATAGAAACTTTGTAACAAATCTAACTGGGATTGCAAATTTTGAATTATCAACGTGGCATCGTTTGAGCTTGAGTACAGGGTGGGTCATCTAGTGGTTTCTTTTTAAATCATAGGTTATTTTGGCACTGAAAGCTGTTTCCCGCTCGAAATTTTGACAGAAAGTCAGTATCATACCTCCGCGGAACGAAATGAGTTGCTTTACGCTTGAACAACGTTGGAAAATATTGAAAAGTTATTACCAAAGTGAGTGTTGTGTAGCCCAAACAGTGCGTTTTTTGACAAGAAATTTTGGCCGAAATGAAGCACCCACCGCGCCTGCTGTACGCTAGTAGACATGCTAGTGGCATGCTAGTAGACAACACTCATGGCCCCCGTCGTCGTACGGTGCGCACAAACGAGAATGTGGCAGCTGTAGTCGAGAGTGTGAGACTCACTCCACGAACATCAACTCGCCGTCGATCTCAACAGCTCAACATTTCACGCACTAGCCTGAGGAGAATTCTACACAAAGATCTCGGATTCTTCGCTTACAAGGTTCAATTGACTCAGCAATTGAAGGCGCACGACCATCCGCTTCGTTATCGCTTCGCAATTTGGGCCTTAGAGCAGCTTGAATTGGACAACGATTTTGGTGCGGATTGTGGAGTAGTGGCATCATTGGACCATTTTTCTTCGAAAATGAGGCTGGGAACAACGTTTCGGTCAACGGTGAACGTTACAGAGCCATGTTATCCGACTTTTTTTTTACTGAAATTGAAGACATGGATTTGGACGACCTCTGGTTCATGCAGGATGGCGCGCCAT
Organism: Beris morrisii; assembly: GCA_951812415.1. Lineage (NCBI taxonomy): Eukaryota > Metazoa > Arthropoda > Insecta > Diptera > Stratiomyidae > Beris > Beris morrisii. The sequence goes on along the minus strand of OX638313.1, from coordinate 44,065,578 downwards.
GCCACACAGCCCATGCCACAATCGATCTTTTACGCACCAAATTCCCAAATCGTGTTATCAGCCGTCTTGGCGATGTCAATTAGCTGCCTCGGAGCTGCGATTTAACCCCTTTGGATTTTTTTTGTGGGGAACCGTGAAGGACCGATGTTATGGCAACAATCCAGAAACGATTCAAGCACTTAAGGCCAATATCATCCAAGCAATCCGTGAGCTACAGCCCGAAACTATCAACAAGGTCTTGGAAAATTGGAGTGACAGAATGCGCTACTGCGCCGAGGCAGCTACTTGAAAGAAGTTGTGTTCCATCATTAATGGGAATGTTTACTCTTACTAATAAAGCCATAATACATGGAAAAAAATTTAATTTTGTTAATTTTATTGCATTTTTAAAAAGAAACTTGTATTTGGCCCACCCTGTATAAGGCGGTATCGTCAGCGTACACAGCAAGTTCACAATCAGGATGTTTTGGAAAATCAGCAGTATAAATGTTATACAGTATGGGATTTAAACAACAGCCTTGAGGCACGCCGGCTGGAATTGATAGGAAATCCGGAACGCTTGATTTTAATTTAACTCTGAATTTTCTATGTTCGAGAAATGAAGCTAAAATCCTTTATGCCAAACCGAATCGAAAGCCTTTTCAATTCATTGTTAAAAAAATTGCCAACAGTCTGGGCGAAACTTTATTGCTTTCCGGGTCAAAGTTCGTGAAGCGGTTAAAATTTAGTCGCGGCACAATGCTTACGCGACTGCCACATATAACACATGAATTGGGTCATACTCCGGGATGCAGTCAAATACGGAGTATAACATCAGTTGTTTCCAGATAAGGAGGTTTCTTGGAAAGTTGATTTTGTCCTTAGAAGTGAAAATATCTAAAGTACAGATACATTTAAAAACATATAAAAAGCGTGTGTGAATGATTCGAATTTCAGTATATTACTTACACTATAACCCCATAGAAATAAGAACCAATTTGCAGCCTCATCAGACCTAAGAGATATACCGAATAATGGAAACGTATTCAAACCCATCCAGTTAGGAGTTGAATTTCCAAAAATCGTAAAATAGGCTTTTAGACGATTACATAAGAAGCAACTTGATATCTCGTCAGACCCAAGAAATCTTGCCAAATTTGTGAAAACGTAAGCAGCCTCTTCACAACCATTGTAGGTGAATTTTGAAAAATGGTGAATTCGTTTTTAGGCCATTAGATGAAGTGCCCATAGAAGTAATAACCAATTCTATATCTCATCAGACCTAAGTGATGGCGAAAATTGTTAAAAAGTGTTCAACCCCCTCGGCTGTACGAGTATATCCAAAAATACTGAAATTGATTTTTAGGCGATTATAAGGAAAGAGCGTGGAAGTAAAAACCAATTCGATATATCATCAGATCCAAGAGGAATACTAGAATTCGTAAAGATATATGCAACTGCTTTAGACCCCCTTGAGGTTGAATATCAAAATATTGTGAAATTGGTATGGTATGGTATGTGGGGTGGTGATGTTGTCATCTTCCTGAGGTTGGGAAGTTATTATACATATAAAAAGCCCATGGAAGTAAAAACCAATCTGATATCTCATCAAACCTTCGAAATATGTAAAAAAAAACTGTGAAAAAGTATGCAACCCCCTTAAGGGTCGAATGTCTCATGCCATGTTTCCATCGCCCCGAAATCTCGAAATTTCGCTAATCTACACGCAAATCAGTTAGATTCGCCGGACTGAGATTTCCAAATCACGACAGAATTTCTACTGAAATGGAAACACAGTTCTCTGAATCGCGAGGATATATGGATTTTAGAATGTCTCGATCTCAGCTTTGGACGCATTATTTTTCCCCCTACTCGCACACCCCTCAACCCATATCTACCATTTTTTTTTGCAAATGACAATATTATAGTTCTACATAAGTTCCATGTTTCAGTCACCTACCATAAATGGTACCTGAGATCTAGAAACAAAATTTTTTCGTCTGAAATGCTTCCTCCACCTCTCACCCATACCCCCACCACTCAGAAGGTGACCACTTAAAGAGGTCTACTTAAGTACTAAACAGAACACGGACCTCGACTGCGACTGCGACTGCGATTTGCATACCTTGCGGCGTGAGGTTTGACTGCGCAGTTGGTATTGAACAGAACACCGACTACGACTTCGATTCTATGCAAGCAAGAAGAAGAACGAGTGACAAGTGTCACTTCTGTTTTGTTTAATATTTTTGAAAATGGACGTGTTTCTGGTAGCGTGTATATTTTATATAGTGTTTTTAATCAATTTGGAGTTTTTGCGTTTATTAATAACGAGAAAGTGAATAGGAATCGAGACGAATTTGAAGAATAGAAACCCAGTAGGCAAAGCGTACTCATGCAAAAAAGCATCAAAATTCTATATGTAAGATAAAGACAGCATGTACTATGCTATCGTGGTCTCCTCTTAAATGTAAACAGAATTCAATTCATTTTAAGAGGTCATGTAAATATTATATATATATAGTACTCGTACAAACTATAATAGTAAATATATACATCAACCGGCGACATCGTTCCCAAAAAGTCTAATCAGTTACTCAAAAAAAAATTCAACTTAATAGGTCAAGTAAAAAGCAATTCGATATTGGGAGCAACGAGCCGTCAAAAGACATTGCGTACGGCGGACGGCGTACAGACGGACTGAATTTTTTTTTGATTTTTTGGAGTCTACTTGTCATGAATCGTAAAAAAGTTAGGAAACCTTCGAAAAGATAATTAAAAATTCGGTCTAAACAAACTTTTATTTTAAAAAAAGGATTATGGTCTGTAATTATTAATACACAACTGTGTAATTTGTCTGTTGGTTTCTAGATAATGCTTCGTTCCTATTCAGTAACGTATTGCATTCAACCAAGCGTCCAAATAATGGTATCTGCTGGATTCAAAGTTTTCAAAATGCACATGACTGGAGAATGTTTCCACCAAACAAATCTATGACAAATACGATAATGTACAATTCCAAATTTCAACAATTTGTTCAACCCTCTTTTTCCCGAATTTCTTTGCCCCCGAAATGCACAATTAGCTGGAAAACTTTTTACAGACCACACTTTTATTCGACAAAAAGCAAACGAAAATTTGTCCACAACTTCGAAAAGTTGCCTTATATTCGACGGTCCGAAGGGTTGAAGGGGTGGGTGCGCTAGACAACGACTTCGTATGTTGAACTCATTAAAGCCAACTATTTCTCAAGCTTTGCATCTGGAGCAGATTATGTCCTTGCAATCAGAGGAACGCGCTCTATGGATAAGCTTCAGTTCCATCTCAAATAGAAAATCTCTAGGGTCTATAATTGAACTGAAATCAAATGAAGCTATTGGACCTGGGCAAATGAACGGAGCTGGGCTAATCCCCGCATCGTGGGCAAAGGTCTATTTTCTAGTATCACTCGCATTATGTATGAGCCTATCAGAGCCCAAGAAACTCAAATATTGACTTCCGTTTCAACAGGGCAGGACAGAGTATGTCAATTGGATAATTGCATAATTGTCGAGAGTACTCGCTGCTCCGGGCTCCGTACGAATCCCATGTGAAATTCAAATAAGAGTGAGGCAGGTAAAAGTGCATTTCCTTCACCTGTAATTTGTGCCGGCACACCTCCACCGTCATCAACTGCGGAGCTAGACTTACACCTGTTCAGCAACGTCTCCATTCTGTACGTACTCTGCAAGAAAATCTTTATGAATTGAATGCACCAACCTATGGCTTGTTTTTCTTTTTCTTTTTTTGCTTTTCCAAGTTTTTCTCGTTTTCCCTTTTCATGGGATCGCTTTGTTTGAATACAAAACACTCCACTTGAGCATCAGTTAAACTGATTTTACGCTTGTAGCTAAATTTAATTAGGTTTGTTGGAAATTTGCAGCATTAATTGCTGAAAGTCAGTTTTATTGTTGCAAAGAGAAAACTTCCCTGGGAAATTGAAAATCTCTGATTAAATCGAGTTTTTACACAAGTAAATTTACGAAAAGCCGGAAAAACATGAAGTCGTTCTACCAGTTTTTATGATGCCGAAATTAAGTGATCTTAATTAGAACCCACTCATTAGTGCGTAATTATTAAAAATGATATTGAGACCAAAGCGGATGCTAGGAGTTAGTCGTGATGTGTGGGGGGTTGGGCTGGTTTTCAGAGTCCAGTTTTTATACTAAAGTTGAGAAAAGAAAAGGACTGTTCAGAAATTAGACGGAAGCGTTAATGGACATTGAGTTTTATTCGATGGATGTTGTAATTAGCAACGCAAAAGCGAGTTTAATGGGGAGAACTATAAACGAAACTCTTCTCTATATGAGTGAACAAAAGAGCTACGGAGATGTACTGAATATTTTGTCGAATACGTTCACTTCCAGATCCTGTATGTATCACAATACTCAGCAAGAAGTTTACCAGTTAGCTCCGTGGTAGCTCCGCCGCAGCATTAACCGTAAATCTTTCAGTTGAAACGTGTACACCTTGGGATAAAATCCACTTATATACTGCGTATCGGTCTACAGACGTGCGATTCTCAATATCGCCATCTCTTACACTCCTTCCTAATGATACCGGATATCTTACCACTAAATTAACCCAGTCCTATACTGTAAATTACTTAATGAGGCCAGTATGATTCAACTGGAATGGTACTCGACAGTTGAATACTAAATTAACTACAATGGATACAGGTACAGGGAGATTTGTAACGGAAAGTTACGTGTGGACGTATAGGATCTCAAGGATGGAGACCTTTCAGTTCAGGGCCCTGTTTTATCAGGGTTTTAAAATGCCGGACTTTTTTGCGAACTTCGTAATAATTTTGTCAACATTAAACTCAATGTCTTGATGGACATGCGTTAAGGGTAAGGCTAGCCCCGTTAAATGCTCCACACCCATTTTAGCTCTGAGTCATGTTTTAGACTCCGCAAAGTGGAAAAACTTCTCTCTGCGGTGGCGACAGTACCAGCGTTGCTAAGTATTTTTCTTGGTTGAGCACTAAAATATGAAATTTTGAGCGTTAATTTCGATATTTTGAGCACCAAATTTAACGCTGAAAGCACTAAATTGGCATCACTGGACACTAACTGGCAGTACAGTGCTGCCAGTCGTACGATTTTCATCGTACATGTACGATTTTCCCGCCTTATGTACGATGTACGATGAGAACCCTTCATCGTACTCAAATTGTACGATTTTTCAACTATTATGTCGAAATTAAAAATGATATCGAACATAAATTAACTTTTTTTTTTGTTAGTTCACAATAATAATAAAATAATTGAAAACATTGCATGATGTTTCTTAAAAACAGGTAAAGTTTCGTATGCGAGACCGTGTAAAACCCATGTAACCCATGTTGAAATTTTGGGAACGATGTCCGCTGTAGTCATATATGTTTATAGGTACGTATCGTTTGTAAGAATATTTACGGCAATTCTACGTATAATATTTTTGTTGAATATACGTAAAATAAGTACGATCTTTTTACGTACAAAATTGTGTTACTTCTACGAGTGGTGCAATGTATTGTTGCGAGCTAGGGGTTCGCCGGGATTTCAAGTAAAACACAATTCGGTTAAAATAAAAATAAGTGATTATTTATTCTTCGCACTTTAATTATATTCGCACAATTATTTGCACTATATGGCAATACCGCCCGCTTATCTATATCGCTTGATTCGATCACACGCAATCGATCGCTTTCGCTCTTTACCAACACGGTCGCGTATACACGCTGGCTGTCACAGTCAGTGTTGCCAAGTATGGTAATTTGAGCGTTAATTCCAGCTTAAAAGCACTAAAAATATTTTTTCCGTATTTATCGCTTCTGATCTAATGATCAAGTAATATGTATTTTGAACTTGGGACCTAAATTTAAGTAGAGTTTTTTATTGGTAAAAAAATAACTTTGCACACATAAACAAAATTTAGTCAAGTGTATTAAATTATATGTAATTTTTAATAGAGTAACAAAAAAGGTATAACGGAAATATGTTCATTTTGAAAACCGCCGCGCGTTTCCGCGATTTTGGTTTTTTACCCTTACTTTTTTCACCGGTACTGAAATATTCAAATCTCTAGCTGAACATGAGTAGTACTGAGCAGAGATACCGCTTCAGAATTACAAGTTCGGTATTGCATAGATATCATATTAATGATGAAATTTTAATAAATTTTCTTAATGTTTTCTATAGCATTTTTAATATTGGTTAGTTTTCTTTTCTATTTATTGAAGCAATATAACACATATAACAAAAAAATATAATAGGTACATGTGTAAATAAATAAATTATATCTACTAGGCTTTTAATCAAGGATTGTATCTTCATGAAGCTGCTATCCAGCTCTTTACATGTTACTAGGCAATAGTACATATAAGATTTCAATCTTTGTCATTTTAGGTATTGTTACAGTAATTTTATGAAATTAGCTCCGTTTTTAAATATGTAATAAGTAATATGTTGAATTAAATTGCAAGGTTGTAATAAATAAATTATAATCAATAAAAATGCTGCAATTCCAGTTTAACGACAGCACTGATTCCTCACTCCACTTTGTGGGAATTCGTTGAATTCCGTTGGATATTAATTACCGCGGGCGAGTGATATGTTATTGCTACAGACTGTCAATAGGTCTGTTCTTTTTGCATACACTTTCTACACTAGAATACACTTTTCTGCACTAACTCTTGAGCGGGTGCAGGGAGGTGAAGAGGATGAATGAAAAAAGAACAGACCTATTAGGTTTGTTCTTTTTTTATTCACCTTTTCACCTCTCTGCACTCACTCAAAAGTCAGTGTAAAAAAGTGTAGAAGGTGTAGCCAAAAAGAACAGACCTAATGGCATCAATGTTTTTCGCGGGAATATTCAAATAACGTTAAAAAAGCGTTAAATAGTTTTGTAAAGCACCAATTAACGCGCAAGCGGTAAAACTAATTTTTGTCCGCTGAAAAGAAATTTTGAGCACCAAATTTAACGCTAAAAGCACTAAATTGACATCACTGGTCACAGTCGACGTAATAAAAATTACTATCTCTCTCGCTGAAAGCTTTATCTGCTTTTATACCATTTGTCTGTAGTCGAGACTGTTCTTGAATCTTCGCTTGGTGGTGTGTGTGGATGATACACGAAAGCTTGAGATCTTTCCATTTGACCCTCTACGCTGTTCTAGTACATTGGAGAGCATTCGATTAGAGTGGGGGTATAATCGTGTTGATCCGCTCTCCTTATTTACTCAACTAGGCATTTGATTGGGTTACTTTGCAGCTTAGGTATTCGGTTGTTGATGTTTCCCTATTCGTAATCGATCGAGTTGCGCGGTGGCCAGGCTTACACGTAACAGTATTTTTCCTCTCTTCATCTTTATTCTAGCCTACTATCTACAGTGAAAATAAATAAAAGTTTACATTGTTTTTAGAGTTTTCAATGTAAATTTTATACACTACTCTGAACTGGATAAATGCGCAAAAAACCTAATGTAGACACTGAACCAGCCATACTTCGAATTCTTCTATTCTAAATAATGTAAGACAGCAGTACAAAAAATGTTATTGGGAAATTTTGAAAAATGTTCAAAAAAATAAAGTCCTAACTCTAAACCTTCGATGCATTATTGGGCTCGGGCTGTGAGGGTGGCAAAAAAAAACAATATTAATATATGTAGCTCGATAAATTTTAGGATATCCTGAAACTTCCTAAAAAATACATAAACAGAAATCCGTGATCTGGTGAGAATTTTGGGAAGTCGCATCGCAATGGAGGAAGGAAAAGTTGAATTTCACTGAGAAGTGAGAACAAATAATCCAAACGCGGAATAAACGTGGAATAAGACGAGCATAGAAAATGTATTGAATTTTTCTAACATTTATACAGGGATTTTTTTTAATAGCTGAGTGTAAAGCGGGTGAAAAGCTTTGGATTACAATATCTTCCGAACCAATTACACCAGGAAGATACAATTTAGTTTCTGTATACGGGATCACAAGAGGAGTCTATCGAAACTAAATTTTTTGAGGGTGGAGGTGGAGCACGAAAGTGGGGGGACAGCAATTTTTCAAAAAATGTAATTTTTATATCTCAGAAACCGTATCAGATATGATCTTGAAAATTTTACAGGAGTTGGGGTCGGTAAACTTCTAGTAGGAAAAAAATTTTGGTGGTGTGGGTGTTGGGGGTGATGGTGAAAGAGGGTAGAAAGGAAAACATTCTGATTTTTATTTCTCGAAAACCATAATGAATAGAAAGCTAACAATTTAGGATTATATAGAGCCACTATGGAGACATCCTAGAAAAATAAAATTTTTGATAGGGGTATCAAGGTACGGGGGAGAGGGGTGGTTTTTTATATCTCAGAAACCGCTTATGCTAGAAAGTTGAAACTTAGTACGTATATGTAGATGTACCATTAGAGTAATTAAAGCAAAAAAAAGTTCAGATTTTCATTGGCGTTCAGAGGTTGAGAAAAAAAAATGTCCGTGAATCCACATTTTCACAAACTTCGTTAAAACTTTTAGACATGTCGAGCTATAAAAGCAATTTTACTTCTGCGGGCTATTTATATAAGCGCCTAGTTACGATCTTCACAATTTTTTGATATTCAACCCTTAAGGGGGTGTAAAGTGGTTGTGTACATATTCACGAATTCTGATATATTTCTAAGGTATATTGAGATTTAGAATTCACTTTTACTTCTATAAGCTTTAAACGTAGTCGGGGAAAAACCCGATTTAAGTATTTTTCTCTATTAAACCCCCTGGGGGTATTGTTCAAGATTTCACTGATTCCGAAAATCTCTTAGGTTTAATGTGATCGAATTCGCTTTCACTACTATGAATTATTCTATTGGTAAAAAAATACGTAAGTAAATAAAAAAAATCTGCCAACAGTCTGGGCGCAACTTTATTATTTTAAGGGTGGAAGTCCGAAACGTGTTTAATGATGAGATGCGGTGTAGGTTACTATGCGACTGACAACCTAAGAAATAACCAGGAGGCTCTTTGGAACGTTATTTTTTCTGTTGGATGGAAGTTTCCTTCAAGACGGTTAGGTGGCGCCCATTCCCCAGTATTGAGCAAGGAAGAAGTAATCCCCAAATTCACCCGTTTTCGACTGATCAGAGCTGGTGCATATGTGAAGCAAATTAATTTGAAGATGTGGTGGCTGAACGGACTGCATTTCTGGCTTACGATCAAGCGGCCGCCGTTCGGTTCCCGAAGGTTCTGTTCGCATGTTTTTGTATTCCTTTTTCTATTTTTTTTTATTCATTTTCCTCAGCCATCCATGTCAATTATTTAGGGGTGCAACAGCCCAGTTTTCCGGATGTCTTACCGTTTCAATGCTTAATATTGAAAAAATGGAACGTTCATTATATTTGCTGCTGAAATTACTGGAAGAATCTGAACAAAAGTAATTTAACGTAGAATGAGATGACTGTTTTACATTTTGTGTAATTTATGGGCGTTAAGAAGAGCCAAACTCCGAAAGTTGAGGAACGCAAGTTCGACAATACTTCAGACTTCCACGTTTTGCTGTTTACTAAGGCACAGAACTCTATGCATTATAAACATGCAAAGGCCGACTTGACCGCTGACACTAACAGCACATCATCATTTTCACATGTCTCCATTCTCCTCTCCTATGTGGAGAAATTATTGTGACCTTTCTTGTGACTGCTGCGCGAGAGTGCCAAAAACTATTCAATCACAAGCACAGTCACAAAAATTTTGTTACAGCAGATTGTGTCCTGTGATCAGTGTTGCCAAGTATTTTTCTTGGTTGAGCACTAAAATATGAAATTTTGAGCGTTAATTTCAACTTAAAGGCACTAAACACTAATTTTTTCATATCAATCGCAGGCATATTCAAATAAAGTGCAAGCGGTAAAACTAATTTTTGACCGCTGAGGCGATATTTTGAGCACCGAATTTAACGCTGAAAGCACTAAATTGGCATCACTGCCTGTGATAGGTCACAATTTCAGAATGAGGCCGCCTATGTGTAGGTATGGAATACATTTTTTTTTTAGTAAAAGTCCGGACACGTAACAGACAACGCGGCTGCCAAACTAAACAAATTTAGCTAAAACACTTTTTGGAAAATTTTGTTAATTTCTTAGTTTAATGCATTCTGCAGTTAGTGCGAGATCCGTATCTTAACTTCAACTTTCTAGATCAAAATTGGAACGGCTGGCTGAATGAAAAGCATCCGGATTTTGGCTCGTCACTGTAAAAAATACCCACTTAACAACAATATGTTTTTTGTCTGAAGTTTCATTACAAACTTTTGGGGCTGGATTCAAAAGTTTTGTTAAAACTACTACTCAACAGATTTTATCTAAAATATGATTAGAATCGAAAACTCTAAGAAATTTATTCGAGTAATATATAAAAAAAATATATCGTTGTTTGTTTTTTAACTTTCAGTACCTTGTGGCACATACTCCTCCGGATTGTACTCATAAGTAATTAATGCGATATCTGCCAAAAATATCATAACCACACTTTGCGTTAAATGAATCATTTATAACTTTATGTGAGTTGTGATTAACAATTGATTTAAAATATTACAGGTGGATATTATTTTGTGTACCTTACCGGTAAAATACACATCCTCCCTGTGACAATTATTCACAAGTTAAATACCTAGAATAAAATTAAATTTCGAAATGTTTCCGTTTAATATACTACATACCGACATTATGTTAGTAGATATGTTCATCATGATTTCATACCTGTTCGTACGATTATGGTTTGGACAGATAAAATTGATACTGTTGATTTGTTGTCAAGAGCGCATATCGGGATTTAATAATTTTATTAACACTTATTCGGAACTTTTTTTAAGAGCATACAAGTTGTTTTTACTTTAATTATTTATAGATATTTACGTAATTTTTTTTAACTTTCACTAAGGTACATTTATAACTGCGATCGTTCTTTCTTCGGTGTTTACTGAATATTAAGTTGCTGTGAAGTACCCAGGCATTCGTATCGCATATCGGTGTCATTGTAGTTTTGCTAACGAACACCAACTAACAGTTCATGCCAAAAATGGCAAATTCAATAATAAATCGTGCTTTTATTAGTTAGTTGTGGCGACTGCATAATAATTTAAACCGTTTTCAGATCATATTCAGATTTTTGAAACGGTCTCGTTATGGCAGTTTTATAGCAGCTCTACAAATATAAATACAACTTAAGTACTACTAGGTGCTATCAATTAGAATTCAAATTGCAGGAGTTGCTGTTACCAAGTTGGGATGTGACATGAATGGGGTGAAATAACAAATATGAGTAATACGAGTCTTGGGTCTTGCTGATTTCATTGTTTGATTCGAGGGAAAATGTACGCTGACAAATAAGAAGTCAGTCAGTAGGTTAACTTCTTCTAGGTTGCCTTGCACAAATTCCAACCAACTTTAGTTTATTTTACTGTATTATTTTAATAATTAAAGTATTGTTATTGATTTAAAAAAAAGCTGCCCTGAAAAACTTATTTTTCACGTTTCATAACTAGTAAACACAAAATAAAGCAAAAAAATCTGCCAACAGGTTTTTAGGCGATTACATAAAAACCAATTTGATATCTCATCACACACTAGTGATTTCGAAAAGTTTGTAAAAACGTGAGCAACCCATTTGCATCCACATCCACACCCACTTGGGGGTTGAAGTTGGAAAAATCGTGAAATTCGTTTTTAGGCGATTACATGAAATCGTGAAATGGGTTTGTAGGCGATTATATAAAAAGTCTGTGGAAGTGAAAACCAATCTGATATCTCATCAAACCTAAGAAATATGTATAAAACTATAAAAAATATTCAACCCTCTTACTGCCCCTTAGGGTTGAATATTTAAAAATCCTGAAATCAACTTTTTGACTATTACGTAGGAAGCATTTCGAAGTAAAAATGAATTCAATATCTCGTCAGATATAAGAAATATGTAGGAATTTGTGAAAACATATGCAACCCCTTTACACCCACTTTGGGGTTGAATATCCAAAAATTCTGAAAATATATAAATGTAATGAAAGGCCGAGCAAGTAAAAACCAATTCGAAGTCTTATCACTTCTAAGAGACGTAAGGGATCCCGTGAAATCGAATTCAACCCTTTTATATCTTTTAGGTGGTGAAAAAGGAAAACACTTGTAAACCAGTTTTAGACGATTATAAAACAAGCCCGTGGAAATAAAAAGTTATTCGAGAACTGAGGGGTACGGGTGAATTCGTGAAAATGTATGCAACACCTTTACACCCCGTTAGGGTTCGAATTTTAAAAAATTCTAAAAAACTTTCTAGGCATTTATGTGAAGAATCCTTACAATGAAAAATGAATTCATAATTTTAGAAGACCTAAGAGATATAACGAAATTAGTGAAAAACATACTGCAGTCACGATCGGCTGCAAGCCAATCGTATAATACTCTAGATGAATACTGAACTCCTCCGTGTGCATGTTGTATGTCCTTTATTAAGAATGCCATTAGATTGCTACTCAAAACTAAAAGACAATATTCAGTGTTTCATTTCATATCTTAAACTGGGTAAGTCGTCGAAAAAAAATGTCCTTTTTGAAGGACTTTCACATGGGAGGTGCAGGAAGGACTCACTTGATTTCTTACACATTTATCCTTTTCCTTGGAACCATTTAAAAATGAACGTGTACAAAATTTCAAATTCGTAGCTTGAAGCGTTCAAAAGCTATCGAAAAATAATGTTGAACACGTGTCTTAAGGACATTTTGTATGGCAGCTACCAGAATTAGTAAAAGGATTTCGCTGATTAGTAAACTCGAACTTCGTTTTTACTCAAAACTAATTTGTACAAAATTCTGAATTTATAGCTAAAAGAGTACTTGAGTTATAGTGAGTTTCGTAAATTAAGTGAATACATTTTGATAGGATATTTGTATGGCAGCTACATGAAGGACTAATAGGATTTTCTTCATAATCATATATTTAGCTCCAACTATTGGAAAAATAACACATACAAAATTTCAAAGTCGTAGCTTAAACCCTTCTGAAGTTATCGACCAATATTCTTGAAGACGTGTTTTAAGGACATTTTGTATGGCAGCTACCCGAAGGAGTAGGACGATTTTGCCCGTTAACGAACTTAGCCTTACAAATTCAACCAAACATCCAGATTCAAAATTTCAAGATCCTAGGTGAAGGCGTTCTTGAGTTATCGTGTTCACGGACAGACGGACGGACGGACGGACGGACGTCAAGCGGATTTGAGGTTTTTGGCCACAAATAAACAAAAAATAATATATAACTTTTTTTCGTCCGAGGCTTGGTTCTATGCGTTACAAACTTTTGGGCTGGATTAAACTTATAATACTCTATATGATTTCATCTAGAGTATAAAAATGCATTAAATTTTCACTGATAATTTGCCCTCCTTTCGTACATTAATTAATATTTCAAAATTGTTTGTATCTAAATTACTTTTCTAGTAGATCTACATACCCTCATTATGTTTCAACTTTCTAGCATAAGCCGTTCTATAGATAGAAAAAACCCTCACCATACTACCCCTATAAAAAATTATATTTTTCCTACACGCCACCACTATAAATCTATATATCATGCCTTTCGGGTTGCGCAATGCGGCTCAAACATTCCAACGCTTTATGAACGATGTTGTCAATAATCTAGATCTCGTCATCGTTTATATTGACGACATTTTGGTAAATCTCACCACTCAGAGCACTTACAGCACTTAGCACAGCTGTTTGCAAAACTCACTGAATTCGATCTTAACATAAAACTCACAAAATGCATCTTCGGAGTTAGTGAACTAGATTTTTTAGGGCATAAGTTCAACAGTCACGGCATTCAAGCCCCAGACGACCGTGTTAGATATATAAAGGACTTTCCAAAGCCCACTACTATGAAACAAGTGCAAAGGATCCTCGGTATGGTGAACTATTGCCACCGCTTTATCCCGAAAATGGGATTCCTTCTGGCATCTATAAATAGTCATATTAAAACAATGGGTAACAAAAAAGGAAAAAGCATGAAAATTTCGTGGTCACAGGACTTCGAGGAAGCATTTCAGAAAATCAAAACAGCGCTTGCCACGTCGACCTTACTGATGCATCCCCTAGAGAATCCAGAATTAAAACTGACCACAGACGCATCGAACCTAGCAATTGGTAGTGTATTAGAACAATTCTATGGAACAAGCTGGGAACCACTCGCTTTTCACTTAAAAAAATTAAGTTCCGAACAAAAGTACTCGGCGTTCGACATATCTCTCTATCAAGCATATTCGTTACCATTTGGAAGACCGCTCATTCAAAGTCTTTACAGATCATAAACCATTGACTCATGCTGTACATACTAAAACGGAGAGGAGTCCGAGACAAATTCGACATTTAGACTTTATTGGCTAGTTCACACACGGTATCCAATTTGTAAAAGGTAAGAATAACGTGGTTGCAGATTGCTTATCGCGTACCACCGATGACGAAGTTTGTGCGTCCGACATCCCCAAACTAAATTTGGAGAACCTGAACAATGCTCAAAAAGCCGATGAGAATATTCAGAAGCTATTGTCACCATCAGAGAAACTCGGAAAATCCTTTTCCAATTTGGAAAGAAAGCATTTTCCAACACTGGATCAACCCTTATGGGTTATGGTGCGACGTTGCCAACGATAAGGTGAGACCCTAAGTGCCCGAAACGCTGCGACGCTCAGTCTCAATGTCACACCCTGGAATCCGAAGCACAAGAAAATGATAACCGAAAGGTACTTTTGGCCCAACATGCGCAATGATATTAGGGAGTGGACTAAGACATGTCAATCGTACCAAAAGTTCAAAATACTCCGACACACGAAAACCCCGGTGGGAAATATTGACGAAGGTTAGATTCGAGCACATACACATGAACCTAGTTGGGCCGCTACCTATTTCTAACGGATACCCATACGTCTTGACAATCGTAGACCGTTTTACTAGGTGGCCGGAAGCTTATCCTCTACGGAACATAACAGCCAACACGGTGGTAGAATATCTTTCAGAGAATATATCTCCAGATTTGGCGTACCTCTAAGAATCACAACCGACCACACAATTTGAGTCCAAATTATTCAGTGAACCTTACTAGGCAGTCACAGGATACACACAACACCATACCACGCCGCCTCCAATGGGTTTGTGGAACGGTTTCACAGGCAACTCAAGGAGTCGTTAAAAAGTCGCAAAAGTAATGGTAACTGGAGCGAGGCTCTTCCATTTGTTCTATTAGGAATCCGCGCCTCTTACAAGGAGGACTTAAAGTGCTCTCCAGCGGAACTAGTTTGCGGTCAAACACCAACATTACCTTCTGCGTTCTCAACTTCTCAAAATAGGGTCAAGAATACAGAACCGTCTTCTTTTATTACTAAACTACGGAGCCGAATGAGCGAATTAGATCAAACAGAAACTCGAAAGTCGAAGTCTGTCTCATATGTGCCAAAAGGCCTGACTGATTGTGAACACGTATTCGTCAGAATCGAAGGCATCAAACCAGGTCTATTACCACCATACGCCGGTCCATTCAAGGTAATACGAAGGTGCCGAAAATATTACACGATAGAAATGAATAACAAAAACATGTCTGTCTCTTTAGACAGACTTAAACCGGCCTTTATTGAAAAATAGAACCTACTACTTAAATTTTGAGTTCTACCGAACGCGTTTTCTTTTACTTTACGCAGTCGTTACTTTTCTGCTGCAATTGAATGGTTCTAAAAACCAGAAGAATTAAGTGGTTTAGTTTTGCCTATATTGAAATGGATAACACTAGTAACATATTTCTTAAATGCGTTAAATCCTATTTTATTATTTATTTTTTATTTTGTTTTTAACAAAGTACTGATCCTCTCCTTCACTCGTTTGGTTTTGAATTACGCGCTTCCAGCTGAAGGGGGGGAGGGGGTAATGTAGCGAATATCAAATCCGCCCCCGGCCACTTGTATCCTCAATATATAGTGGTTATTAATAATAATCTCCACAATACCAAGTTTCAGCTATACATCGTTACGGGTTCCCGAGATATAAAAACCAGAACTTTTTCCTTTTCACTCAGATCTACAAGATAAGGCGGAATTCGTGAAAATATGTACAACCCCATTACACCTTAAGAGCCTGCAAAAGAACCTTCGGCAAGAAGTGGGCACTCAAACCAAGAATGGTTTTGTGGCTGTACACTGCCGTAATACGTCCAATTCTCAACTACGGGTCGCTAGTCTGGTGGCCCGCTCTGAGTAAGGATTATAACATAACTAAACTCAGTAGAGTTTAACGAAGTGCGGCAATAGGCATCACAGGTGCTATGCGGTCATGCCAGACCGATGCTCTAAACGTGCTACTCTACCTCCTACCAATTGATCTTTATATAAAAAACACCGCATCAAACAATGCCGTCAGACTCAAAGAATCTGGGTGTTGGACTGCGAAGCCATACGGGCATAATAATATCCTGAGGCAGTTACCAAAGGTATACATCAGCCACAAACTGAGCTTCACGAAAGGCTTCTCTGTTGGTTTCCCAACTAGAGAGGAGTGGAAGAACGGTGCGGTGGAAACAGACTTCGACACGATAATATTTACCGACGGTTCGAAACTGGACTGGACTGCGGGGTCGGGGCAGGAATATTCTCAGATACACATAATATCGCTATGTCCTACCGCCTCCCGGACCACGCTAGCGTCTTCCAGGCAGAGATACTGGGGATCCGTGAGGCCTGTCGTACATTAAAACACGACTTATCGCCAAAACGCAACATCGTCATTTTCACCGGGAGCCAAGCCGCAATCAAAGCACTAGATTCGGATACCATCTCCTCTAAACTAGCTCAGCAATGCCGTAACGAACTAGCCGGTTTAGCGGAGCGGCTCAAAGTTACTGTGCTCTGGGTCCCGGGGCATAGAGATATTACTACTGGCCAGGGAGGGCTCCGCTCTTCCCGGCTCTCTTGCGGAACTAGTTCACGTTCCTTTAGGAGTTGTCAAGGGGGACATACTCTCCCACTTCCAAGCAGCGGCTAACTCATGGAAAAGCCTAACCACATGCGCAATATCTAGGAAGATGTGGCTATCTTACAACCGAGCCAAGTCAGACGAACTTCTTATACAGGACCCGGGCAGACGTCTCCAGAATCACGGCGATCAATACAGGTCACTGGCCAATTAGGGATCATGCAGCCAAATTGGGCATTCTGTTCAATGTACACTGCCGCAGCTGCCGGGACACTAATGAGCGAGAGTCGCTCGTTCATTTCCTTTACAAATGTCCGGATTTAGCTAGAGCCCGAGAGCAAGCACTAGGCAAAACCTTCTACGGGGACCTGATGGAGATTTCAAGGAAGAAAATTGGAGAGTTATTACTTTTCCTAAACAGCACAGGATGGTTATAACGATCAATTTTCCTCACATTCATCTTTTAAATTCCCCAGTCACAACAACCCCTAACGAAATTGCGATATTTTTTTAACGATATATAGATAATATCGGCCGATATTGTAAAAAGCGATATATCGATATTGAAATCCGCCTATCGGACTCGATATTTTTTTTAGTATATCATATTTTAGAAATCGAACGGGTTTTTTGCATTTAATCTGCATTTCTGCTTATTTATGTGATATGCCAGAAACGTTGAAAGTAGAAAAAAAAATTTCGTTCACTGAAACCATATCTGTCGAAGCCAGGTTCAAGGCACGTGACATATGCGGGCGCATGCACGCAAATCTTCACTTCAGGCGCCAACACAAACCTATGTACGACGAGGCAACCAGGCAACTATCTTGTGTACAGGTATCTAATCGCTCCGTTACTTGTTGTTATTGGTTTTTTATCTTACTCTTTCAAGTATGTTTGTATTAGAGGACCTTTTTTCGATCACACATAGTCTATCTCGACATCACTTTGGTCTCACATGAAAAACTCGTAGTGCAAGCAGCTTCTACCAGTCAGACAGTGCCAAGTCAAGGGTCCGTCCCAAATGAGTTGAAGCAGTACCTGGATCAACCCAACATGATGAGAACACCGGATTCGGATCCAATAAAATATTGGTTTGATAGCCGTCATTTCACACCAGTTCTATCGTATATCAGTCAGAAATACCTGATTGTCCCTGCCTCATCAGTGTCATCCGAAAGAGTTGCGTCGGCAATAAATATTGTGGTGCCAAATAATCGCAGCCGGCTTACTAGAGAGCATATTAAGAAGCGAGTATTCTTAACAACTGTCCCAGAAAAGTACTGGTTCTCATAAGCTTACATTTTAAAAATATGTCAATTTATAATATTTCATTAATAAATAATTAAAATCAAGTTTGCTCTTAATACTTTTTTCGATTTTGCCCCTTTTATTCTTATTTTTTAAAAATAATATATTTAAAAAATAACAGTATTTCTATCCGGAAACTTTATTTCGATCAAAAAAAGGCATTATTTTGATTACTGAGAAGAATTTTCCACTTTCCACCAACATTTGCAATAGTTCAATCAAAAAACTCTCAGATATTGAAATTGCAATGATAAAATTGAAATTGAATTTCAGACTCTAAAAATAGCTAAGTTTGGCAACTGTGACCGAAGGCAACGAAATCAAATGTCATTTATTTATTAGCTTTCGGTTTGCTAAAAGCCGCGTGCGCCGTATTTTTTATTAATGTTAAGTTTGATGCAGCATTGGAGTTTATTTTTCATTGGAAAAAATAGTCGATATATCGATATTTTTCTCCGATATATCGTCAGCCGATATTGATATTTTTTCCAATATCGATATATCGATATTTTTTTCCGATATTAACATCCCTACCCCTAACATCCGGGTTTTACACGAGTTTGTGGTTCCAAAACGACCTTTGAGCTAATTAAGCTCTGTCTGGGGACCTAGAGATATTGCGGAATTTGGAAAAATGTGTTCAACCTCTTTGCACCCACTTAGGGGTTGAATAGCGAAAAATCAGAAATAAATATTTATGCGAAGTTTAAATCAAATCGATATTTTATCAGACCTAACAGATATGATGGAATTAGTGAAAACGTAAAAACACCCCTTTACACCATTTTATAAGTTAAATATAAAAAAAAATCTGAAATAAGTTTCTAGACGTTTATCTGAAGAGTTGATGATTGTAGATATTAATTCGACATCTTAGAAGGCCTTCGATAAAAGTCGAAATTCACCACCACACGCCAATGTATGAAGTTTTTTTCCGTTTTTCTACTCCACATGCATATCCATACCAACTTTTACCATTCTAGCATAAGCAATTTCAAGGACGGAAAAAACACCCAGTCCCCGTACTACCACTACCTAAAATTCTATTTTTAACACGTTTCGCTCCAGCTTCCAGCTTTCGAGCTGTTCTGACACATCATTTTTGAACCCCGTACCCCTCCATTCATGTTGACCATATTTTCCAAATTGCTCCACTATCACAATAATATATCTTATAAATTCCAAGTTTCAAGTTTTAAGGTTAGACGGCTACCGAGATATGAGAACAAAATAAAGGTAGTACGTCCACTTCCCATCCACACAAATTTTTTCTGGAAGGAGTCCACCCATGAGGTGCACTACTTTTACTGTATAAATATATAAATGGTATTTTATGAACTACTAAGTTAATTACCTGGCAAAACAATAAAATCATCAGAAGTTGATGATTCCGGTGATTCGGTGGACGAACTATCATCGATGGTCACGGTGGTGATGAGGGTAGTGGTGGTTGAGCCACCGTTGTGCCATTGTTCTCGTGGCGCCACGATTTAATTTTCAATATATCTTTTTTAATTTTCAAGAGCAATCGACACTTCTAGCTTTTTTGTTTAAATTTATTTCAGAATTTCCAAACAAAACTGTGCGGATTTTCTTTGCACAACACTTTTTTTGTTAAATCTTATCGTTTTTTTATATCCCGTCATTATTAACAATTGACTTCTTTATTTTGTTTAAGTCACTTGTCGTCGGTTTTTTTTTAAAAATTTTAAAAGACTTCTTTAAATACTCGTATTGCCCGGTCCGCTGTTAAGGTGAAAATGGCTTGATTAATGCCAAATTCTAAGGAACCAAGAACCTATCGTATTTTACGTATGCGGTTCAGAAGAATTCAATCGATATAGCAACGAAACAAACCTGATGTTAACGTATAGAAACTAGAGATGGACAAAACAGTTCATTTGAGTGAAGTAGCCATTCACTTTAAAGAGTTATTTTAGTGAAGTACTTCTATTGAACTGTTCATTTCATCTTTTCTCTTATCGAACCAGCCGTTCAGTAGTCCCTATAGTCACTCACTAGTTACTGCTCCTTCAATTGAACTGTTCAGTTACTCACTCTATGCTATTCAGTCAGTCAGTCGTTCAATTGTTCTGGAGTGTGTGTGACTTCTCAGTTGTGCTTGTGGGTTGTGAAATATGAAGATGAACGATGTTTACATACAGCTACTCTTTCTTATAATGGAATGTCATGGTATTCTTCTCGCACCGCGTGTCCATATTCACGCAATGCAAAATACCACACGCTTATGAAATGAATATGAATGAAAAACATGATAAACCTTTGAGAGAGAAGAGCTGTTACTTTATTCACCTTTCGGATTGAACTGCAGTTCATCAAAATGACTGAGTTACATCACTTACTCACTTTAATGAAGTGTTCTTTTAGAGTAGTTCACTCATAGACGGCTCATCTCTAAGAGAAATTAGATATCTTTGAGATCTTTCTGAACATTTTTCCTTAAATCTTTTTCACGTCTTAATTAAGAAACTTAGAAGTATCTAATTTTTATGGATAAAAATACACGGAACAATCATACATATAAAATTTAGTAAAAGAAAACTTCCGAAGTTTTTAAGTGTTTTAAAATTAGATCCGCCAAATCTTAGAACTCTCAGCAGTTAAGAGGACCTAGTTTGTCCATTTCCGGTAACTTTGAAACAACTCGAAGTGAATCGAAGCTTTAATTAAAGTTCAAGTGACTCCGAGATTTTTCTCCTTCGTCCATCGTTTTAATCGCTTACTTCCACTGCATAGCTGTCTTCCTCTTGCAATTAAGACGCTCTTACTTCCGACATCTAGGGCGATCGACGATGATAGGCGATGGTAAACAACGAAAGGGTGGATATGCTTACCGCAGGCTATCTATCCAGATAGCAAGAAAATCTCGAAGGAAACTCACAACAATATCGCATCGTTGATATGAGTGGGTGGGTGGATTAGGTGGGATGTCTTATGTGAAATCTGTAGTTACGTAGGGGTATGAATAGTGTAGATTATCACTTTATCACATAAAACGTTGTGACCGATTTGTTCAAGAACTAATTAACGCTTGACATTGTTTTCCTTTATAATGAGTTTAATGGTTCTTTAAGGTATGAAATCTTTAACGATATTATTAGAGATTTTATCGATAAGTTGAACGAAAAAGGATAGAGAAAGTGGTCTTTCGGTGCTGAACCGGGATTAAGAAGAATGAACCCCAGATGCAAAGTGGAGTATTTGTTCCAAAATAGAGGCTTGTTATAATCAATAAAAAATCTACCAAAAGTGTGGGCGAAACTTTATTATTTTTCGGGTCAAAGTACGGGAACCGTTTAAAATGCGGACGTGTTAGAATGCTTATATAGGGTGTTTTTTTAGGTGCATGAGAACTATCGATATCGATAACTGTGGTTTGCCAGCAGAGAATGTCAAACTATGTTGACATTTTTGTTCAGTAATGTTTGGCAAGTCATCATGAATCGTTTAACGCCAGAACAACGCTTCCAAATTGTGGAAATTTACTTTGAAAAAGTATAAAGTATTGGCTACGTCAATAAACAAAATTGCCGTACATGGAGCGCAGACAATCCTCACGCCATTGGCGGATACAGGGGGGGGGGGGGGCGGAGGGGGCGACCGCCCCCCCCTCCCAAGACCAATTCCGAATTTTCTAAACATACATACTTCAACCGTTCTCCGATTTTTTTTACTCCACTGCAATGTGGACTGTAATTATTATAGCATTTACTGTAGTTCTGCGGAGCAATGCAAAGCACAGAACAGAACCATGATGGTGGATTTACCATACACTCAACGTTTGAGTCGCGCCTCTATCCCCACCATAAAATCAACCAATCAGATGGCTCGTGCAGTCGCAAGAGTCTAACATTCTTCAATTTTTTCTCCGACGCACGTTTCCATATGTGTACACACATGCAATGAACTGTGGTACTCTACAATTCACGGTTCATCGTATTTCTGTCGTTTCGCACTTATAGGCAAGTTGCGCCGCAAAGGCATGTTGAGTGTAAATTGCTTTCAACACAGCAAAGAGCACAGCCGACGAAAACCAGTTTGCAATGGCCAGATGGGAGTAGAGGCTTGCCTCGAGGCGAGCCTCAAGGGTGAGTGTAAACGAACTATGATAAAAAGACTACAAGGCAACATATTGCGTAGGTAATAGGGTCATTCCATCAAGAACCGCCAAGAATCACGAAATTTGTGACCTTACCATCTCCGATTCTTTTGAAAATTTATACTTTTATACTTTATGCTTTATTCTTTATGAACTAGTGAAAAAAATAATTGAAATGCAATTTTTTGTTTCTATCTCATTTTTTTTGTTAGTTATAGTATGTTAAAGTTTTCGCAAAAATGGTGTCCGAGAGATAAAATATGGTTGTCGCAATAAAAATTATCTTTCATATTTTTTTCAAGGATAATGACTTTGTCCTTTATCCTTGAATATCTCAAAACGGTTTTTTTTATTTTTTTATTTTTTTATATTTTGTAGGTTATACTGTTTTTCAAAACATACCAAAAAATTAAGCTGGTATCTCAATGGGATCGGGGTCAAAAAAATCGAAGAACATTATAGTCGTTCTCAATTATTTTATAGAAAAAGGGTCATTTAATCAAAAATCGCCAAAAGTGTGACCTTATCATCGCCGATTCTTTTGAAAATTTGTGTACTCGAAGAATTAGTGGAAAAAAAAATATAATTTCAAGTTTTTGTTTCTATCTCATTTTTTTTTTGTTAGTTATAGTATGTTAAAGATTTCCCAAAAAAGATGTCCGAGTCATCTTTGAAAATTCATATCTCTGGTAATTTTTATCCTTGAATAATAAAGTAGGGCTTATTTTAAAGATTGTTGTTGTTTTTGTTAGTTAAAAAATGGAGATAGAAACAAAAACTTGAATTTCAATTATTTTTTTCACTAGTTCTTCAAGTACAAACATTTTCAAAAGAATCGGAGATGGTAAGGTCACAACTTTGGCGATTCTTGATAGAATGACTCATAATAAGATGAAAACAATATGATCCCGTTTTTGCTAAGTGCAGTCTATGTAGCTAAATTCACACAGAACTTGATCAAACAAAATAGCTAAATCAAAAAAAATTGCCGCCCCCCCCCCCCCCCCCAACAGCAAAGTCTGGATCCGCCACTGCCTCACGCCGTTAACGAATCACCATTACATCCATTAAAATTGACACAATGCCTCCAAAAATTTTGAGGGTGTGGGTGTACGAATTTGATGGTGAGAGGGGGTGGAAATGAAAAAAATTCTGATTTTAATTTCTCGAGAGCCGCAAAGGATAGAAAACTAAAAATTGATAACTGTATAGATGTGCTATAGAGACAAATTTTTGATAGGGGTAGCAAGGTACGGTGGTGGGGGGTGGTTTTTCATATCTCAGAAACGGCTTATGCTAGAAAGTTGAAACTTAGTATGTATATGTAGAATTACTACAGGAGTAGTTAAAGAAAAAAAAAGTTTAAAATTTTATTGATGTACAGAGCTGGAGTAAAACAAATGTGCGTGAAAGGGGGTTTTTCCAACATTTTTATGAATTACGTTATTTTAATCTAAAGAATAACCAGGAGGCTATTTGGAACGTTATTTTTTAGGTTATCAGTCGCATAGTACCCTACAACGCATCTCAGCATTAAATACGTTTCGGACTTTTACCCAAAAAATAATAAAGTTGTGCCCAGACTGTTGGAAGATTTTTTTTAATCGATAACAATACTTTATTATTAAAATAATGAAGTAAAATGGCTACCATGATCTTTTGTTTCAGAACTAGTAGGACTCTAAAAAAGCTTTAAGAAAAGGTTCTTTTTTTCAGGAACGGCTTACGCTAGGAAGTTAAAACATGGTTTTTAAATGGATATTTGGTAGCGAACCTATTTGTCGAAATAGGGAGTTGCATGGTTTGTGTTTTCTTCTTTGGAAACGGGCTATGCTAGTTAGTTGAAATTTGGTTCCAACTTCTTTCAATAACAAACTTTAGAAATGGTTCGTAAGCAATTACAATCACATTCAAATTGAGTACGTGACCTATTTTATTATTATGAACTTCACAGGTTGAGCTGACATTATCGCAGCGATAAAAGTTTACTGTCCGATAACTGTACACCTAAAAGGTGTTCCGTGTTGCGTCCGTACATTTTATTTTGGTTCTAATTTTATTGTCGGGATGGGAAATGAGTAATGCATGCAGTACATGTTTCACTTCCCAAAATAACATCGCACATTCGAATAAATCTATTTGAGCTCCTGGCGTCCATAGACAGTAAAGCGAATAAGCAACGGCTGGATGTTGTTAATCAGATCCGTTCAATACAATTAAATCCAGTGCTTCGGTGTCATAAACCGCTCACTCCTTAATCCCTAAACCCGTGGTGGTACCGATAGTGACTGGAGGATTCGACTCGGGTATGCGGTGCTGGTTTGCAGGTTACCTTCGTGGAGGAGTGAATCCCTCGCAATTTCGGGCGTATTAACGTGTAGCGATCGTGACCTGAAGTGGAGCTTCGATTCGTTCTAAAGTAGAAAAGCATAAAACCACAAGAACAACAGGAAAAGTGTAATTTCCGGATACGATATGTGGGTTTGCTTTATCCAAGTTAGCTGATTAAATTGTTTAGGGTGTTCTATGATCTGAGAAATTGACCATATTCTGAAACTTGTTCATGTTTTCATTACGACCTCGATTCTTAAGTCTGTAACTTGAACTCAAACCGGGTGAACAGAAGTGTGCTAAGGCGCGGTGGCCAGAACTTTTAATATGTTTTCGTCTGCAAACTTATCGATGATGTTTTGCACAAAAGTTTACTCCTACAATGTTCGAAATTCGAGCAATCACAATTTAGAAGGTTGAGTTAACACCTACGCCTAAACCAAAGATGATAAGTATTATATGTGTAATTTTAGGATGTAACTTTCAACGATTTAATTCCATGCAAAACTCTGTTTAACATATGTATGCTAACAAATGTATGCTAACAAACCATATACCACATGTTGAAAAAAATTAAATACATATTTCAAAGAACACACACAATTCAAAATACTGATAAGTGGCATCAATTATTTGAAGAATCTGAAGAAATTAACATGCACCGCACGTTTTCGCGATAATGTCGCATCTGCTTTAGAGCAGAAGTGACACAATTTGAGCAACTGCAATGTTACGCCAAATTACTACGTATAATTTGAATAATTTTTCACTAGTTCCCGATAGATGGTGTTATCTTAGCAGTTTTTCATCGGACAATACTACAGCCAACTTTATCATGAAGCTCCACCACATGTCGAATTTCGCGCCAAAAAGAGATTTTTTATTTGCATTATTTTTTTAAAAATAAATTTGCAGCTGAAATTCATAGAATTCTTGTGGAGACTTAAAGCGACCATGCTCTCTCAGAACAACATCATTGGCGGATACAGAGGGGGGCGGAGGGGGCGGCCGCCCCACCCCAAGAGCAATTCCGAATTTTCTAAACATACATACCTACTTCAACCGTTCTCCGATTTTTTTTACTCCACTGCAATGTGGACTGTAATTAGAATTTACTGTAGTTCTGCGAAGCAATGCAATGCAAAGCACAGAACAGAACCATGATGGTGGATTTACCATACACTCAACAATCAACCAATCAGATGGCTCGTGCAGTCGCAAGAGTCTAACATTCTTCAACTTTTTCTCCGACGCACGCTTCCATATGTGTACACACATACAATGAACTGTGGTACCACACAATTCGAAGCTCATCGTATTTCTGTCGTTTCGCAGTTATAGGCAAGTTGCGCCGCAAAGGCATGTTGAGTGTAAATTGCTTTCAACACAGCAAAGAACACAGCCGACGAAAACCGGTTTACAATGGCCTGATGGGAGTAGAGGCTCGCCTCGAGGCGAGCCTCAAGGGTGAGTGTAAACGCACCATGATAAAAAGACTACAAGACAACATATTGAGTAGGTAATAGGGTCATTCCATCAAGAACCGCCAAGAATGACGAAATTTGTGACCTTACCATCTCCAATTCTTTTGGAAATTTTTGTTCTTTAAGAACTAGTGAAAAAAATAATTGGAATTCAATTTTCTATTTCTACCTCATTTTTTTTGTTAGTTATAGTATGTTAAAGTTTTCGCAAAAATGGTGTCCGAGTCCTCCTTGAAAATGAATATCTCTGGTAATGTTTATCCTGGAATAATAAAATATGGCTTATTTTAAAGAGGAAGGTTGTCGCAATGAAAATTATCTTTCAAATTTTTTTCAAGGATAATGATTTTGTCCTTTATCCCTGAATATCTCAAAACGGTTTTTTTTATATTTTTTTGGGCTATACTGTTTTTCGAAACATACCAAAAAATTAACTTGGGATCTCAATGAGATCGGGGTCAAAAAAATCGAAGATTCTCAATTATTTTATAGAAGAAGGGTCATTTAATCAAGAATCGCCAAAAGTGTGACCTTATCATCGCCAATTCTTTTAAAAATTTGTGTACTCGAAGAATTAGTGAACAAAAAATGTGATTTCAAGTTTTTGTTTCTATCTCATTTTTTTTGTTAGTCATAGTATGTTAAAGATTTTTCAAAAAAGATGTCCACGTCCTCTTTGAAAATTCATATCTCTGGTAATTTTTATCCTTGAATAATAAAGTAGGGCTTAGTTTAAAGATTGCTGTTGTTTTTATTAGTTAAAAAATGAGATAGAAACAAAAACTTGAATTTCAATTAATTTTTCACTAGTTCTTCAAGTACAAACATTTTCAAAAGAATCGGAAATGGTAAGGTAACAACTTTGGCGATTCATGATGGAATGACCCATAATAAGATGAAAACAATATGATCTCGTTTTTGCTAAGTGCAGTCTATGTTGCTAAATTCACACAGAACTTGATCAAACAAAATAGCCAAATCAAAAAAATGTCCGCCCCCCCCCCCCCCCAACAGCAAAGTCTGGATCCGCCACTGAACAACATGCACAGATTGGTGTCGACGCTTTGAAAATAATGATTTTTATGTTGAAGATAAAGAACGCAGCGATGCACCGAAAAAGTATGATGACGATGAATTGGAAGCATAACTCGGCGAAGATCCATGTCAGACGCAAAACGAACTTCAAGAATCATTAGGAGTTCATCTCACAACAGTTGCCAAGTTGCCAAACGTTTAAAAGTATTAGGAATGATTCAAAAGCAAGGACGTTGGGTGCCGTACTAATTAAAGCCTACTATACGTCGAACGGCGTTTTTTCACGTGTAAACAGCTGCTCCAATGGCAGAAAAGGTAAGGTCTTTCGTATCGTTACTAGTAATGAAAAGTGGATACATTACGGTAACCCAAAGCGTAGGAAATCGTGGGGTAAGCCCAGCTATTCCTCAACATCGACGGCAAAACCGAATATCCGTGGTTCCAAACTAATGGTCTGTTGGTAGGATCATCTGGGTGTACTGTATTATGAGCTCCTCAAACCCAACGAAACAATCACGGGAGATCGCTATCGACTATAATTGATGCGATTGAGGCGATCATTGAAGGAAAAAAAGCCAAAATATGAGGATAGACACGACAAAGTAATTTTGCAGCACGACAATGCTCGGCCAAATGTTGCAAAACCAGTTAAAACCTACTAGAAAGAATATTCTGGCTGAAACTTGATAAGAGGAACTATACCTTCATTTTGTCTGTGAACAGGAACATATGAAGACAACTTATAATATTTAATTTTTATGCGATATGTATTTTTACCTATTACTTCCAAAATGTTAATCGTAACTCATACATATGTATGCAGCTTTTGTAGGTAATAATACGGCTCATAAAACATAAAATTAAAATGATATTTTTATAATGGGGTTTTCTGAGAAAAACTACATTGATCACTGAATTTTTAGGGTTGACGTAGCAAAAATTTGTGTTTTCGAGTAAATATCTCAAGATTGGGTGCAGTTACAATTTAGACTGTTACATCAAATGAAAGGTAATTCGATTGCCTAAAAAACGAGTTATAACACTTTTCCTTGTGACTATTCGTTTTCAAAATATAACATTTTAAGTGAGTGAGGGTACCGGTCAAAAACACTTTTCTTAACCACCTTGTATCTCCACTGATATTTAAAATTGACCCACCCTGTAGAACAATTTTTTTCTCCAAATATATCTAGGAATAACCCCTTATAAGGTGCCACACGGAGTACCAAACACCCTGTATAGAGGAATTGGTACGAAGAAAATATCCTTCAAAGTAGTGTTGGAAAAGAGTATGTTTCCAGAGGCGTTCCAAGTAGCGTAAGGCTTTGCTGAACGTAGTTTTTTAGTTGATCTTTATTAAAAAAAAAGAATTGCTCAAGTGCTAAAATGGTTTAGATTAAAGGTAAATAATTTCAAAGGGTTTAAGTTTAAGACGAATAAATGTACTGCCGTATCGTAGGTCACAAAATGCTTACATAATATCAAAAAAACGCAATTGGTCAACAATTCCGTTTTCAGTAAAATAACAGTGAACCCATATGGTTCCTTAGGAATGGTTAAAAACGGCTATAAATGGATTCCCCTTATACAAAATTAAAAAAAATAAATCAAGTTATTTTTAATGGCTCCAAGTATTTTCCCTCGAACGGCGAATTACTTAATTAATTAAGTAACATTAGCGGATAAGTTGGTATTACAATAAGCGATGAGATTCCATGTCACGATTATTTGTACCGAAAGCCTGAATCCAATGTTATTGTACCCATTAAAAACGAAGATATAGTGTTAATTACATTCCTGAGAAGATTCACAAAATTTTATATTTTACGTATGTCTGTACGTGGAGAGTTACTTTACGCGTGCCTCTACGACGAGTACCTGCAATTTTTCCAATTAGTTGAAGTACCGCGAACAGACACTTTCACCGCGACATCTACTAAATTGGGTCTAATTCCTAATGCTGTTTTGCTTATATCGTCGGAATGTGTTATGCTGAAAAAGATTCCCGCCGAGGAAGACCTTCTCCGCACCTTTTGCCGTCTGAATAGGATTTAAATCGCAGCCCTTCTAATAGCGCTAATTGCACGGATACATGACGTCCCAATAGTTTGTACTTGGCGGAAATTTCTAACTTTTCCACCCCAATAAACTTTAAAAAGCCGCAATGAGGTTTCCTGGGCTGTTGAAACAACAGGCAACAAAAGCAACTGACAAAATCGCTATGTCGTGCAAAAACATTGTAGATTACGATTCGGTTAGTAAAAACCCACCCCCAACGCTCAAAACGCTATACCCAAAAGGTAAGAAAATGTGAAGAAAATCCTCTTTAAACTCAACGCAAGAAACATTCTGAAACTGCACACTATCGCCAGAACGGGGAAAACTTTCGAAATGGAAATCCGATTAACCCTTGAGGGACTCAAGTGACCTCCCAAGTGACTTGACGACAATATTTAAATCGCTCGTAACCTACTTTTCGCCTTTAAGAGGCTCTGTAAAATCGGCGAGCACAGTTCAATGGAATCGGTAATCGCAACACTTCGAACCTCGAACAGGTAATTAAGTCAATTAGGATTGGGCGGGGGTGTTGATGGAAAACGGGGAATAGCTTCACAGGAAAATTAAACATTTACACCAACATTTCGCTTGGGAACGGCGACTTTGTTTACAAAGGTCAGGAAGTCGATAGTTGCCAAGTTGAGGACGCCAATGGGAAACCTATTTATTTAGCTATTACCCCTAATTGGGTAGAAACGCAGAACTCTACCCTCGAGACAGGAAACATGATGAATGCAGGCGTACATCTATTGCATATGGCATACGTTCTGCACTACAAGAACCAGGTGAACATTGCCGACATCGTTTCGAAATTCGCCGAAATTGTTAGCAGACACTCTGCCGACAGGAGTAGCATTTTATCGTCTATCAAAAGTTGTGGGCGGATAGAGGCAGCTTGTGGAAACGTATTTCGTTACTCTGCCTACAAACTTTATAGTGCTTCGCTAAATTGACGAAGCAGATACGGCGGTCTAGTCTCGAGTTCGATAAAGTGAACACGGCTAACCCCCTGGCAGATCCTGGAACTGGGTCAGATTTGAATTAGCCAGTGCCAGGTTTGATTTATTAATGGAATTCCTTGAAAGCCTGCAGCCGAGACTTTAGGTTAATGCGACTTTGATTGCTGATGCTGCTAAATTTCATTGGGGGTCAATTAATTTAAAATCATAAAATAGTTTGGCAATTCCTTCCCCTTCCCTGTATGCTCCACTTAGAGTGTGTCAATTATTTTACAAATTGACAAAAATCGAAGTTCAAAGAATTATTGGCAGGTTTCAGAGTCATGTTACTATTAAAATAGTATTATAAATGTCTAAGTAGCAACTTCTTTAAGTCTCACCGGGACTGGAGTTATCTTATTCCACGAAAGCATAATTAACATCAGGAGATTGCATCAAAAACCTGGTTGAAACACACCAAAGGAAGGTACTAGCGGGCCAAACAAGCGACTACAGAAGCCGGGTTTTCTCCATAGACAATTGGTACATTCACTCATAACCAAAAAAAATGTAATAAGAGTTACAGCCCTCAGAAATTAGGATACCTCATATTAGATAACTACCAATGTAGTGTCATCCTGTGTGAATTATTACGGCGATCAGTGAATGCATGTGGCATTACCAAATTTCCGTGCTAATACCCCCAAGAGAGTCAGCACGGGTGGGTCACTGGCCAATCGGGATCAAGTGGCCAGGCTGAGTATTCCCTTTAACGTAAATTGCCACAGTTGTGGGGATGCAAATGAGAGGGACTGTTATCCACCTTCTTTGCGGGTGTCCGGCTCTAGGTAGAGCCAGACTTCGTACATTATTCAAACCTTTCTTTGTTAACCGTGATGAGATCTCGAAAAATAAGATTGGAGAACTGATTCTCTTTTAAAACAGCTCCGGATGGATATGATAATCTATTTCAGCTCCAGGTCTCTGTACAACTCTGTATCTACTTCATCAGCCCTCAACGACCAGGCTAAGCGAGTTGTGGGGTCAAAAGGAACACGCTTTCTGTACTAATTGGGCCCTGTTTCGACTGACGGGCCACCACGTACACCAACCAACCCCCAAAAGGGCAGCTGAAGATCAGCTGAGTGGTGGGTTGGAATTTAACAGCTGGAAGAAAGGAGTTTAAGTTGGGGTTTTTGGCGCAAACGGGCGGAAATGGGAAAAAAAATTGTAACAAAAAAAGGAAAAACCCGCACCGAGTGTATTCGAAACGCGATGGTACCCTACTCGAAATAACACAAAAAAAGAGAAAAAATATCGAAATCAAAAAAATACCAGCGAAGTTTTCTTTCCGTTCCAACGTTAAAAATCATCCAACAAAAACTCTAACGAAGCGAATTTTCGATTTTGGTGAACGTAAGCTGCGAGTCAAGTGTCAAAGTGTGACAGCAAACAAGGAATATCGGCGTCAGTCGAGTTAAACGCAATTCTGCGTCAGAGTGTCGGACGCAAACTTTTCTGTTCACCATTCGAATAGAATTCTACTCGGAAAAAAGTAGTGCAAGAAAATCAAACCTGAATTGAACAAAATAAGTTCCCACTTGGACAAAAAAATAATTTCAATCGGCGATGCAGATCACGAAACTATTCACCTTTCTGTCATTTTGAAATGAAAATGACAGAAAGGTGACCGAGTTTTAGTTTAGCGTCACGCAAAAAGCTGAAGAATGTGCGACATATGACGCAAACGCAACCTGTCAGTTGTGCTGCAATCTGATTGGTTGATTGTTTCGTCCGACGCTCGGACGCAGAATTGCGACGATAATGGAAGTCCACCTTAAAGCCTCAGTTACAATGGTTCCGATCCGATCCGGCAAGCTCGGAGGAGAAAATTTTCTAGGCACAATGATTCCGTTCCGACATCCGTCAAAGTGACACTACGAGGTGTAATTTTGATTTTCAGTTAGGCGAAAGAGGTGGTGAACACAAGGAATGCGGATTCTATTAGACAGCAACATTTTCCCCGGACAGACCGACTTAGAAAGGATCCCGTATTTGAGGCAGTACGAGAATACAATGCCTTACCGACAAACATACAAATGGCAAAGAATGTGTTTCAGCTGAAACAACTTACAAAGAAGCATCTTCTAAGTCGTACCTAGGAACAGTATTACGCATAGTTGTGGCTAATGTTGTGTTATTGCTGCATGTTTTACGTATGTTTAAACATTCAACTTTTCTTTTCTTCTAATTTTTCTTTTTCTTTTCTCTGACTACTTTTTGATTGTATTTATTAGTAATTACTAACTCTTTTTATTTATTTTTTTATATTTTCCGATTAGTTTTTTTTTATTTCTTTCTCTTCTTCTGATTAACGGAATAGATAAAATATTATATAATACCACTCTTGAGCTTATATCACGGTACTACCCTTTATACCAGTGCGTTGTGCTGTCTGGGGAGTACTTTCGGGTTATGGTATAGATTTAATAGAAATTGATATATGTCGGCATATATACATGAGTATCTCGATACGGTGAACATTTGTCCAGCTCATTGAATAAGGAGACAGTATGGTCACCAGTTCTTTAAGCTGAGAAAGTGTACCCAAATGGGAAATTTCTCACCAACTTTGAGTTGGGAAGGAATTGCCCATTTTGCATTAAGGGATCAAATCAATTATAAAAAACATACTGCAGTCACGATCGGCTGCAAGCCAATCGTATAATACTCTAGATGAATACTGAACTCCGATTTATATTGTAGTTGGGGATAAAGTAGAATTACATGTGTGCATGTTGTATGTCCTTTATTAAGGACTCCCATTAGATTGCTACTCAAACCTAAAAGACAATATTCAGTGTTTCATTTCATATCTTAAACTGGGTAAGTCGTCGAAAAAAACTGTCCTTTTTGAAGGACTTTCACATGGGAGGTGCAGGAAGGACTCACTCGATTTCTTACATATTTATCCCTTTCCTTGGAACCATTTAAAAATGAACGTGTACAAAATTTCAAATTCGTAGCTTGAAGCGTTCAAAAGTTATCGAAAAATATTGTTGAACACGTGTCTTAAGGACATTTTGTATGTACCAGAAGGAGTGAAAGGATTTCGCTGATTAGTAAACTCAAACTTTGTTCTTACTCAAAACTAATTTGTACAAAATTTCCAATTCATAGCTAAAAGATTACTTGAGTTATAGTAAGTTCCGTAATTTAAGTGAAGACGTTTTGACAGGATATTTGTATGGCAGCTACACGAAGGACTAATAGGATTTTCTTCATAATCATACATTTAGCGCCAACTATTGGAAAAATAACACATACAAAATTTCAAGGTCGTAGCTTAAACCCTTCTGAAGTTATCGGCCAATATTCATAAACACGTGTTTTAAGGACATTTTGTATGGCAGCTACCAGAAGGAGTAAAAGGATTTCGCTGACTAGTAAAGTCGAACTTTCTTTTCACTCAAAACTAATTTGTACAAAATTTCGAATTTGTAGCTAAAAGATTACTTGAGTTATAGTGAGTTTCGTAAATTAAGTGAATACATTTTGACAGGATATTTGTATGGCAGCTACACGAAGGACTAACAGGATTTTCTTCATAATCATATATTTAACTCCAACTATTGAAAAAATAACACATACAAAATTTCAATGTCGAAGCTTAAACCCTTCTGAAGTTATCGACCAATATTCTTGAACATGTGTTTTAAGGACATTTTGTATGGCAGCTACCCGAAGGAGTAGGACGATTTTGCCCGTTAACGAACGTACCCTTACAAATTCAACCAAACATCCAGATTCAAAATTTCAAGATCCTAGGTGAAGGCGTTCTTGAGTTATCGTGCTAACGGACGGACGGACGGACGGACGGACGGACGGACGGACGGACGGACGTCAAGCGGATTTGAGGTTTTTGGCCACAAATAAACAAAAAATAATATATAACTTTTTCTCGTCCGAGGCTTGGTTCTATGCGTTACAAACTTTCGGGCTGGATTAAACTTATAATACTCTATATGATTTCATCTAGAGTATAAAAATTCAATAATTCACCTCTTAGCGATAGAAGTTGAAAGTTGCTCAACTTTACCCTTCCGTTTTGTATCTCGGCTAATCAACGGAACGATTGTGACTAGTCGTTCCGAAATTCCCTTTAGATGTGTGTCGAATGGAGAAACTCAACACTTTCCGTTTTCCAGATCGGATCGGATCGGAGCCATTGTAAAGCCTCAGTTATAATCGTTCCGATCCGATCCGGCAACGTCGGAGGGGAAAAATTTCTAGGCACAATGATTCCGTTCCGACATCCATCAAAGTGACACTAACGAGGTGTAATTTTGATTTTTAGTGAGGCGAAGGAGGTGGTGAAATTCATTAATTCACCTCTTAGCGTCGGAACGGATAGAAGTTGAAAGTTAGTTAACTTTACCCCTCCGTTTTGTGTCTCGGCTAATTATCGGAACGATTGTGACTAGGCGTTCCGAAATTCCCTTTAGATGTGTGTCGGATGGAGAAGCTCAACACTCTCCGTTTTCCGGATCGGATCGGATCGGAACCATTATAACTGAGGCTTTATAACTGAGGCTTAACTGAGACTTAAGGGATAGTTTTGTCGGTCTCTTATGACCGATTGGGAACCTTATCTCACATCACCCAGGTAAGTCGGCATGAAATTTTTATTGTATAGGTCAAGGGTTTTATGGTCTGAAAAATGTGAAGAACGTACCCCTCTCCCACAGTCGCAGCTGTCCCGGAAGCCAGCAAGCACGTCGCTCCAGTTCACATTTTAGTCACCAATTTAGACGTAGGCAGAATTACACACCCTCGGTTATTTTGACTTTTTAAGTCAAAATAACCTCTCCACGGCCTCAGTTCACAACACCTATTTAAAGCGAAATATTTTTATACCTCAGGAATAGCGAACAGCTTACCCTAGAAAGTTCTAAATTGGAATTTACATGTATATATATAGATGTTGTAAGAGTAGACAATACAAAATATATATCTAGATAATTCGAGGCCTAGAATAAATGTGTTCCAATTTGTATACTTCGCACACGCTTCATGCTAGAAAGATGAAACTAGGGGCTTAGCCTATTTATTACCGCATGCTAATACGAAGTCTCTCTTCATCTATGACATTGCCCATCCTCTTTTATTTCTTCTACATGCAGATATTATTACTAGAAGGTATAACACGATTAGAGATGACACGAATATATTAGTATTCGTTATGATATTACTAATCTTAGGATAATATCAGATATTAGAATTATTCGAATATTTGATATCACCGTATTCTGGGATTCATACTAATACATACATACATTAGTAATATTCTAATATGATACCATGGGACCAATACTGTTGCTTTTTTTCTTTTCTTCGTCTTATGATGATATGCATGGCATATGCATAGCATATGCACTTTGAGAGTGGTATAAGAAAGAGATAAGTAGGGAAGATTATGTTTGTTTTTAATACCGAATGCAATAGGTATCGGAAGGGAAAGGACACAAGGGCAAATCTGTTTATTTATTTTATCTCCTACTAATAAGGATGGATAGGAATATTTGCATTCACTATATGACATTCGATAATCGTATCATTAAGATTTTTAGCCAATAAGCACCAGTTCGACATGATACAGTAGATATTAGTGATATTCTCGTATCAGTTTAGATATTATAATACCGTGTAATAAATATATTCGTATTAGGTAACAACACCATATTTCAGTATCAACCCATCACTAAACACGATACCGATATCACGACACAAATGTAGAGTTGCATATTAGCTACAAAGGAAACTGTTCGAATTTTAAGTGCACACTGAATGTTTAACTTCTTCGAAACTACTGTTTCTTTAAATTCTTTCTTTCCAGGTCAGCCCTCTTACAAAATGAAATAAACAAATTTCTTTTTTTCAAGTTCCAATGGCGTCTACATATTCCGTCTTAACACATTTTTAATCAGGAAAAATACCAATTTACCGCGCCAACTTTTCTCATTTCTAAAGAACGAAGACGGCCTTAAGTCCTATGTCTACACGACATTTATCACTTTTGTTCGAAAGTTCCGAAACTGGGTGACCAAAAATAATACCAACTTGTTGCCATCATCCCCACCTGCCCGTATCGCGCTATTCCCTCGAGCAATTTGCAGTTGAATATTTCGCAGTCGGGTGTAACATGAAAAGGACTTTCTTGTTTTCGAGTGAAATTTGTCGCAACCCTTCAATGGCAAAGAATTAACTGAAATTGATGAATTGTCTGGTGTTCCTCTGCGGATTTGAAAAGAAATGAAATTTTCATCACGGTATTTTTACATTCCTCGTACTATCGCCTTATAAAAGCGATGAATTTTCCAGTTTATGGTTCACATGTTAACATAAAGTACCGACGAATTTATTATTCTTCCAATTTTCTTATTTTAATAATTTAACCGCGAATTCATCTGATCTTTATGACAAAAATTTCTTATACAGATCTTTGGTGGGCTTTAGCTTTTTCAACATCGCAAAGCCATATGCAGATTAAAGAGATTCCAAACTAGTTCTCTCTACTGCCTTTAAGAATGATAAGAACCCAAGGATCAGTTGGGATTAAAAAGTCCCTTGTCAAAGTCCCACTAACTCTAAAGGGTTGTAACTTGTGTGTCTCCTAATTTAAGTCGAGACATATCTGAGCTATGCCTGGAGAATAAATCGTTCCAAAAAAAAATGTATCGAACTACTAGGAATTCCCAAATTAAGGGAATTCTTTAAAAAGACAATATGTTACCTATCGAATGTATTCTAACCTCAAGATTATTTCGAGTATAAAATAAAGGGTCATTCGTCATTCAGCTTTAGGATTTGTTTTTTAAATAAAACACCCAGTTTTGCGAATTCATTCGTGTTCTTTATTTTAAATGAATATTTGGGGTATACCATTAATCATGAATAACAATATCGTTCAAATGTCCTCTTGTGGATCTTTTGCAGGACTCGATCCTTTTTAAAAAATTTTCGATGACTTTTTCACACATTTCGGGCTCTATCTCGGCCATAACTTCACGAATGTTGGTTTTCAATTATTCCAGAGTTTGAGGATTGTTTGCATAAACACGTTCTTTTACGCTACGGCCCCAAAGAAAGAAATCAAGAGGCGTTAAATCGCACGATCTCGGGGGCCACTTTACATCAACACAAAGTGAAATTACACGGTCTGGAAATTTCTGACGCAACAGTGGATGTGTTCTGTGGGCGGGTGCAACCACATGTCTTCCAAATCAAAATCTTCAATTTGATCCGAGAACCAATCGCGCAACATGCTTTAATAGCGCTCACTTGTGCCTGTTGTGTTCGTCCTTGATCGTCTTCGAAGAAGAAAGGACCTATTGTAAAAACAATCGAAGAGTTGATATACTGTCACAATTCTATCAGAGCTAAATGGCAAACACGTCTAGTCAGTTTGACAGCCAACACAGAAGTGTAGTCGGTTATTTTATTCATATTGTATATAGCATATAATCGCTCTCTCTATTTCTATGTGCTATTGCAGTACACTGTTAACAGGACCAATGACTCCTCCTACCCACAAGGCACATCAAACAATCACTTTTTGTGCATGAAATGGCCTTTCTTGAATCACATGTGTATTTTCCTCTCCCCAGATGCGGCAATTTTGTTTGTTCACATAGCCAGAAAGTTGAAAATGCGCTTCATCACTGAAGAAGATTTTTTTTTAAAAATCAGCATCCAATTGCTGTTGTTGCAGCACCCGATCTGCGTATGCTCTACGCGCACGATGGTCTTGTGGCTTTAGCTCTTGAGTCAATTGGATCTTAGGTTAGGTTAG
Organism: Beris morrisii; assembly: GCA_951812415.1. Lineage (NCBI taxonomy): Eukaryota > Metazoa > Arthropoda > Insecta > Diptera > Stratiomyidae > Beris > Beris morrisii. Next base: position 44,027,472 of record OX638313.1, on the reverse strand, counting down.
AGCCATAGGATAGGCCTAATTGCTGAGCACGCCGTGCAATCGACACATTTGGGTTCTCGGCCACACTTTCACGCACAGCGACAATGTTTTCGGTCGAACGAACGTTACGATTATGCACAGTAGGCTTGCGCATTTTAGTTCACCATAGTGAGCGATCATTCCCGATTCCCTATCCCTCGTGAACTAGTTCGTTCTTTTAGTTCATAGTTCATTACTTCAGGGGAGTTCAGTGATGAGTAGTCGTAGTTCGAAGACAAAGTAGATCTAGTAGAAGATAATGAGCAAAAAAAAGGTCAGTAGATCTAGTAGAAGATGAGCAAAAAAAAAGGTCAGTAGATCTAATAGTACATGATGAGCAAAAAAAAGACACTAGTATAGTATATTGTCTCACAGAGTTCCGAACGGCAATGAAAATCGAACTAGGAGCGGGACTGACTGCGAACTAGTTCGTCCATTTCAGTTATGGGAACGCTCTTCTGAACTAGTTCGTTTGCGAACTACACAAGCCTAATGCACAGGCCTCACAATATCTCAAACACTACCAGTCCGCTCGAATTTGTTGACAGTGTTGCGAATTGTTTGCTCAGTCGGTCGGTTATTTCGGCCATAATCAGCACGTAAATTGCGAAACACAGTTACTACAGAATTGCTATGTCTGTAGTACAATTAAACAATTTTAGTCGGTCGTAAATCGGTCCATATTCATAAAGGTCAACTTTTAACTAACTATCTGTTACTTTAGATAACCATGAAGTTGTCCCGGATAGAAGTTGCAGGGCTGTAAAATCCTAAAGCCTATGTTGTACTTTCTTATCAAATGTAAGGAACTTTATTATGTTGGAGATTTTTCGTGAAATTGACCCATTGTATAAATACCGAAACGAGGTAAGAAATTTTGGTTTTAATAACCTATACTGTCGAGATGAGTGCGTCGGCTTATACTAGAGATGAATGTCTATGCTCTTTCAACATAGTGTTACATCCAGCCATGGAAGACACTAATCGTAAAAAATCTACTGAACTATTCAATATTCAATGAGAACAAGGTAATAAATTCTAAACTTAACACGCATATTTTACACACACTGTCGAATGTACTCAAGAACTCATTACATGCTTTGATGCAGTAACACGTTAGTGACTGAAGAGTTACAATTCTTATGGTGTCAATGATATAAAATGGTGTAAGAACTACTGTACGTATCCCATGTCCTTGACTAATCAATATGGCTTGCAAGGGGCAGCATAGAATTCAATATAAAAGTTTTCTTCATTAAGACATCTTATCCATGACCTCGAAGTTTCCAGAGAAAAGTACAACCTTCTAACTGACACTTCTCGCATATGCTAGCAAGTTCGATAAACCCAACTGAATATTCTGGAAATTTATCGACTCAACACATAAAATACTCGGGTTGAGTTTTCTAACTGCGATATTGGGGCCTTGTGGAAGCCCTAGCTCGCAATAATACGTTAATTTTTCAAAAATTACAGGAAAAATATGAGTATGCAGAAAATCGAGCTAATCTACACGAAGGACCTCACTAGAGAATTGCTTGAAATACTTATGGATTCACCTTTCGAAAAAACGATAGCGCAATGATCGAAGTTGTAACTCTAATTTAATTTCTTGGACAATGATTATTTTTGACCATTTAAAAATATGAAGTAAGAGAAGTTCTTGAGGTAAAAAGGCCGGAAAAATATATCCATGAGATATTTCAGAAACTACTTGCATTTATTTATACAGTAAAATCAGATAATCGGAATACTCTATAGTCGGACCACTTGGTGTTACCCAGTGCGTCATTTCACGATGTTACATTCATGACTTTGTATGTTATTTTTCTAATGTGATTTCACGGCATTATAAGAGCCTGCTAAATAGATCCCATTTGATTTCGAAACGTTTCAAAATACGGAATTTTACTCAATCGATATTAAAGCGTTGGCGGATACAAGGGAGGACGGAGCAGTAGTGCAAATTATGAGGTATCGTAGGGTGTAGTCCAGTGGTAGTGTACTAGGTCTTGAAAACATTGCTACCGGGGTTCAATTCCCACTCAATGCATAATTTATTTATATGAATTTTTCAGTTGATATTGGTTTCAGAATATTAATATAAATCGTGAACAGTGCGGAATGTTTAATAGGGTCACTTGTAAAGGATTTAAACCTGAGCAAATGAATTCTGTTTACATTCTTACCAGATTCACAAATACCATCAGAGCTGCCAGACAGTAGTTGATTTGCTATAGGCAACTTTGCTGTTCTGGTAGATCGTATCACAGCCAATAGTACTGAAAAATTATGATCATTAACACCTGCTAGTACACTGTCATACCCGGTCCGATTCCTGATCTTCCTTCCCATTCCTAAAACTGATTTAGTTCGATATCTCCTATCTTCTCCACAATTTTTTCCAACTCTCCTCTCCTTCGCACCAAGAAAACACGGAAAAATATTTGATAGAACAATACCGCGGCCAATTGGGCTCAGTCTGTTCTTGAAAATTAGCCAAAAACAGCCGTAGGCGCCATGCCGTGGTGCAGTAGGATCACAATGGACCCATGTAGTGGTCTATGTGTTAGCTACCTCTGTCAATAGCTACCCACCTAACCTAACCTAACCTAGGAACTCTTCCGAATTTTGGAAACTTTCAATCATACGTCCAAAGTCAAATTTACTCGCAATAAATCCGGATCAGTAACAAATTAATTCTCTTTGAAAAATTAGTTAGTTCCTGCAAAATAGTTTGAATCAACATTAGTATCTGTAGGAAAATTAAGCGGAAACTCATTCATCTAAAGAACTTTTGATCGTAATCGCCTACAGAAGAGTATCGATTCATAAGATGAGTAAATAAATATGAAGTTAATATTTTTAAAAAGTTTTTGACAAGACAAACGATGAAAAAGAAAATTATATGTACCCTGGCAACCCGCACAACTTAATAACATAGGGTTTCCAGTGAGCGCCTCCCAATATCCAACTAAATGGAGAGAAATTTCGGCGCATATCTCGACCACTTTTCTCTCTTACTCTTTTTACTTTATTATTTTAATAATAAAGTATTTTCGCATGTCCATCACACCTCCCGAACATTCCATGCACACACCTGGACATGCTGGAAATCTCTCGTCTCAACATAGTCAGTATCAGAACTTTTACTCAGGCAGTTTTGACTACGATGAAAGCGAGCCGACGGTCAGTTCTACGCGAAAGTATTTGTAAAGAGATTTTGATTGGTAGCAGCAATCGAGCAGTGATCGAGTAGTCAATGAAATCGGTGCGAATGAATAAAGTATTCTTATTTCTATTGATCTGAATTGGATTTTGTTCTACTTGAAATCCCGGCGAACCCCTCGCTCACAAGAATAAGTAGAAGGTATGTACTAATTACAAAGCCCCGAAAATAAATGGTATTAACTTCCCGGCTGACCAAAAAAATGTTTTTAAGTACATACTTGGCATAAAAGCATACATACTAAAATGGAAATATCTCCTCGTAAATTTAGTGGCATGGCATAATTCCTTAGCATACAGTGATCCGCCAGTGCTCCGACGAGCATCTGTAATTTACCTTTATCTGAAGTTAATATATTCCTATTGCTGTGACTATCTAGCTTTGGCTACAAAGCTCTAGAAATTCTACAGTTTATCAACCCCGCCCACCTAGAGTTGGCCGCCTCTATAGAACGTTCCCCAATTATAGCTTTGATGCCGCGTATCAGTGAACTGACATCTTCCTCAACCCACCCGTTTGATGCCAATTCCGCTATCGCCAGCTCATCCGTCATTTCGTTCAAATTGGTACCCTTTTCTGAATACAAAGTACCTGCAGCACTTCTCGATAGCGCTTTACTTGCTGAAATTTAATAGTGACCGATTCCAGCGCCTTTAAGGCCACCTGGCTGTCAATCTAGAGTAATATATCCTGATTGCATATTTCACCCATTGATAGGATGTGTACTGCCTATACCACTTATCAATGCTAACGAATTTTCCAGAGAAACTACAACCTTTTAAATCCAATTAAAACACCGTAGCAAGCTCTACACACTTTTAGCATATTCTACACACTTACTTCATGTTCCGCACACACACAACCGAATAAGTGTATAAGCGACGCAGGGCCTGTGCAAAGAATCAATTTTTCCACTGCCAGAACGAGACGACGATCAGTTCAACTGGAAATTATCCGTTTCAAGTGATATTAAGTAGTAAATGAAGAATTGATAACAATGTGATAATTGAATATGAGTGAGTAATGCAATTTGCGTTTTTATTAATTTTAATCGATTCTTCTTTTAACTTGAATTTTTGGTAAACTCATAGCTCGCAAGAATATTTTATTTTGGCGAATAGAATTATTTGTTTGCGAAGAAGTTTTTAACAATTTTCTTAGACGAAAATAACATTTGTAATGAATGGTCGCACCCATTAACTATCACAATAAAGGTGAAACATTTAATCAAATCTCTAAAAGAAGAAAGTTTTAGGAAGGTGTACCTACTATGGTATGGTATATTATGATGTGTGGGGTGGTTATGTTGTCATCCTCCTTCACATAGACGTTAGTATTCGTCCGTTGTGCTCCCCGTTAGAGTATGGTAACTCGTAAAACCTAAAACCATCTTGTGGATTTAATGAAATTTGCTATGTTACATAGCTTTCCCTTATCGATATTACCGAGGTCATCGAGGAAATATTCGCCGAGGTTCCATCTTCTCGTTCCTGACAGGGCCGGACACTCGCATAGGACGTGAAAGATTGACTCTTTCAATTCTGGGTCACCGCAGCTACGACAGAGATCATTTGCCTCGACACCCAGTCGTCTAGCGTGTCTACCGATCAGGCAGTGCCCTGTGAGCATTCCGATTAGTGTGCTAGCATCTTTCCTGCGCAGGCTCAAGATATACTTGCTTTTCCCGTGATCATATTCGGGCCAAAGAGTTTTTGATATTGAGCATGTAGTTAGGTTTGACCATCTATTACCTGCCCACTGCAAGCATAGTGAGTCGATAGACTGTTTTATGGATCCGATGGGAATAGCAATCTGCTGGTCTCCCACTAGTGAGCTTAGGCTGGAGCCTGCTCGAGTGAGTTCATCAGCTAGCTCGTTCCCCTGGATTCCACAGTGGCCTGGCACCCAGCAGTGAGTAATATTGTGTCGTGTGCCGATATAGTTAAGAACGCCACGTCTAACTAGTTTGGATCGTGTTATGAACGAACAAAGGGCCTTGATGGCCACTTGACTGTCAATGCAAATAGTGATGTCTTATGTTGCATTCACCTTTGCTTCAATAATTTTGCATGCCTGAAGTATTGCAAAGATTTCCGCTTGGAATACACTGGCGTGATCCGGTAGCCCGTAGGACTCGTGAATATCGAGTTCCTGTGAGAATACCCCCGCGCCAGTACCAGAAATCATTTTCGAACCATCGGTGAATAACATTGTGGTTCTGTTCTCTAGGTTGCGTTCTACATTCCAGTCGACCCCGTGTGGGATTTTAATAGTGTACCTACTATAATCTTGCTGGAATTAAAAAATCGGTTGCAAATTTCTACAAGAATTTAAAAATATTTTTCTATTTTCATAAGAAAGGTCTGGAATCGTCACGGTATAAGTCTAGTTCCCCCAAGTTTATGATCATAAAGTAATGCATCTAAAAAATTTGTCTTATGGGCAAAGTGATAAGTTGTACTGAGCAGAACTTCATTTCTTAGTTTATTATGTAAAGTATTTTTGAGAACAATACAACGAAAACCCTGGCATCTCCCGTTGAGGTATGCTTTTCCTCATATTTTTCATACGAGTATTTGGACCACCTCTATATCTGACCATGGACCATAACTGGCTACATAGTTGCCTAACAAAATAAACCTGGAAAATCGGACCGAATACCTAGTGTGACCTCAATTACCAAAAAATAATCTGGTTTGGTACACACTAGGGTCGTCGTTAAAAATTAATTAATTTCAGGCGCCTCCTAAAAAGTTTCTTTTTCGTGTAAAAACGTGATGGAAATTTTTTTTTTTTCGGAAAAAAAATTAGATTAGCCACGTCTTACGCAAGACGATTAAAGTTTTAGTATTTTTTGATGAATCTGCAGTTTTTCAGAAATATCTCACGAAATATGCAGATTTGACAAAAAATTCATATAATTGATTTTATAGGAAATTTAATTCTCTTTAAATAATGCTTCATCCATTTTTTTCAAAAAAGTGTAATTATAAAAATAATTCAAGAAATCATTCGTGAATCTTACCTGTTGAATATTTTAAGGATTAATTAGGAATGTCAAAAATATTATAGCGTATTCAAAATCATCAATTTTATTTTAATAATCATTTATTAATTAATCCCAGGGTTTGAGTAAACTTTCTTTTGTATTTTTTATATTTTTATTTCCATAGTCATTTAAAATTTAAATGACAAATTGCTTTTGTTCCTCATCCTTTGTAAATAAATCTTTATACTCTTGTATTAATTTTACTTTTCGTTCTGCAATATTATTCATTAGTCACTTAATTCTAATTATAGTGATGTACCCTACTATTACGAATAATATTAAATATAACATCATTCGATAAACAAAAAATGTTTAGTTTACTCAGTAGATGAACGTTTTTTCGGAAGATCTCTATAAACATACTTTTTTTTTGAAAAAATGAATGAAACATTATTTATAGAGAATTAAATTTCCTATAAAATCATTGATAAGGATTTTTTGTCAAATCTGCATATTTCGTGAGATATTTCTGAAAAACTGCAGATTAATCAAAAAAAATCTGCCAATAGTTTGGGCGCAACTTTATTATTTTATGAGTAGAAGTCCGAAACGTGTTTAATGATGAGATGCGGTGTAGGTTACTATGCGACTGACAACCTAAGAAATAACCAGGAGGCTATTTGTAACGTTATTTTTTAGGTTGTCAGTCGCATAGTATCCTACACCGCATCTCATCATTAAACACGTTTCGGACTTCTACCTATAAAATAATAAAGTTGCGCCCAGACTGTTGGCAGATTTTTTTTATTTATTTACGTATTTTTTTTATCAATAGAATAATTCATAGTAGTAAAAGCGAATTCGATCACATTAAACCTAAGAGATTTTCGGAATCAGTGAAATCTTGAACAATAACCCCAGGGGGTTTAATAGAGAAAAATACTTAAATCGGGTTTTCCCCGACTACGTTTAAAGCTTATAGAAGTAAAAGTAAATTACAAATCTCAATATACCTTAGGAATATATAAGAATTCGTGAATATGTACACAACCACTTTACACTCCCTTAGGGGTTGGATATCAAAAAAATTTGAAGAATGTTACTAGGTGCTTATATAAATAGCACGCAGAAGTAAAATTGCTTTGATAGCTCGACATGTCTAAAAGTTTTAACGAAATTCGTGAAAATGTGGATTCACGGAAATTTTTTTTACTCAACCTCTGAACGCAAATAAAAATCTGAACTTTTTTTTTGCTTTAATTACTCTAATAGCACATCTACATATACGTACCAAGTTTCAACTTTCTAGCATAAGCGGTTTCTGAGATATAAAAAACCACCCTTCACCCCCGTACCTTGCTACCCATATGAAAAATTTTCTAAGATGTCTCTATAGTGGCTCTATATAATTCTAAATTTTTAGCTTTCCACTCATTACGGTTTTCGAGAAATAAAAATCAGAATTTTTTTCCTTTCTAGCTCTTTTTACCATCACCTCCTACACCCCCACCACTAAATTTTTTTTCCCTACTAGAGGTCTACCGATCCCAACTCCTGTAAAATTTTCAAGACCATATCTGATACGGTTTCTGAGATATAATAATGACATTTTTTGAGAAATTGCTATCCCCCCACTTTCGTGCCAAACCTCCCCCCTCAAAAAATTTTCGTTCATTAGACTCCTCTTGTGATCCCATATACAGAAACAAAATTTTATCTTCCTGGTGCAATTGGTTCGGAAGATATTGTAATCCAAAGTTTTTCACCCCCCAACCCCACACCCCGCCACCCCTCTTAAAAATTTTAGCCTTTGTCTAATTTTTAAGTATCCCTAAGGGCAACCACAAAGTTTCAATCTTCTGACATCAATCGTTCAGGAGATATATATTTTAGTATGATTCAATCCCGGCTTTCTAGCGTTTTGTTTTCCCCCCCACTTTCACACCCATCAACCCTTATCGATAATTTTTTTGCAAATGAGTCCACTATCATAGTACCACATAAGTTTCAAGTTTCAGCCTTCTAGCATAAGTGGTTCCTGAGATCCGGAAAACAAAATTTTTCGTCTAAAACACTCCCCCATCATCCCCCCTCACCCCCCCCCCCCCAAAGATACCAGTCGTAGGGGTTCACCCAATCTACCCATCATAAAAATTTCAACTTAATACCTTAACGGGTTTGGGAGCTACGTGCTTTCAAACGATTTTGCATACGGCGTACGGCGTATACGGCGGACAGACGGACATTTTTTTTTTTTTGCTTTTTTGGTGTTTACTAGTCCTAAAACGTGTAAATACAAAATTTCAGGGTAGCAAACTTTTTTGAAATTTCAGGTCGATCACAAAACTTTATTATTAAAAAATAATAAAGTAATACAAAAACTTTGATCGTCTTGCACGTGTTATTTTCATTTTTTTCACAGAAAAGAATTTCCGTCATGTTTCTATACGAAAAAGAAACTTCTAGAGGCGTCTGAAAAAATTTAATTTTTACCGACCATCTTAGTATACACACTTTCTTCGTTTTATAAAGTGTGAAGAAGGGATGACTCTACGGATATAATATTAAATTATATGCAATATTATTATTGTCTATTTCTGAAATTTGATCAACTAACCCTTCATCTTTGTTTTCGGGAAGGTCCAAATAAACAGAGATTACTTTACAATTGGACCGGTCCTATTTGCAACTTCCTTTGATATGATAGACTACACGAAGGGACGTGTTGATAAGATTGATCACCAATTTTAAACCAATTTTTTCGAAGCAAGTCTTTTTAAAGCAAGTCTCACTATATAATAATCGGTGTAAGTACGGTACGGCTAACAACTAACAATAAGAGAGTCCACAAGAAAGGGCATCCTCTGACCCAAGAAAGGGGTGGGGGGTTGGGGGAGGTTAAACGGAAAGATTTTTTCATAATATCAAAATGTTTGTGGGTCGGTGTTAGGATGGTGGATTTTTTTATAAGCACGCACAGTACAAGGATTAAATTAAATGTTTTAGACACCCTTGAAGACAGTATTTCTAGAAAAACTAGAAAGGTCAGGGTTCCTTTCAATTCCAAAATTTAGGGTGGAAAGCCTCCCCTTCCGGCCTCCATCCCGTATCACTTATCCGTTTTTGTTTCCGATTTTATACAAGCGCAAATGTATTCATTTTAACGAGATTCGCTAATACCGGATCAGGTGAATAAAAGGACAACTAGATTGCAGCCTGTAAATTTAGTGAAATACTGTCCACACTAATGCAGTTAAATTTAGACCCCATCAACCTGATAAGTGTACCTGTACCTGGATAAAACGATTGGTCGAAGGCCGATACAAAAAATAATCAACAAACCAGCAAAACAATTAACTATCGGAAATTGACTATTTACATTTAGAGATAAAAATAACAACAAAAACGAACTGGAAATTGACGAGCAAATTTATCATTTGTAGTCAATTTGGTGTCCGTCAAGCGTATCGAATGGGCAAACAATTCTGGCGGGAAATGGAAAAAAAATGTTTTTCATATCCCATACAACGGACGGATTTTCATCTTTCCATTATTTTGTGACAAATTGAGTCGTTTTATTACTTTTTTTTTATAACATTATTAACACACACGGACCGCATATTTTGCGAATTCTGCACAAATGCACTTCGCACTTGCACTTTTCAGCACCTGCCGTAATATCGCACAACGCCCAAGCCACTCATCTTGCGCTATAAATACATAGTTTGTCACCGATTTGAAAACTTGGCAAAATTTTAGATCGTTTTCGAAACGAAAAGAAAATAACGAATTTTCGTAGACGCGGCAATTTTCAACGGCCACGCGGAAAAATTCTCCCGGGAAAATTGCACGGTACGTTGTATACTCCATGTGGTTGTTGACCAACTGAAAACTGAAAACTATGGTGATGCTATTCACGATTCACTTCATTTTCCGAGCTTCTTGTATGCATCAAGCGCCGATGCCTAGGAGGAAAATTTCGTGGGAAAATTGTTTCCTACAGTTTTGCCGGCAAAGCTTTTCTACACAGTTCAGTGGAGCAGTTTTCCTCTCGATATAGGGAAAAGCTTGATGCAAACGCATTTAGACGAGATTTGTTTGATTTTCTGTGTTAAATTGTGAACGATAGCAACAACCTTCATCTTAAGCTGCATAAGTTAATGGGAAAATTTTTCTTCAAAGTAAAAGCGGAACAGCTTCACTTCACAAGATTCCAAATCGTTTGAATTATGAATTTCTACTGGGAGTATCTTCTTTAATATTTTTTTTTTAAATTCCGTTCTACATTCTATAAATAAAGTATTATGGTCGAATTTCCTAAAACTGTGCCACCCATAAGTTTTATATTTTCGCGTTTTAGGACTTGTAGACCCCAAAAAAGCAATAAAAAAAATTATTGTCCGTCTGTCCGCCGTACGATATCGTTGGGCCATATTTCAGGAACCGCTTTTGCTATAAAATTAAAATTTGGAATTTGACTAGATCTACTATAGGTGAGCCATTTCCAGAAAAAATGTTCGATTTGTGGTGAAGAATGCGAGGGGGGGGGGGGGGAAGGGGTACACATTGCGTCCAAAATGATCGCAAACTAGAAACGACACATTCTAAAATTTTGATGTACTAAACAGTTAAAAATTTTTGATATTAGTAGCGAGGTACGGGGTGGGAGTGAATTTTTGTATCTCAGGAACGGCTTAGGCTAGAAAGTTGATGGACCACAGGAGTAATTAATTCAAAAAAAAATTCAGATTTTAGTTGCTGTCCAAAGGTGGAGTAAAAAAAATTTTCACGAATATTTTTTTTTCCCACTTTTTTCACGAATTTCGTTATATCTTTTAGGCATGTTGAGTTATCAAATTTATTTTGTTTCTGTAGGCCCTTCATACAACCGCCTAGTGGTATTATTCCAAATTTTTCGACATTCAACCCCTAACGGAGTGTAAAGTGGTTGTGCACATTTCACGAATTCCGATAGATTTCTTAGGTCAAATGAGATATCGAGCTCACTTTGACTTCTAAAGAATTTAAATTTAATCGAAAAAAAACGCGATTTAAGTATTTATCGATATTAAACACCCTAGTAGTAAAGGGTGTTTTTTTAGAGGCGGAGAACTTTAATTTGAAATAAAACACAGAAAAATGTTTTCAATATCCATGAAATTGGCTTTATTTGAAAGATAATTTTATGGCATTGATGTTTGAATATGATTTCGGGTATGTAGCATCCGAGGCGTAATCTGGAAGTCCAATTTTCACACGCTTTTCGCAGTAAATCAGGCTGTATTTCGGCAATAACGCGTCGAATGTTGGCTTCCAAGTGCTCAACAGTTTCTGGTTTATCGGCGTAGACACGGGACTTTACATATCCCCAGAGGAAAAAAAATCCAATGGCGTCAAATAGCACGAACGAGGTGGCCAGATAACAGGTCCATTTCTTGAAATTAATCGATCATCAAATGTTTCTTTCAGTAAATTAATTGTATTCGCTGTGTGGCATGTGGCGCTATCCTGTCACATGTCTACGACATTAATGCCATCCAATTGAGGCACGAAAAAGTTAGTAATCATGTCTCTGTACCGCTCACCGTTGACTGTAACGTTCTGACCATCATCATTTTTGAAGACATGTGAACCAATGATTCCACCGGCCCATAAAGCGGACCAAACGGTGACTTTTACTTTAATAATAAAGTATTGTGATCGACCTGAAATTTCAAAAAAGTTTGTTACCCTGAAATTTTGTATTTACACGTTTTAGGACTAGTAAACACCAAAAAAGCAAAAAAAAAAATTCCGTCTGTCCGCCGTAGACGCCGTACGCAAAACCGTTTGAAGGTACATAGCTCACAAACCCCTTGAGATATTCAGTTGAAATTTTTATGGTACGTAGAGTGGGTGAACGCCTACGAGTGGTACCTTTTGGACGGGTGGGGTGTAAGGGGGGACGAGGGGGGAGCGTTTTAGATGAAAAATTTTGGTTTCTAGATCTCAGGAACCGCTTATACTAGGAGGCTGAAAGTTTGAACTTATGAATTACTATGATAATAGACCCATTTGCAAAAAAAAAGTCAATAGGGGTTGAGAGGTGTACGAGTGGGGGTAAGGGTGAAATAATGCGTCCAAAACGCTTGAAAGCTGGGATTGATATATTCTAAAATCCATATCTCCTGAACGATTAATGTCAGATGGCCGAAATTTTATAGTTATATTAAGGGATACTAGGAGATTAGAAAGGGGTTAAAATTTTTAAGGGGAGTAGTGAGGTATGGGGGTGGGGGGTGAAAAACTTTGAATTACAATATCTTCTGACTCAATTGTGCTAGGAAGATAAAATTTGGTTTCTGTATAAATAATTACCAGTGGAGTCTACTGAATGTAAAATTTTTGAGGGGGGCGGTGAAGCGCTGAAGGTGGAGGACAGCCATTTTTCAAAAAATTTAATTTGTATATCTCATGAACCGTATCAAATTTTTACAGACAGGATTTAGGACCAATAGATCTCTAGCGGAGAAAAAAATTTTCAGGAAGTGATGGTGGGAGGGGGTGGAAATGATAAAATTCTGATTCTAATTTCTCGAAAACCGCAAAGGATAGAAAGCTAAAAATGTATAACTGTATAGAGGTGCTATAGAGACATCCCAGAAAAATAAAATATTTGATAGGGGTAGCAAGATCGGGGGTGGGGAGGTAGTTTTTCATATCTCAGAAACGGCTGATGCTAGAAAGTTGAAACTTAGTATGTATATGTAGAAGTACTATAGGAGTAGTTAAAGCAAAAAAAAATTTTAAAATTTTATTGATGTACAGAACTGGAGTAAAACAAATGTGCGTGAAAAGGATTTTTTCCAACATTTTCATGAATTTTGTTATTTTAACCTAAAAAATAACCAGGAGGCTATTTGGAACGTTATTTTTTAGGTTATCAGTCGCATAGTGACCTACACCACATCTCAGTATTAAACACGTTTCGGACTTCTACTCAAAACATAATAAAGTTGCGCCCAGACTGTTGGCAGATTTTTCTGGATGTAATGGTGTTTCGACAATGGCTTGTGGATTATCATCGCTCCAAATGCAGCAATTCTGCTTATTGACATAGCCATTTAGCCAAAAGTGTGTTTCATCACTGAACAAAATTTTTTGAAATTCTGGATCAATAGCAATGCTTCCTTCGGCCGATTTAGCAAATGTACGGCGCGAAAGATGATCGTGTGGCTTCAAATCCTGTAAGCACGTAAACAGAGATCTTTACGCAAAATTTTCCATAAAGTGGATGGACACAAGTTTAATTGTTGAGCACGATGACGAATTGACACATTTAGATCATCATCAACACTACGCTGCACACCATCAATCGTTTGTTGTGTGCGCACTGTACGACGTCTTACAGGATGCATATTATCGTTTAGAGTAAACGTATAGCGAAAACGACCCATACTTTCTCGAATTAATCGCTCTGATGGACGATTATGAGCACCGTAAAATGCACGTAATGCCCGATGAGTTTCTCGAATTGAACCATAGTTTTCAAAATAAGTTTGAACAATTACCACACGTTGCTCTGGCGTGAGTCTATTCGTGATGAATTGCCAAGCCAAACTAACCCCAAAACAACCTGGAACTTTCAAATCGGCTGTCACAGAGTGTTGCCAATTTAAGGTTCATCGCCTCTAAAAAAAACACCCTTTATGTTTTCACGAATTCCGACAAATCTTTTAGGTTTAATGAGATCGAATTCGCTTTTACTTCTATAGGTTTTATATAGGTATAATGATCTAAGAATTGATTTCAGGATTTTGCGATATTCAAACCCTAAAAGAGTGTTAAATTATTGTGTATGTTTTTACGAATTCCGACACATCACTTTAACGGCTTTCTATATCTTAAAAACGGTTTCAGGATTTTTTATATTCAACCCCCAAAGTGCTATGTTAATATTTTATCCCCTATGTTTTATTGAAATTGAAAAAATAGGTACATAGCTTTATTATTTTTGCGGTGTAGGTTACTATGTCCTCCAATGACAAGGATGCTGATGTTTCTTTTTTTATTAAAAACGAAAATGCCATTCAAGTTCAGTTATATTATGATTTTAAATGTACGCATTCACTGGGGAGTCGGAAAACAATCCATAAAAATAGCGCCTTTTACTTTCTTGTAAGAAATATTCCCTCTAAATATTTATCAAAAATAGATGTCATCAATCTTATTGCATTATTTAATGTGATTGATACAAAATGTGGTAATGTGAGCTACAATGAAATTACGAAAGCCCCTAGACGAGGATATAGATAAGAATACGAAATATTATATTGAAGGGAACTTAAATAAGGATCTGTCACGATAGCCAAGCAGCGAACTTGTTACACGGTTTCTCAGAAAGTTTTAGTTCGAATTATTTCTGTCGTTTTTGTTACATACACAGGAACGATATGCAAAACACTGTCGTAGAAAATGAAAATCTTTTACGAAATTGCAAGGTGTACTGAAATTTCATAGTTCACTAAACTCAAATAAAGGGTGTTACAACAACTCGTTCCGAAGTTAAATAAAAATTAAAAACAAGTAAATGATGGAGTTAATGAATTTTTTATTAAAAAATTTTATTTGGTCCATGGCAATTAAGTATGGAAAAGAATATCACTCAAATGCTTGCCACGGCTCCTATGGCATACCTCGACCCGTTTGTCTAAATTTTTGATGACATCACGGCATAATTGCTCCTCAATTAGACCAACACAAGGTGGTGTGCTCTCCCCTATTCTTTGGAATTTAGTGGTCAATAAACTCCTATTGAGACTGGAAGGGGCGGGCTGCAGAGTGATTGCTTATGTAGATGATGTTGCAATTGCTGTCTCGGGAAAGCAACTCAACACGCTAAATGAGATATTGCAGAATGCTCTCTCTATTCTCTCCAAATGGGTAGCTGAATGCGGGTTGGGCGTGAACCCACGCAAAACAGTATTAGTCCTCTTCACCAGGAAATACAAAATTCCTCACGGAGACCCTCCTTCTCTGAATTCTACTAGTCTAGTTTTCACCGATAGCGCAAAAAATTTGGGTCTTATTTTGGAGAGGAAATTTCACTGGAAACCTAACATTCAGTAACGGGTAAGGAAAGCAGCAGTTGCGCTTTACTCGTGCAAAAAGGCCATTGGCAAAAAATGGGGTATGCAACCCCGAATAGTTCAATGGCTCTACGTGTCCGTCATCAGACCGATACTTATGTATGGTGTTATTGTCTGGTGGACGGCCTTAGACAAAGCGGTTAACCGCACCACCCTAGGGAAGGTACAGAGATCAGCATGCATATGCATCAGTGGACCTCTGAGAACAACTCCCTCTGCAGCACTAGACATGATATTCAGTCTGCCACCCCTAGACATTTTTGGCAAGCAAATGGCAGCCAGTGCAGCCATTCGACTTAGGGCCTCTACACAGTGGACTGGCATATATGCAGGTTACTCAACAATTTTGAATCACTTCAATAACATTCCTGAAAAGACCGACTACACCCCACCCAGTTATGATTTGATGAAAATTTCCTAACAACCATCCCAACACGTCTAGAATGGCAAAGGGATTCGGTACGGACGAAAAAGTCCACCCACATATAAACGGACGGCTCCAAAAGTGAAAGCGGGGTAGGTGGAGGTGTTTTCTCTGACATGCTTAACATTAGCAGCTCCTTCCGGACCACTGTAGTGTCACAGGCGGAGCTTATGGCGATCAAGGAGGCCTTGTCCTAGCTGAGGTGTAATGTAATATCTACTAGGAATATTAGCATTTTCACAGACAGCCAAGCGGCAATAAAATCCTTGGAATCAGCCTCGACAACAACAAAGGTCACCGCAGAATGTCGATCATCTCTTAAGGAGATGGCTCAACAGTTCAATATTCTTTTGTGCTGGATGCCAGGGCACAGATATATTCCAGGGAACTGCATGGCTGACGAACTCGCTCGGCGCGATACCACCCTTCAGATTATGCCGGAACATCGGAATCTGGGTGTGCCTCTCTCTACATGTAAACTGCTACTGCGATTGGACTCAATTGAGAAAACCAACTCAAGATGTAGTCTGGGTGGATTAGTAGCTAGAGCACTTGCCTTCGGCGCAGCACCTGGTATTAGGTTCGAATCTGCTTGGCAACAAGTAATTTTCGAGAATGGGATTGGGTGCCGGACTACCAGTTCACTCAGCTGTAAATGAGTACCTAAGTTAAAAATCGGGGTAATAATCACGGACGAGCGTGTGGCTGACCACTTCACCTCCTAGTGCTCCATTGGTCTAGTAATGAAGTAACTCTAGCATTACTTCAAGGCCTAGGCCCAATTTGGGCTGTTGTGCCATTGATTATTAACTCAAGATGGGCAGACGGAATTACATGTCAAATGTCACACGACGAGACAGATCTGGCCGAAGCTGGATCTAAAACGCTCTAAAAGGCTGACTTTGCTCAAAAGGGCGAATATCAGCACCACAGTCGGAGTCCTGACCGGACACTGTCTTATAAGTCGACATGCTGAAAAACTCGGCCTCTTCTCAAACGACTTCTGTAGAAGCTGCCTGGATGAGGAGAAGGAGGAGACAGTCCTTCACCTTCTCTGTACCTGTCCAGCTCTATCCGCTAGAAGGAATGCTCATCTTGGAGCTTACTTCTTCAACTGTCTTGATGACCTTGCCGCAATGGAGGTCGGGAGAATCTAACGCTTCATTGCAAGCTCTAAATGGTTTGACGAGTAGGACCGGATTCGATGATCCTGTGGTAATACAATGGACTTTTTTGTTAGGTCTAAGTGTGTCCGTGTTCTCACGGGCAGCTACGCGTACCTACCTACCAGGCGCGTAGCGTGAATCTTCGTAGGGGTACTGCAACGATACGATCGATAAATTTCACGGAATTTTTTGATAACTTCCCGGAATTTAGCAATCGAAATTTTATTTCTGAATGAAAATTACGTGTTTATGTTCATAGAATTCAAAGAATTGGATGATTGTGTTATTGTGCTAGCCCTACGAAGTTTCACGCTACGCGCCTGCTACCTATCTAGACCAATATGGTTGGTTATCTCGCCCTTCAGTTGTTGAATGGTGGTAGGTTTATTGGCGAAAACCTTGGGATTGAGATAACCCCAAAGAAAGAAGTCAAACGGAGCCAAATCGCACGATCTCGGTGGCCAATTGATTTCCCTGTTTCTGGAGATTATTCGCCCTGGGAACTTCTGCTGCAGTAATACGTCGCACCATCTTGCTGAAACCACATGTCATCGATGTCATAATCATCCAATATTGGCCACAAGAAGTCGGCGATCATGGAACAGTACCGTTCCCCTTTCACTGTGACAGAGTTGACATCTGCATTTTCGAAGGAAAATGGGCAAATCACTCCACCAGCGCAAAAGCCACACCACACAGTGATATTTTGTGGTCTGCATTGGCTTTTCAAAGATTGCCCTTGGATTTCCATCAACCCATATTCTGCAATTCTGCTTGTTGACGTAGCCATTGAGATGAAATGAGGTTCATCAGAAACGAAGATTTTAGTCGCAAATTTTCGTAATAGGCTTCAACAATTTTTACACGTTTTGCAATTGATAATCTATTCATGATGCCAACAACTTGCAAAGGACTGAACTACCAAAATGTCAAAACAGATGTCAAAAGTTATTTGACGTTTAAGTGTGGTTCACAATAAACTTCGGAACGAGTTATTGTAACACCCTTTATTATAGCATTTTCAATAGCTGTACAGCAGATATTAACCATGATTTTTTGGAGGGCATTATTCCTTACATAATTACTAACTTTTTGAATCATTGTGTAAGACACAAACTAGGTTATGAAATAATCAACGATAAAATTCATTCTTTTGAATTTGGGTTTTTATTTCGAAAGGCTTTTCCGACAGCGTCTATTAATAAAGATAGTTGCAGTTATTCAGCAGCTCAAACTTAGTGTTTAATTATTCACTTTACATTTATATTTCACCATTTATTTTTAATCACCTAAGACTTTCTGTTAAAAAAGTGGGAAGGTATAACAGTTGTAATCGGCCTTCTGCATTTAGTGTCTTCTCAAAATAAATAATATCGCGTTATTAACTAAACTGATTGAAAATATTAGTTTGCCTGATAAAATACTGTTAATTTTATGTTGTGTGACGTTTCGGACTCGACTGACAAGGATTGTTGAACATCAGCGCTGTACACAGAAGAATAAAATAAGGTCCATTCACCAGCAATTGCGGAACATGAAACGATGGAAAGGCACTGAATCGATTTTGACAACGTTAAAATATTGACCAAGACAAATCATTACCATCAAGGTATTGTAAGGGAAACAATTGAGATAGGCAAACACCCTCATAATTTTAACCGAGACTGGATACAACTTCTCTTCACTCTGGTGGCCCGCTCTACGGTTTGGTAAAAACCCTTGTTAACCAAAAACCATCGAGTCCGAATTATAATTATTAAGATCTGATTTTGCAAACATCCATTTCATATTACCTCCCCTTGTTAACCTTTTATTAACCTTCTTTTCCTATTTTTATACTCTAGATGAAATCATATAGAGTATTATAAGTTTAATCCAGCCGAAAAGTTTGTAACGCATAGAACCAAGCCTCGGACGAAAAAAAGTTATATATTATTTTTTGTTTATTTGTGGCCAAAAACCTCAAATCCGCCTGACGTCCGTCTGTCCGTGAACACGATAACTCAAGAACGCCTTCACCTAAGATCTTGAAATTTTGAATCTGGATGTTTGGTTGAATTTGTAAGGCTAAGTTCGTTAACGGGCAAAATCGTCCTACTCCTTCGGGTAGCTGCCATACAAAATGTCCTTAAAACACGTGTTCAAAAATATTGGTCGATAACTTCAGAACGGTTTAAGCTACGACTTTGAAATTTTGTATCTATTATTTTTCTAATAGTTGGAGCTAAATATATGAATATGAAGAAAATCCTGTTAGTCCTTCGTGTAGCTGCCATACAAATATCCTGTCAAAATGTATTCACTTAATTTACGAAACTCACTATAACTCAAGTAATCTTTTAGCTATCAATTCGGAATTTTGTACAAATTAGTTTTGAGTAAAAACGAAGTTCGAGTTTACTAATCAGCGAAATCCTTTTACTCCTTCTGGTAGCTGCCATACAAAATGTCCTTAAAACACGTGTTCAACAATATTTTTCGATAACTTTTGAACGCTTCAAGCTACGAATTTCAAATTTTGTACACGTTCATTTTTAAATGGTTCCAAGGAAAAGGATAAATATGTAAGTAATCGAGTGAGTCCTTCCTGCACCTCCCATGTGAAAGTCCTTCAAAAAGGACATTTTTTTTTTATGACTTACCCAGTTCAAGATATAAAATTAAACACTGAATATTGTCTTTTAGTTTTGAGTAGCAATCTAATGGCAGTCCTTAATAAAGGACATACAACATGCATACACGTAATTCTACTTTATCCCCAACTACAATATAAATCGGAGTTCAGTATTCATCTAGAGTATTATACGATTGGCTTGCAGCCGATCGTGACTGCAGTATGTTTTTTTTATTTCCTTTAACTAGTCAATTAGATTTCCAATCTACATCTACTTAATTGACCCGCCTGTTTTAAATTTCTAACTTTTTTTTAAACCTGCTTTATTTAATATATAACTAACACGATTTTGCCCGTTAAAGAAGTTAGCTTCATAGATTCGACCAAACATCCAGTTTCAAAATTTCAAAACCCTAGGCCAGGGCGTTATTGAGTTATCGTGCATACGGACAGACAGACGGACGGACAGCAAGCGGATTTGGGGTTTTTGGCTACAAATGTCAATTCCAGGTTCAGTGGACTGTATTTCCGATCAACTTATTTTTAAACAGAATATTTTCTTTTTTACTTTATTATTTTAATACTCGTAATGCAGTATTGACCATTATTCCGTCTGTACGCCGTACGCAAAATCCGCTCGCACCTCCCAAACCTTTTGAGCTATTGAGTTGTAGTTTTTTTTGTCGCTGGACGACTGGATGCACCCTTTCAAATGAGTACTTTTTAGGGGGTGGAGGTGTCCGGGGAGCGGAAGTGGAAGTCTAAAATATAACGTCTCACAACTCAATAACAGTTTAAGATAGATGCTTAAAATTTTTACGGGAAGTAGCCATAATAGTGAAAAAATATAGAGGTGTGTGGTGTGGGGGAGGGTGAAAAAGAACAAGTTCCGATTTTTATATATTGAGAACCCTGGATAGCTGAAACTTGATATTTAGATAGAGCTGTACTAGTAGCATGTTGGAAAAATATGATTTTTTATAGTGGTAATATGTTACGGGGGTTGGGGGTGTTTTTCTAATCTATAGAACGGCTTATGCTAGAAAGCTGAAATTTGGTGAGTATATGTAGATCTACTAGAAAAGTAGTCTAGTTAAAAAATTAAATAAAAAATGAATTTTCAAATATTCATTAGCGTGCGGAAGGAGGGCACAAAAAATTTTCAGTGAAAATGGAACGCATATATTTTCCCGAATTTCGTCATATCTCTTAGGTCTTCTTAAATATTAGATTAATTTTTATTTCACACATTCTTCACATAAATGCCTAGAAAGCGTTATCAGGATTTTTTTAAGTTCAACCCCTAAGAGGGTGTAAAGGGGTTGTAACATTTTCATGAATTCAGCCATATCCCTCAGGTCTGATTAGATATCGAATATCTTTTCACTTCCACGGACTTGTGTAATAATCGCCAAAAAAACATATTCAAGTTTTTTTCCTTTTTCAACGCCTAAGAGGGTATAAAAGGGTTGAGCACGTTTTCTCGAATTCCGTCATATCTCATAGAAGTAATAAGACATAGAATTGGTTTTTACTTCCTCGGGCTTTATATTTATCTAAAAACTCCTTTCAGGACTTTTGGGTATTCAACCCCCAAGTGGGTGTAAGAGGGTTGCCGACGTTTTCACAAATTCTTACATATTTCTTAGATCTGATAAAATATCGAATTCATTTTTACTTCCTAAGGCTTCATATACAATCGCCAAAAAGTTGATTTCAGGATTTTTAGATATTCAACCCTAAGGTGGTATAAGGGGGTTGCATACTCTTTATAGCTTTCGACATATTTCTTAGGTTTGGTGAGATCTCAGATTGATTTTCACTTCACCAGACTTATATAATCGTCCACAAATCCATTTCACAATTTTTCGATATTCGACCCCCACGGGGTCTAAAGGGGTTGTTCTAGGGATAAAATTAACTTACCAAAAAACCACCTAATCTGGAAACAACTGATATTATATTCTAACTATGACCGCATCCTGGAGTATGACCCAATTACGTAACTCATTTGTTATATGTGGCAGTGGCGTAACCATTCTAGCACGACCCTATTTTAACCGCTTCCCGAACTTTGACCCAAAATATAATAAAATCTCGCCCAGACAATTGGCCAATTTTTTTCAACTGGAATTGGTTTAAAATTGAAGAAATCGCACAATTCTCAGCAAGTCAAGGTTTGAACGAATTGGTTTCCAGTAAAAAGTAGCATAGATTTCATCGGAGGCGTCAGAACTCCTCCAAAAGAAAGATCAGGAACACAAATATCTAAGATCAAGCCACTCTTTCGAGTAACTACCATACAAATGTCCCGTTAAAAAGGAACTGGCATTAGCACAAGCTTGAGAACGCGTTTAATCATAAGGTTTGGCGTAAAATGTAAGGAGAAAGTAACTATTTTCTTCTTGCGGAAGCTTTCATACAAAAATCCCATAATCATATGGATAACAACTTCAAAAATAATGAAATAAAAATTAAAATTTTCTAAAGTTCTGATTGCAGATGTAGAATTGAAAATGCAAACTATTATCCAATAATACTTTGTCCTTACTTCTTATTATATCATCTGAAATTAATTGACAATATAATACCCATATAAAGAACAGCCATAGGGAAATATAGAGCATACGAAAAAGCATCGTTCCTCTATATTCTCCTCAACGAACTACAAATTTCATATTGAAGAGTATCTAATGCGCGATCCAAAGCGTGAAAGCTTTATTGTAGGTTAAAACCATCGTTAATCCAAGACTCGTTAGCTGACAAATGTTTGCGAGCTAAGTTTTAAAATGTTTATACATTTCTATTATGGAATTCGTTATCTGGGTATTGTATTGTCTGTGACCCGATAGTTAGCCTCGTCTAAGTCCATGTATAAAAGTATATGAAGTTAGGCATATGAAATTCTTGTTCCAATTAAATGTGGTTGGTGTCTTGGCTTAGCTTCAATAGCTTTATGTCAGCTGGCGGAGTCAACGAGAGAGTTCATTTAAAGAAAGATCTTAGTAAAACTGGAGAGGGAAGGGGTTAGGGTGGTGGCGTATGCGGATTACGTGGATATACTGGTATCAATAATGTTTCCTTCAGTGATCAGTGAAATCATGGAAGGTGCGCTGGGTAAGGTAAACACGTCGGCTGCTAGCTGCGGCCTGGGTGTAAATCCGGACAGAATGGAACTGATGCTTTTCACCACTAAAAACAAAAATACCGGACGTTAACGTCCCTCGCCTAAACGGCCATCAACTACCATTATCATCCAATGCGAAGTATCTTGGAGTTGTGCTCGATACGAAGCTCAGCTGGAAGTTAAATATAGAACAACGGATGGAGAGCACGTATCGCCTTTTACGCCTACAAACGAACCTTCGGCAAAAAGTGGGGACTTAACCCAAGAATGGTTCTGTGGTTGTACACAGCCATAATACGTCCAATTCTTACCTACGGATCGCTAGCCTGGTGGCCAGCGTTGAGCAAGAGTTACAACATAAACAAACTCAGCAAAGTTCAGAGAATTGCAGCCGTCGGAACTACAGGTGCAATGAGGTCATGTCCGACGGATGCTTTGAACGTATTGTTGCATCTATTACCTATTGATTTACATATCAGAAGTACTGTGTCATGTAGCGCTGTCAGTCAGACTCAAGAAATCTGGGTGCTGGTATGGCAAACATTCTAGAATACTTACCAGCGGAAATAGTTAAATCGCCGACCGACTACATTATCCCGAGACTGACCTTCAAGAAGGATTTTGCTGTGGGTTTTCCAACCAGGGCGGAATGGAAGAATGGTTCAGTTATACATGAATTCGACACAGTCATATACCATACACTGACGGTTCAAAGTTGAACTGTGGAGTCGGAGCGGGAGTTTTCTCAGACACACGCTATATCGCAAGGTCTTACCACTTACCGAACTACGCCAGCGTTTTCCAGGCAGAGATACTGGGAATCCGGCATTTCTATCGGACTTTGTAGCAAGACGCTACGCCATACCGAAATGTTGTAATCCTTTCTGACGGCCAAGCCGCAATCAAGGCCTTAGATTCGGCTACCACCTTCTCTAAACTCGTCGAACAGTGCCGAGAGGAGCTACCCCACTTTGGAAGTCAAGTCAAAGTTACTCTGCTTTGGGTCACAGGTCACAGCAAGATAGAGGGTAACGAGCGGGCAGACGAATTAGCTAGGCAAGGTTCTGCTCTTCAGGGCTCTCTCGTAGAATCCAGTCAGGTCCCACTAGGGACTGTTAAGCGCCAAATATCTTGATGAACTCCTGAGCCGGAGCCGTGTGGACGTCTCCAGAGTCACGGCAGTCAGTACGGGTCACTGGCCGATCGGTGACCACTCGGCCAGACTGGGTATTCCATTTAACGGCATAGTAAAAAGCTGATTATTTGGACAAGTCAGATCAGCTTTTCTAAGCAATTATATGTAATAACGCCTTGTCTACATGTCGACTATTGTAACGTAAACGTAAATTTGTTTTCTTATACCAAAGTAACTAAACGACCTCTCCTTATGCCGCAGAAAATTTTATACGGTTATAATCTATATGAAAAAGGCTATTTTTATTGTTGCTCGCAATTAACGTATTCATTTGCATGACATGAGACAAAATAAAAACTTTTGACGAGATTCAAGGAGCCACCTTAGAGCATCAGTGCATGTAGACGTAGTGTAGCTATTCCGTAAGATATTCCACGAATATCCTCTCACTTCGTGAAGATTTCGTGACAAGTTACCGTCTACGCCACGATGCAGATTATTAAAGATTTTTCTTTTTAATTCCTGGCATTTGTATAAGACGAGTTCATACATTTTTGGATTGTGTTTAATCTAATATGGAGAGTTAGACGAGACGGAAGGCTTCCGTCCTTAATTCAACTACGGAAAATTAAGTTGAAAAATATCAAAACCCAAAATAAACGGCCATCCAGTGACTCAATTTAATGTGATGGGATCCTACTTGGTGCGATATATCGCGTGCTCACCACCAGATGAACCGATTAAGGTCTGCATGTTCTTAATTATTGTCCTGAAGTGCAAATGGATTGAGTGTCAGCCCCATCGAATTCAACACCATCGACGTCTACTTGGATGGACAAAAACTATAGCCGGGGTGTCTTTGATTGATTTACAATATCTCAAAAGAAGACCGCATATGAAACCTTCCAGCTACGACCAACCCTCACTACCAATTATGGACACTTGACCTCAATGCCTCAATCGGTAAATATCGGAAGTCAATAAAAATCGGTCCCTCCTTAAGCAAAAAGGCAATGTCACTATCATCGTATCATCGTCATCCGCTCGATGTGGTTCTCCATCACGGAACAGGATCAAGCGAAAAGTGTCATCCTTTCGGTTTTGCTGGCATCGACAAAATTTTTATATGAAATTTAATGTGATGTATATGTGGGCCTGAGTCGGTAAGATACAAGGACCATCCCTCGCCCTCTGAAGTTGTCCTTTGCGACGAATTTTTTCATGAGTTGGGGTGAAAGGGTCTCGTTCAAAGGGCTGTTGAAAAATCCAGGAAAAAAGGAAAACCACTCTTAAGAGAGTTTGATACGTGATAATAAAAACTGGTTGATGAATTAAGGTGAGGCTAGACACCGTCATAGCCGCGAAGGAAAGAGTTGAGTTGGTTTTGGAAGCCCTTCCTACAGTCCCATGAAATATGATAGGGCTAAAACATTGGCCTAGAAGAAAGCGTAAAGGACAAAAGACAAATAAAGTCAGAGACGCTATGATAAAATTTCTGTTTACCGAATTTTCCTTTTTGAGGAAGGACAATAAAATTGGTAATGGGAAAATAATAATATACTCCAACACACATTGGCAAAACATTCTGTGTGTAACGTTATTAATTTCTAGGTCAAACTCTATGGAATGTAATACGCCACTTACTTCCTCAAAAACTATACTTTTCAAATTAAATATCTTCACAACATTTCTTCATATATTTTCTCGACCATCGAATATTGCACCCTACAAACTGCTAAAGGCTCTCTCAAAACTGATTTTTTGGTGGGATAGCATTCCAATATGATGCTATCATAGACCAAATATAGAAAGGTACCAAGCAAAAAGCCGAACCCATCATTACCTTCAGTAACCTCCGTAGGTGGGGTATGTACCCAGGGTATAAATACCGGCTTCGTTACCAACCCTACTACTACTACATGGACAGGTGGTTGATGTAATGATGCGTAAAATATGTAACCAATCCAGAGATTGAACGTTTATTTTGATTTAGTTTAGTTTTCTTTCGTGTTTCATGTAGATATCAAGGACTATATTTACTGTCATAAGGAGGTTGTGTGATATCCCATCAAAAAGCCGTACTCATCAGTTACTTAGGTAACGGCCGTTGGTAGGGTGTGTACCCTGGGTACAAGTATCGGATTGTGTAACCAATCTATCGGTTAAACGTTTCATTTCGTTAAGTTTACATTCTTTTGTTCCGTGTCTGTATATCTTATGATATGATTTTTAAATGTTAGTGAAGCGATGAAGGGAGAGTGAAGTGGTAATTAGGTGAGAGTGCAGTATTGAATTGATAATGTCTTAGAACGTACCACCCTACGAAAACACCGTAGGCTACACTGAAAAAAATACTGTTCTTAGTATAAATGAATGCCTTTTATCAAACGAAATTCTTCGGATTAATGAAAAAATCGTTGCAACAGTGAAGAAAATCATCAAATATATTTCATGATATATGAACGTACATTAATACTATGAATCTCATTTCATTGCAAATATTTTCATCAAATTGTATATATGGACCTTTCCACCTTGTACTCATACTCTCAAAAATCAACACCTAGGAATTTTGATGCACGCCTTCATCATATTGATTAAAAAGTTCTTATAAACAAGGCATTTTCGCTTGGTACTCGTATAATATATTGATTATGTTCATAGTAATAATGAACATGTTCATTATATTAAAGAAAACGATCATCGCACAGCTCAAGGTTACGGATCCTCTATTGGCTGCTAATTTTTTGTTAAGGTTCACACACCAGTAGATAATCGTTGGCAAGTAATCAAATAGTGCCAATTGTTCCGCTGAGAATCAGTCGCAGAGCAGTAGCAAAAATTTCACACAAGTGTGTGGGAACCTTTATGAGTTTTCATATGGTATAAAATACTTACATTGAGTACGGTGGCACATTGACATCGCGCCATATTCATCTATTTCTACTGACACTATGAAAAGTGACCGACAACAAAGCACCTGGGCTGGACGGCATTCATAACGTAGCGAAGAAAACGGCCATCCGGAAGGATCCCGAGACATTCGCTAGGATGTACACAGCATGTCTCAATGAAAGAGTGTTCCCCGCTTTTTGGAAGCTCCAAAGACTGGTGCTGCTATTGAAGCCCGGAAAGCAACCTGGACAACCATCGGCATACCGGCCACTATGTACGCTGGACTCATTGGGAAAAGTACTGGAGAGCATTATCAGTAACCGACTGCAGGAGTCACTCGAGAGACCTGGAGGAAGATCCACCATCGACGCCATCCATGCTATCATGAGAATTGCGCGTGATGCGACATCCGGTGAAAGATGGAAAAACGGCGACAAAAAGTACTGCGCAGTGGTAACACTTGTCGTCAAGAATGCATTCAACTCAGCAAGCTGGTTGCAAATAATGTAAGCAGTAAATAGTTTTAGCGTACCGGGATATCTACAGCGAATCATAGCTAACTACTTCGAAGAAAGAGTTCTTCTGTATGACACCGAGGACGCCGTCAAGCGCTACGACGTTTCACGAGGAGTCCCACAGGGCTCAGTGCTTGGCCCCACATTATGAAACATCATCGTTTTTTGCATTGAGCTTCCAACGGACACCACATTGGTTGGCTATGCGGATGATATCGCACTAGCGGTAGTAGCGAAACATATCTACACCTTGAAAGATCTGTGCAGTGATGCGATCGATTGAATGATGCAGTGGTTAAGTAGTGCGGACCTGGAGTTGGCTTCGCATAAAACGGAGACGGTTCTTTTGAGCTCTCGAAAAGTGCGCGAAGTTTTCACATTCAGAGCCGGAGAGCACGAGCTAAATCTGCAATATCTTGGGGTGTTAATTGACACTCGGATGGCCTTCAAGGACCATCTTCTGGCGATCAGCGAAAAATCTTCAAATGTGAATGGTGCACTCTCACGCATCATGTCAAACATTGGAGGACTATGCTCCAGCAGGCGAAAACTATTAGCAACGGTCACGAGTTCCGTAATGCTATACGCTGCACCGATCTGGGCAGATGCAATTAAAATGAAATCGTATATAGTCGGAATCCAATCAATCTATCGTCTTAGCGCACTAAGGATTGCTAGTGCTTTTCGACCAGTGTCCGATGAAGCAATCGGAGTAATATCGGCAATATTACTAACTACTGCTGACATACTAGCGGGTGAACTTCAGCGACTCTACGTAGCAGCAGATGAAGCATCGAAAGTGGACGAGCGACGGCGCAGTATCCAGGAATGTCAAGGACGCTGGGAAAGCGCAAACAAAGTGAGATGGACATTCACATTGATTCCAAATATCGACAGCTGGATAAGCCGCAAACACGGAGAAGTGGACTTTTATGTGACTCAGCTGCTCAGCGGACACGGTTGTTTTAAGCAGTATCTTCACCGCTTCAAGCATGAGGAAGACCCGTTCTGTCCCAACTGCCCCTACGAGTTTGAGGACGCGCGGCATATCTTACTGCACTGCCCGCGCTTCGACGTCAACCGAGCCGAGGTCCGACCGCAGAAAACTTCGTTAGTCACATTTGTAACACAGTCCTCAAGCGGCAACCTTTTCAGACTGCAGCAGCACGGATTATGTCGACACTTCGCCGCTTGGAGCGAATAAGAAACATCCAACGCGACGCACCACAGGAGACGACTGACTAGACTAGACAGACAATAACTGACAGTTTCTATTGCTATGACGGCCTCCCGACGCAATACCTAACGGTGGTTCCGGGAGGATCCATCCGTACGACTGAGGAGATGTTTAGCGGGTTAAAGTCCCGCACTGACTAAGGCTTTCGATTCTTTTACTCCTCGTTAAAAAAAAAACCTTAATATGAGGAATAATATTAATAACATTAATTACTCTTTTCATCAATATAATGATTTCGTTCATCATATTATACTGAGAGTGACCCATTTACTAGTAATAATGAAAATATGTACTTTAATACGAATTATTGTTTTCATCAATATTATGAACTCGTTTATTGTAACAATGAATTTTAACACCTTTTCTGTTATTGTGTGGGTGTCCAAAGCAGACCGAAAAATTATGAACAGTTATGCATAATATTAATGAATACTTACATCGGCTCAAAAGCAATGATTTTTTCTTTATGATGATGTATATTTTAGTTCGTTGGATGTACCTTTTTGGCTTAGTATATGTTCGTAACTGACGTACCCACAGTACCGCACTCACCATACGTACGTATATTTATGAGTCAGTTACGCTGCAGGGTACTATAGGTTAGTTAAATATTTGTGACATTTATTGCTTTTTTGCATAGTCGATTCTTAACACTTCATAACTGGAAAAATGTGGCTACGATTACGCCATTTTGGATAAGCATGTATGTATCCTACATCCCTAGCCACGGTTTTTGCTGGGATGTGAGTTTACTATCCTAACCACCAAAGGTTACATTGATAACCTGCATACCTATCGCATGTACCTAGCCTATCGTACCAACCCAACGTATCTACCCTACGCACTCACCTTACGTAGCCCCGGTTGGCTCATAGCCAATGTACCTACCGTGGATGCGCCACATTAATCTTTTAAGCTTACTCTTGTCACGATGTCATTCATTTTACTTTATTATTTTAATAATACAGTATTGTTTTCGATTTTTAAAAAAAAAAAATTTGCTACCCTGAAAATTTTTTTTTTCACGTTTCATGACTAGTAGACACGAAAAAAGCAAAAAAAATGTTCAGTCCGTCTGTCCGGCGTACGCCGTACGCCGTACGTCGACCGCTGAACGCAAAATCGTTTGAAGGCTCGTAGCTTCCAAACCCTTTAAGCTATAAAATTGAAATTTTTTTTATGAATAGACTGGGTAGGCCCCTTGAAGTGGCCAAGTTTGTAGTGGTGGAGGTGTGAGGGGGGAGGAGGGGGAAGTGTTTTAGACGGAAAATTTTGGTTTCTAGATCTCAGCAACCGCTTATGCTAGGAGGCTGAAATTTGGAATTTATATAGATCTTCAGTAGTGGACCCATTTGCAAAAAAATTGCCGATATAGGTAAAGGGGTTTGGGAGTGGGGGGAAAAATAATGCGTCCGAAACGCAAAAAAGGTGAGATCGACACTTTCTAAAATCCATATCTCCTAAACGGTTAATGTCACAAAATTGACACGTAATGAATATCTGTAGGTATACTAGGAGAATGGATGGAATACAAAAATTTGAGTGGGGGCAGTGGCGTACGGGAGTGGGGGGTGAAAAACTTTAGATTACGATATCTCACGAACCAATTGCACTAGACAAATAAAATTTGGTTTGTGTATAAAGGTTGACAAATGAAGTTTGCTGAAAGCAAAATTTTTTAAGGGGGCGGTGGAGCATGAAAGTGGAGGGGATAAGAATTTTTCTAAAAAATCACGTCTCATATCTCAAGAACAGCGTATGATAAAAGCTTAAAATTTTTACCAGAAGTAGGCCTAATAGACCCCTATCAGAAAACAAAATTTTGAAAGTGTGCGTGTAGTGGGTGAGGGTGGGGGAGAGTGAAAAGGAAAAAGTTCCGATCTTAATATCTCGACAACCTATTATGATATGGAGCTGAAACTTGGTATTTAGATAGAACTATATTAGTAGCATTTTGGAAAAATATAATTTTTTATAGGGGTAGTATGGTACGGGGGTGGGGGGTGTTTTCCTATCTATAGAACGGCTTATGCTACAAAGTTGAAACTCGGTACGTTTATGTAAATCAACTAGAAAACTAATTTAGATAAAAAAAAATTTTAAATATACATTGGCGTTCGTAGGGGGGGCAAAAAAAATGATCAGTGAA
The DNA here is from genome assembly GCA_951812415.1 of Beris morrisii. Classification (NCBI taxonomy): domain Eukaryota; kingdom Metazoa; phylum Arthropoda; class Insecta; order Diptera; family Stratiomyidae; genus Beris; species Beris morrisii. Next base: position 43,996,846 of record OX638313.1, on the reverse strand, counting down.
AATGGAATGCATATATTTTCACGGTTTTCGTCATATCTATTAGGTCTTTCCAAATATTGAGTTCATTTTTATTCTACGGCTTCTTCATGTAAATACCTAGAAAGCGTTTTCAGGATTTTTTAAAATTCGACCCCTAAGGGGGTGCAAAGGGGGTTGTAAACTTTTTCACGAATTCTACTATATCCCCACGTCTTATCAGATATCGAATATCTTTTTACTTTCACGTGCTTGCGTAATAATCGACTAAAACTTGTTTTTAAGTTTTTTCCTTTTTCAGCCCCTAAGAGGGTATAAACGGTTTGAACACGTTTTCACAAGTTCCGTCATTTCTTTTAGAAGTAATAAGAAATTGAATTGGTTCCTACTTTCTCGTACTGTCTTCATATTTATTTATTAACTCCTTTCATGATTTTTGTATATTCAACCCCCAAGTGGGTGTAAGGAGGTTGCATATCTGGTGATATATCGAATTCATTTTTACTTCCTAAGGTTTCCTATATAAAAAAGCCAAAAAGTCAATTTCAGTATTTTAGATATTCAATCCTAATTGGTGTAAGGGGGTTGTATGCTTTTCAAAGTTTCGACATATTTCTTAGGTTCAATGAGATATTAGATCGCTTTTCATTTCCACAGACTTTTTATATAATCGCCTACAAGCCCATATCTCAATTTTTTTATATTCAACCCCCAAGGGATTGTACATTGTTTTACAATTTTTGCCATTCCTTAGTTCTGATGAGATATAAAATTGATTATTACGGCCAACCAATTCACGATTTTTCGAATTTCCAGAACCAAGGAGGTGTGAAGGGTTTGCTTACGTTTTCACAAATTTTTCAAAATCCGTCTTGTCTCATGAGATATCAAGTTACTTCTTATGAAATCGTCTAAAAACCTGTTTCACAATTTTTTCGAAATTCAAACCCCAAGTGGAAGTAATGGGCTTGTATACGTTTTAACAATTCGTCATATCTCTTAATTCTGATAAGGCAGCAAATTCGTTTTTACTTCTATGGGCTTTTTGTGTACATAATATACTGAAATTCGAATAGTATACGCGGACTTTTTCAATGTTTAATCGGCTAAAAATCTCTATTTTAAATATTATTATATTAAGAACAAAAAAGTTTTTTCCAAGAAATCTAATAATCTCGAAGCAACTCATGATACATTCCGACTTTGACCGCTCCCGAACTTTGACCCGAAAAATAATAAAGTTTCGCCCAGACCATTGGCAGATTTTTTAAATATTCTCAATGTTATACTCATACTAATGTCCTTAGAACTCTTTTAAGTCATATAGCGTTTTTTCTCCAAGCGGAATAAGCGTTGGAGATTTTTCTTGAAGTCATAGCTCTATCAACAAAAAAAGAAACCCATAATAAAATAAATTTGTAATCAGTAGGTGGTAATCTACAAAAAACATCCTTGTCCGCAAGCACTTCTAAAAGGAAGTTACAAGGAAATCAAAATGGAATGAAAATTTAATAATAAAATGGATGTAACAAATAAATCAAAAATATCTACGTGCATTTCTATTCTGACGATAAAATTCACTATAATTCAATTTGTACGTGCCCATTGGAAAAGAAAGCATTAGTAGACACCAGACCGCAGACCGAGGCAAAAGTAGGTTAACATATTGGTTGAAATTTGTACTCATCACAAATCAATGTTGTAACATCTCGCCATACCTCCCTCAGGTATGACGAACATTTCAGTGTAATGCAATTTTTATTTAATTTCAGTTTTATTTTATTAATTTTTAATAATAAAGTACAGTACAATCTTGATAATCCGACATATATGGGACCACGCAACCGCCGGATTATCGAAGAATCCGGATTATTGAGAGTATTAGAACAAAAGACAAATTTTACTATGAATGTACATACTTTATGTATACATATATTGAAACAAATGAATGATTAGCGCAAGGCAAAGGCAAGCGACGTACTGGATCACTGGATGAATAGATAGGGAAGGGAATGGTCTGGTGAACATTGTAGTACCGAGAATTTTTGTTGTTTAAATCTCGCGGTGAACACTTGATCGTTTTCCCGAAGACGCCGGATTACCGAACGTGCCGGACTAACGAACTGCCGGATTATCAAGATTCTACTGTATTTATTTTGAATCCGTTTCGATTCACATTAAAGTAGTCACATTTTTGTTATTGGCATCTAAGAGTAAACTCCAAGTTAAGTTAAATAATCGAGGATATTGAATAACATTCTTGAGCATAGAAGGTTGGCTGCTCAGCTATCTTCAACTCGCCATCAATGTTGTACACGTTGCTACTGATGCTGCTAACATCCATCCGTACATGGTGTACAAATTTTTTCTCAACATCTTCCATGAATTTGTATAAATAGCCACAGCTGTACACATAGCAAACAAAAGATCTATGAAACGATAATAAAAACGTAATGAACACTTTTGAAACAACGACGTACAAAAACGCGTTTGAAGAGTCGTAGCTCACAAGCCCTTTGAGCCATTTAGTTCAAAATTTCTGATGGTATGTGTGGTATGACTCACAATGACCAACACTGAGTCCCAAGTACGAATACAAACCGATTCCACAACCAGCTTTCGAACGAAATGTCGTTTAAAGCAGGGAGATGGTCTAGCCCCATTATTTTCAACCTGGCACTGGAGTATGTCATCCGAAAAACCCCAGTCGACACCAATGGGACACTATACTATTCAAGTCCACACAACTAGTACCATGGTGGGTTTACGTGGTGGCCCGTCTGCCGAAAACAGTGCCCAATTAGCACAGGAAGCGCCGTTTTGATACCACAACTCGCAGTGGCGGTGCAGATAGTTTTGACGCCCGGCGCACTTTCTACGTTTGGTGCCCCAAATTTTATATTTTGTTTTCGAAAAATCAAAGGTGATTTTCAAGATTTTGCATGATATAAATAGAGGAGAAGGTGGTAAAGTGACCCCTGCTTAATTTGGCCCTCAATTATTTCTAATGATTCATAATACCATTTATGGTTTGTGTTACATATCGGGCTTTCTGATATGTAATAGATAAATACCATAGAACAAAACAGAAGTGCATTGCTTATTCATACGAAGGATCGCCTTGCTTCCGCAAGATATGCCAAATTTCCATCAACATTTGTGATTGTCTTCAAATGTGCATCTTATAAGAATCAATGGAAGAATATATCAAGATATCTCAAGGAGCGAAACGTAGCCGCGGTCAAGACTGTAGATGTGATGCAGGATGAAAAAAAGATCAGTACTGAAAGCGGTGAAAATGAGGTTTCTTCGACTGAATACAATTCGACCAGGGACGTCATTTCAGTTTTTTCCCAGGGAGCAAGATCTTTTTCACTGGATATAAATGCATTTGTGTCGATATTAAGATATGTAGTCGCAGGAGCGTAGCGTGAAACTTCGTAGGGCTAGCGCAATAACACGATTATCAAATTCTATGAATTCTACTACCATAAACACGTAATTTTCATTCAGAAATAAAATTTCGATTGCTAAATTCCAGGACGTAATCAAAAAATTCCGCGAAATTTAGCGATCGTATCGTTGCGCTATCCCTACGAAGATTCACGCTACGCGCCTGAGTAGTGTATGGATGCGCGCACACACAGTTCAAGTTCACAGTTCTTAAACTCCTTTGAAAATAGTCTTTCTTTAAAAAAATCAAAAACTCCCGGTTTCCTTCAATTCTGGAATTGACCCCCCTCCCCAAATTACGTCCCTCAATTCGGCATCTGATATTGAAGACACAAATTCTTAAGGATCCTTTCCTAGTGACCAAAGAAGTAAAATATGCATTCAATTATGATTTTTTGGAGCACAATGAATGTCCTAGAGCAGAAGGCGATAATTATATGCGATTTTTACCGATAAAATTGAATTTTTTAGCTATTTTTCCTATGGTTCTATGCACATTTTTAATTAGGTTCTCCGGATTACCCACACATTTTCCGTGATAGCCGTATGCAAGAATTTTTTAATTTAAATAATTTTTTAGAAACTCTCAGGCTTTATTCCTATTTTAAGTAATTAAGTTTGAAGGTTGTATCGACATAACGAAACATTTTAAAGTAGCCTTTAATTCAATTCAATTCAATCAATGTTTATTAGTTTTTATACTTATGACTAGCATCTTATAATTTATGATTTAGAGAACAGATAATTAAATATCTTAACAGCTAAATTAAATCTAGTAAGCACAGCAAGGCGAAGCATCTACGGGAATTTTAGTGAAATAATTTCATGGAAAAATTTATACAAAAAACCTTGTGTAGTGAGTTTAAAACTAACTTACAAACTAACTTAAATTAAAGGAAGGCAAAAATAGTAAAAGGTAATTAACTAACTTAAGAAAAACAAATTAGACACTAATACATGTCAAGTAGTAGGATGTTATATGAGTGATAGTATTATCGGATTGTCGACTAGTTCCAGTCTTGTTACAAAAGATGAGTATCTGGTTGAAATTAATTCAAGTACAGTTTGCGCTTTAACTTCTGCGTGGAGACTTCTAGTGGAGAAGAAGAATGGTTTCTTCATTATTATTTTGAGGCACTTATTTTGTGAGACCTGAAGCTTTTTAATATGTGACTTTGCACAATGACCCCAAACAGGAGAGCTATATGCGATAATGGGTTGGATTACCATTTTGAACAATAAGATCTTGTTCTCCTCAGAAAGTTGGGATTTTCTATTTATAAGAGGATACAGGGCATACATGGCCTTGCTGACTTTGAAACATATGTTATCTATGTGACAACGGAAGGAGAGTTTTTTATCAAGTAGAACACCAAGGTAATTTAGGTTATTAGACCAAGGAATTTTTTGACCAATAAAATTGATTTTGCGACTTGGAAGGTTTGAGCGTTTCCTCTTTTTAGTGAAAAACATAGCTTGTGTTTTTGCTGTATTAATTTTAATTTTCCACCGGTGGTAAAATTGGTAAAGTCTTTGAGTATAAAGTTCGAGTACTGCTAATATCGTGTCTGGATCAATTGAGCTGGTATAGACGCATGTATCATCTGCGAAGGTTGCTAGTTCGCAATTTGGATGTGATGGGATATCTGCCGTGTAGATATTGAACAGCGTTGGACTTAGGCATGATCCTTGTGGGACTCCCGCAGAGATTTGGCGACTATCAGAGTAGGAAGAGTTGATTTTAACTGTAAATGATCTGTTTGATAGAAAAGACTGAACAATTTTCACTAGATACATCGGGAGTGATAGTTTAATTAATTTAAATATTAACCCTTCGTGCCAGACTGTATCAAAAGCTTTTTCTATGTCAAGCGTTATCATTCCCACAGATTTTCTTTCATAGAGTCTTTCCTTAACGAATTTCGTGACTCGAAATAGCTGGTGACAGGTTGAGTGACCTTTTCTAAATCCGAATTGAAAATCTGGGATAATTTTGGTTGAGTCCAGAAAGTCTTGTATTCGCTGGAGTATAATCTTTTCGAATATTTTGCTAATAACTGGCAGTAAGCTTATTGGTCTAAAGTTTTGGGGGTAGCTATGATCTTTACCCGGTTTCGGAATGGGGATAGCTATGGCTTGTTTCCAAGTAGGAGGAAAGCAGAGAAGTTTTAGGCAAGCATTGTATATAAAATTAAGAGTTATCACCCCCTTGCGAGGGAGTCGTTTTAACACGCAGTTGGGAATTTCGTCCCAACCGGGTGCTTTTTTGATTTTGAGCCTTTTGATTATCCTAACTATTTCCTTGGGCTTGCAAAGGGAAATTTCTTGTAACTCGACGCGGTCTGGGATATTATTTACTGTGTTGTGGACCGAAAAGTTATTGATAGTATTACCCATATTTTCTGAGATGTGATGTACCGCTTCGAAGTGGTCGGCAATAATTTTCACTTTATTTGGGTCGTCGTATGTCAGAGCGTTGTTTTGGTTCCAAAGAGGCGGAATTTGATTTGCCCGTCCACGTTTAAAACATTTGTTTAAACGCCAGACTTTACCATCACTTTTCCCAAGATCGGCTAGCATGGAGTTCCAGTTGGAATTTCGCAGTTTTATTAGTCGGAACTGTATTGACTTAGTGAGGAAGTTAATACGGTATTTTATGCTCGGGTTTCTATTTCTCTGCCATTGACGCCGAAGGTTATTCCTTTATCTAATGATTTCTTTAATGTCTTCACCTATTGATAATTGTTGGGGGGAATTAACGGGTTTCTTTGGCGTGGTTGACTCGATCGCTTCCCGAAGGTTTTTCAAGAAAGTTTCCAGTAGTTCATCGACTTGCTGGTTGTGAGTGATGTGGAGAAGATTTAAGGATGCGGTAGACATTTTCCTGTTAAGGATTGCTTGGAACTTAGGCCAGTTAGTTTCTTTGTAGCGTAGAGTTTCCCTGCAAGGTTTAAGAGTAATCTCGCTCTCTAAAGTAAAGGAAACCGGAAGATGCGGTGAGGATAGCTCATTGAGTAATGGGTTGTGATGTGTACAAGCCGCCATTACTAATGATAAGGTCGAGAGTCGAGGGTCTTCCATTGGGGGGGTAATAGTAGCCTTTAAAACGTATTAGATGTGAGCATTTTTTTTCCACATTAAAAACTAGCAAGAAAAATATCACATTTTCTTTGGTCGTCCAACAGTGCTTCCAACTCGTTTCTAAATATTTCAATTTTCTCGATAACATTAGAACAAATGTACCCGTATTGTCGTTTAATTATTAGATAACACTTCTTAATTGCATTCGTATAGTAGTGATCACGTCATGAGAGTTTAATTTCCTATATATTTAAAAAACATACCTAGCGAAAATTAAAAAGCCCATCGGAATTGATATGAAAAAATAGTGTGCATAAAGAACTGAAGCACTGATACCGCGCATGCACCTGGGGTCTTTGAGGTCACAATTCATTCATATGGCGCACTTTTATAAACTGCGCCAGATACCATGAATATATATGCACTCAGCGGAATACAACGCATACGGTCGCGCATATAAACGTTGAACGTTCACTGTACCTTGCGTGTTGTATATCGAACCATGATGCGGATTAAATGTTTGCGCCAAAGAGTATGTCAATAGATTCGCACATGTATGATCGAACAATACGGTGCAGACGTGTCGGATCAGTGTTGGCAAAAATGTTGGACATACAAAATTGTGTAAACTAATTGGAAGAGGGTGATATGAATATGTATATTTATATGATAAGATTAAACCGCATCCCTATATTTAGGAGAATGAAACAAATGTTTGGGTGTACGACGTGTTGTTAAATTGTATTTGGATGGATAGGTATATATATAGGTAGGATGCCGTGTATGAGAATTGCAAAATTTACAATCAGTGAATTTAGTGTTAATTGCAGGATTGTACATGACCGAACAATTCTGTAAGTAGGTGGAACAATAGGTGTGGTGACCTAAAAATTTTGTCGCCCGGCGCAGTTGATCCATTTGCTCCTATGGAAGCTCCGCCCCTGACAACTCGTTTAACCTGGTCATTGAGCGCTGATGAAGTAGATACATAGTTTTACAGAGACCTGGGGCTTGATTGGATTATCATATCCATCCAGAGCTGTGCAAGAAGGTAATCAGTTCTCCAATCTTGTTTTTCGAGATCTCATCAAGGTTATGGAAGAAGGGTTTGCCTAGTGCGCGAAGTCTGGCTCTAGACACTCGCAAAGAAGGTGGATAACAGTTTCACTCTTATTTGCATCCCCACAACTGCGGCAATTACCGTTAAAGGGAATACCCAGTCCGGCTGCGTGGTCGCCGATCGGCCAGTGACCCGTGCTGACTGCCGTGACTCTGAAGACGACTACACGGCTCCTGCTCAGGAGTTTATCTGTTCTGCTCCGGGAGTAGGATGGCCATATCTTCCTAGATATAACGCAGTTGGCCAGTCCTCTCCATCTCGAGTTTGCGTTTGTGAGAAAGTTGGTGGATATTTGGCGCTTAACTAGTACCATACGCTGACGATATAAACATCCTCGCAAGATCCTTCCCTAGTGCTAAGGAGGTATTTGTCAATCTTGACTCCGCCGCAAAAGAAGTCGGATTACGCATAAACGAAAGTTAAACAAAAGTAATGACGCAAACAAGAAAGAGAACTCCAATCTGACAGAATATAACAATTGCGTAGTATAATTTGGAGAGTGTGGACAACTTCATATATCTTGGGGCTAATCTACCAAAAGACGGAAACGAAACGGATGAAACCAAACGACAGATCATGCTAGCACATAAAACGTATTATTCGGTACTTCCAATAATGAAATCCAAGAAAGTGCACAGGAACAATAAGGTGCGAATATATAAAACTAATATACGACCTGTGCTCTGTTATGGAAGACGCGGACATTAACGTGAACTTCCGAAAAACCAGTTAGCGCATTCGAAAGAAAGGTCCTCCGAAGAATTTTGGGACCTGTGAAGGTAGGAACGGTCTGGCGAATAAGATACAACCATGAGCTGTATCAACTCTTCGAGGAGCCAGAAGCTTCAACGTTCATCAAACTACGTAAACTGCAGTGGACTGACCATGTAGAGCGTATGGAAGACAGAAGAATCCCCAATCGTGCTCTTAAAGGCAAAGCGAGTGGTAACAGGCCAGTAGGCAAACCACGCAAACGATGGGAAGACTCGGTTGATGAAGATAGCAAAGCCATCTTAAAAATTCGCTTCAGAAGCAGCTGGAGGACGCGGTCTTTGGATAGTAACGATTGGAGGCGACGACTTCAGGATGCCAGGGCCTGATTTGAGCTGTCGCGCCATTGATGATGATGATGTGTGGTATAAACGGGAATTGTGGGAGGGCGCAATTTTTTGGTTTCCATATCTCAGGAACCGCTTATACTAGAAAGTTGAAAGTCATATGCTGAATTGGGTGGAAGAGATTAACAAGTTTTCCAATAGCATAGAAGAGCAGTCTCATTATCCTTCAATAGTAGGTACAGGAAATCAAGTAAATTCGTGAAATGATTGAACTGTTCCCACTGCTTATATAGGGTCTTTCAACAAGGACGTTCAATTTTTAAATGTAAATAAAACAACAATGACATTAACCCAATTATTTTTTTATTTGAAAGAATATTTCATGGCATTAAGTATGGAATATAACGTCCTTCAAATGTCCGCCCCGGCTTTGCTTGGTGGCACTTATTCGCATAAATCTGGCTGAATTTGCTAGATGGCGTTCGTTATGTTGACTTAAAGGTCATCAATTGTTTGCGGATAGATAGCCCCAAAGGAATAAGTTTGAAGGCGTTAAATCGCACGATAACGGTGGCCAGTTAACGTCGCCGCCGCGCTCAAATTGCTCGTGCAGAATGTCCATCGTGACATGCGCTGTATGGTATGGAGCGCCGACCTGTTGGAACCACATGTCGTCGTTATCCATATCATCCAGTATAGGCCACAAGAAGTTGCTTATCATCGATCGTTTGACGGTTATGGCAATGCCAGTTTCGTTTTGGAAGAAGTACGGACCGATGATTTCGCCAGACAAAAATCCGCACCGAACAGTGACTTTCTCGGGATGCATTTGGTGCTGGTGGTATCGTCCCAAATCCGACAATTTTGGTTGTTCACACATCCATTCATCAAGAAATGGGCTTCGTCGTTACAAATCACGCAATGCGCGGAACGTTTTTCGAACGGAGCACACGTTATTCAACGCTATAACCTTCCAAGGTGATTTGCCATTCACTAATGAACAATTCACAACAAATTCGACGGATATTGCTTTAACAACATGGCCGCTATAACCTAACAAATTTCGAGCGTTCCTATTGAAACACCCTATATTATGTAGATTTCATTTGACAGGTGCAATTCAATGTATTTTTATGGAGAGTTTAGCAAAGAAGATTAGTAGTACAGAGAAAGGAAAGTGAAGAATCGTTCCAACTTATTTGTTCTTATCTAAATACCGTATGTAATATGAACTAATATTTTATATTTACGTTCCCATTACATTCAAAACTAAAGATATCAGATATCTAGGAGTAATCCTAGACAGCAAGGTGTCATGGAAACTCAATACGGAAGAACGAGTATCTAAGGCAACCATCGCTTTCTACGCGTGTAAAAGAATGCTCGGTAGGAGGTGGGGCTAGGAGCCAAAAATAGAGCAAACTAGATCTACACGGCTGTAGTAAGGCCAATCCTATTATACGGTCTGCTAATATGGTGGCCAGCACTCGACAAAGTAACTTACAGGAAAAAGTTGGAAAAGGTGCAGAGACAGGCTTGTCTAGGGACAACAGGCGCCCTTCGTACCAGCTCTTCAGACTCGCTCAACGTCCTTCTTTCTCTGCCACCAATTGACCTGTTCGCAAAATACGTGGCTTGCCCTAAGACTCAGAGAGTCAAACCAGCTCAAAACATGTACATACGGGCAAAGTAACATCAGCCTACCTACAACAGGGACTACGGACTACGCTGATCCTAAGCTCTGGTTTGACAGGAAGTTCGCCATAAACATACCAAGCAGAGAGTACTGGGAGGTAAGAACCGGTGACACCGCTGGGTCGATTAACATCTATACTGACGGTTCTAAGATGGAGGACGGAGTGGGCGCAGCCGCGCACTCACTTGATCTTCCAACAAACTCTGGCTACAGACTGCCGAATAATTGCAGTATTTTCCAAGCGGAGGTACTGGCAATTCAGAAGGCGGCGGAGATAGCTCACAAATCGCGTAAAAGGGATAAGGCAGTATTTATCTATACGGATAGCCAAGCAGCCTTAATGGCTTTGCAATCCTGCATTATCAAATCCAAGGCAGTACTTAACTGTCGACGCGCATTACAGAAATTGCGCTCAAATGGGAAAGTGGAACTCTGCAGGGTTCCAGGGCACAGTGGTATTTTAGGTGCAAACCTTGGGCAAGAAACCGCGGTTTTAGTACCACCGCCTCTTAACGTCGTTCACAACTGAAGATAGTAAGCCTGTCCGAGGCCAGGTGGTAGGCTACATCAACCTCCAGAACCACGAAACAAATGTGGAACACTCACAATGAGAAAAAAACTAAACTCTTGTTAGCACTACCAAGGGCGCAATGCGCAACTTTAGTCGGAATTATTACCGGCCAATTTTTGATTGGGGCGCATGCGTACAGAATGGGGCTAATTACTAATGATCTCTGCAGGAACTGTAAACTACCCGGGGAACAGGAAACGCTAGAACACCTCCTGTGCAACTGCCCAGCTCTTGCTAGGAGACGGGTGAAGGCTCTTGGTGCACCGACCTTCACAAATCTTAAAGAAGTCTCGTTTAACAGCCTGCTAAGCTTTGCTACGGTAACAGAGACCTTTGAATTAAACGAGGAGCTCTCAATACAGATCGAAACGCAAGCGCAACTATCATAGGTACATTGGTTCTCATGTTTTTAGTAGTATCACTATGGGCCCTCGTGGGTTTATGTGAGGCTTTGGCCGCCACTGTAACCTAACCTAACCTAAAGATAACATGATGGCAATGTCAAAAAAATGCTGAATACAGCTGACAATCTCTTGCTGACAATCTCCTGCTGACATGAGCATTCAAAAAATGCGATATTTTTTTCGACGTGATTTCAAAATCATGAAACATTGCGAAAAGATATTTCAAAAAAAGTCCTGATTTATTTCAATCTCGATAATCTGCAAACAAACCACTCATATCGCAAGACATGATCCAAAAGACAACATTGACAAAAACAAATACATTTCAACACATGACATCCACACAAATTCGTACATTTAAAAGGATCTTAATAATCCAAATACCACTCCTTTGTATTAAATCATCAAACAGGACACAACCATCTAATAAACAGTGTAATCCTTCACCTTATCCCCGGTTCTAGTTGGCAAACTAAATAACGCACCCTTGCAGCCAGCAGTTGATTTAACATTTTCTTGTTGAGTCGCTGCTAATCCTTTAGCAAGTATAAAAGGTAAGCAAGGACACTTTCAAAATGGATATTAATAACGTAGCGAGTTATAGGACCCTTCCTGTCGCTGTTGTTGTTACGTAACAACTACAACATCCGAACATAAAAACCACCGCAAAACCCATAAACCAACAAACAGTGTAGCACAGGAGCTACTCTTCGGAAGGATATACAGGCATTAGAAGTAAAAAAAAATAAAACGTGTAAATTACTCACCTCCTTGTGGTCTGCAAATTCCATGACGTACTTAATCCAATTAAACACCTTGAATGAACTTAAGGCACTAAATTTACAGCCCTACGGCGGATGATGGGTGTTGGTCCAATATAGGCCGCGTCAAAGATCCAGTCTGTTGCCTTTTCAAGGATAAGGCTTTGTGCGGTTAAGTTCAATCTTCAAATCCGACGGCTAAGACGCTCATGTAAGGCAAGTAGATGCGATTAATAATTTTTCAAATTCCGTCAAGAGCACCACCACCTTATTATCCTTTGACGACTTATTTTTCAAGTGTGTAAACTGTCAGCTAATTAGACCCTGGAAGGATAAAACGGTTTTGAATAAGAATGTTGTGGATTTTGAATACACTAATTAATTTGGTATAAGGCGAACGGATTAAAACGGAGGAAGAGCACTAGGCGTGCAGAATGATCCGGACAGTTCCGCTTTTGGGTTGCGATGCGAACCGATTGGATTTAGTTCTGCAAGAATTTGAATTTTGTATTTCTAAGCTGCATGAAAAAAAATTTGCCAAGAGTCTGGACGAAACTTTATTACTTTTCAGATCAAAGTCCAGGAAGCGGTTTAAAGTGCGGGTGGGACAGAAGTGCATACTCCGCCACCCTTAATACAAGAATAACGTTTTTATGTCGTAGTCCAAGACCCGATCAAAGTCCAAATGAAAGAAGTTTCTTTGAAAGTTTATTTTGTCACTAGAGTAGCTTCTTGTAAGATACAACTTTAAAAATTCATCTTTATACAAACATTGAAATAATTGAACTCCCCTGAAAAGTAAAAATACTGTTACAATCGTGCCCTGGCAACCCGCACAACTCATTTATTAATAACATCAAGAGAAACAACAACCTCCCCCAATATTCAACTGGAACACGAAGAAAACTTTACTTTACACACTTCTTTCTACTGTGGAAGCGAGACGACGATCAGTTCTACGCGAAAGTGTTTGTAAAGCAATTTTCATTGATAACAGTGATCGAGTAGTAAATGTAATCGAGAAGTGTTGCCAAATTTGTGATAATTGCGATTATTAAAGTAATCTGTCTTTTCATTAACTGTAATCCAATTGTATTTTACTTGAAATCCCGGTGAAAACCTAGTTCCAATAATATTAAGGTCTGTGAGGACGGAAATTCTCGTACAAATTTCCGCACACGAAACCCTGACAAAGAACGAGAACAAACAATTAAAGAATTTAACTTCGTTTATGATTCACAGTCGGTCTAAGCACCTGACACTATAAAGGCCCCAGCGAACAAGCAGAAGGACACCATGTCGGCAGTGTTCAGTCTGCAAAGAAGGTTCTGGAGTTAGACTTCCCCTATTAGCGACTACGAATACTGAGCTCGACCAATTCAACCTGTGTTGAAGAGGACGACGCACAGGCCGGACATTCTTTCTAATCGGTCGCCAGACAGGATAAGATCGTGGAGTTAGACTTCCCCTTTGAGAGTCTGAGACCGGTTAGTTCACGTCCAAATAGAGCACTGACGAACCCAGCAGAGCCAAGCCAGAGCAAAGACGAGTCCAGCAGAGCAGAGATGAACCCAGCAGAACCAAGCAGAGCAGATCCAAGCAGAGCAGAGTCAAACAGAACAGAGACGAGCCCAGCAGAGCCAATTCAAGCAGAGCAGAGCAGAACCAATCCGAGCAGAATTGAGCCGCGACGAGCAGAGCGAGCTACGACGAGCAGAGCAACCCACGACGAGCAGAGCAAAGCAGCTACGAGCAGAGCGGGCACGACGAGCAGAGCAAAGCAGCGACGAGCATAGCGAGCCACAAAGAGTAGAGCAAAGCCACGACGAGCAGAACAGAACAATCGTCGACAGAGCAGATCAGGCGAACAAAGCAGGGCAAAGACGAGATGACGATCAGCGACAGGGTCAAATCAAGGCGAGCAGAGTTGAGCTAAAACCAGCTACGACAAGCCACGACGAACTATGCCAAACCACGACAAGCAGACAGAGTAAAGCCAAGACGAACGAAACAGAGGCCACATGCGGATACGAAGACAGGGAAAAATAACGAGCAGAGCTGAGGCCATACGCGGAGATGAAAACAGGGAGAAATAACGAGCAAAGACGGGTCGAGTCAGGGCGAACGGAGTCGTACCAGCAGAGTCGAATCATTTTGAGCAGAAGCAACGAGTAGGATCAAGTCAACGCGAGTATAGAGCAGACGAGTGGAGGCGAGCTATGACGAAAACACGGAAACGGCAAGGAGAAAACCAAGTAAAATCAAATTTCATGTCATCAATGAATTAAAATGTAGTCTTAATAAAAAGAAATGTTTGTAACGAACCCTGGCATCCGCTAAATTTACCCCTGAAAATCATGTCATTACAGGTCTCTCAAAAGAAAAAGACAAAATCTTCAGTGTTCAATTTCATATCTGAAACGTTATCTAAATCACCGAAAATAAAATTATCATTTTATGTGGTCTGCGCGAAGGTCTCACTGGATTGCCAGCATATCTATCCCTTAACCTGGAACTATTCAAAAATTAATGTGTACAACATTCCAAATTCCTAGCTTCAAGCGTTCTGAAGTATTCAACCACCAATCTTGGACACGTGTTCTAAGGACTTTTGTTCTACAAACCCGTTACTACTTTTCGCACTAAACTAATTCCTATAAAATTTCGACTTCCGAGCTAAACGATTTCTCGAGTAATAGCTTGAAAGATTCATCATCAGTGGCGCGACGGCTCAAATCGAGCCCTATCCTCCTGTAGGTTTCCGGACAGTAGTCTTTTTTCTGCTGATGCCAGTCCTACTTATTTATTACACATCGGTAGGAAAAGGGTTGGAGTTTTCAGCTCCAACTATGTCATACTTCTTGCCAACTTCCTGAGACGCAATGGTGTTACTGGACATTCAGGTTAAAATGCGTAAAATTTCATATTTCTTTCTTAAGTTATTGGCTAATATTCTAAAACACGTGTTTTAAGGACTTTTTGTATGGGAGCTACCCGAAAGAATAAGAAATTTCGTTTAATATTTGTATGATACCCAATTTGAAAGTCGTAGCTAAAAGCCTTCTGTAGTTATCGGCCAATATTCTTGAACACGTGTCATAAGGACTTCTTGGTGTAACAACTACCAGAAGGAGTACGACAGAGGAGTAGGGGTTGAATATCCGAAATCAGTTTTTAGGCGATTACTTAAAAAGCCCGTAGAAGTAAAATCATTTTCTACTTCATAATACTTGAGAGATATGACTAAATTTGTGATAACGTTTACACCTTCTTAGGTGCTGAAAAGCAAAAAATCCTAAAAGCTGTTTGTAGGCTATTACATAAAAAGCTATTGAAAATAAACACTTATTCGATATCTAATCTACTCTACCAGATAACGATGAACATTTCGTTTGAAAATAATTTTGTATGTACGTACCACATACTCGTAAGTCAGATGCTGGAAGTTGATACCGTCCGGTTGATAAAAAAAGAATTGCAATTGAGTGTACGGCCGATTATATATCTAAAACGGCTAATGCTAGAAAGTTGAAAGTTAGTACGTATATGTAGATGTACAACTGGAGTAATTAAATAAAAGCAAATAAAAGTTCAGTTTTTCATTGGCGTACAACGGTGGAGTAAAAAAAATGTCAGTGAACACGTTCACACTGTGTTTTATCCATATTTACACGAATTTCGTTATATCTTTTAGGCATGTCGAGTTATCAAATTTAGTTTACTTCTGCGAGTTCTTTATTTAGCACTTAGAAACATTTATCCAATTTTTTCGATATCCCATTCCTGAGAGGGTGTTCAGAGGTTGTATAGATTTTCACGAATTCCGATATTTTTCTTAGGTCTAATGAGATGTAGAATTCAGTTCTAAATGCTTTGAATATAGTCTGGGAATAAACCGATTTAAGTATTTTTTGATATTAAGCCCCTGGGGGTAGGGAGTAAGACATCGTTCAAGTTTTGACGAATTCCGCCGAATTTTTTTTTAGGTTTAAAGAGATTTAATTCACTTTCACTTCTATTGAATCATCTATTGAAAAAACAAATACGTAAATAAATAAGGTAAATGTCCCAATACGCGACCATGTCCCGCCGTGCGACCAGTTTCAATGAATTATGAGTAAAATAAATAGATTCTCAAAATTATTCGTCCAAGTAGAATATTCATAATGATCCGTGAACAATGCTCTTGATGCGCATATTTTTCACGGTACAATTAAGTAGACACCTGAATTTAAAAAAAAAATTCAATTTCATAGTACGCGCGTTCACTCGCCATTTTGTTCCATTTCGCCTGTAGACGGCACTTCGTTAATAGATTTGACAGTTGGACCGTTGAATGTTTATTCAGTGCCAAAGAGACTTGGATCGATATTAACAATTTAATTCTGCCAATATCTTCAACTCGGACAAGCAGCTGGTCACCGTACGTGTTTTAATTAAACCAAAGGTATCAATATGCATTTTATTTACTGTGGTCGCTGAGTGGGACAAACATTAATGAATGTACATTTGTGCGTCCGGATGAATCAAAATCCTCAACAAAAATAAATCATCGATGTTTTGGAGATTAAAATTACAGCTAATGGTGTAACATATGTCCTTTTTGAGAACCCAATTATCAGTTTTCATGACATAGCCTCTAAACTGTAAAATAAATGTCTTAAAAGAGTTCGTGGTTAAATGGGAGTACAAATAGCGGTCGCCTTTTGGGTCATACCAATTTTGTCCCTATAATTTCATGGCCACCATTTTCTTTACTTTCGATAAGATGAATATTAGTCGCACAATGGGACTGGCAAATCAAGTACCAGATTGCGACTGGTCGCAAATCGGGACAAAAGAGTGGTCGCAAATCGGGACAACGGGTCAATCATGTGGTCGCAACGACGTACAAGTACATCGATTAACGTTTTTTCGAATATCTTCTAAAATAATGATCGTATGTTGTGAAAAATAATTGTATTTGCAGAATAATATATTGACTTTGACTAAAACAACGATCGTGAAAATCAAATTAGTATAGAAACGGATATTTCGTTATTGAATATGAAAGGAATGCTTACATGGTCGCGTATTGGGACATTTACCTTAAATAAAATCTGCTAACAATCTGGGCGCAACTTTATTATTTTTTGAATAGAAATCCGGAACGCGTTTAATGCTGAGAAGCAGGCAAGAACGCAGGGGAGGGGGAACGTCGAGAAACCCCCCCCCCCGAAACAATTTTCTGCGTTCGCGCCTGTTGAGAAGCGATGTAGGTTACTATGCAACTGACAATCTAAACAATACCTTTTTAATTGCTTCCTGTTTTTTCATATCGAGTTATCAAATTTAGTTTACTTCTGCGAGTTCTTTATTTAGCACTTAGAAACATTTATTAAAATTTTTCGATATCCTCCACCAGGAGGCTATTTGGAACGTTATTTTTAGGTTGTCAGTCCCATAGTCACCTACACCGCATCTCAGCATTAAACACGTTTCGGACTTCTACTCATAAAATAATAAAGTTGCGCCCAGACTGTTGGCAGATTTTTTTTGATATTGTTACATGTAAACCTGGCAACCGCGCAACCGTGCAACTCGATCGTTTCACATAATGAAAACAACAACAACCGAATACCTAGTTGCAAAATAACCCAATCAGAAACCTAGCTGAAGATAAGGCGAAACAACACGATTGTATTTCTCTTCTTCTCGAATGCTCTCCAATGTACTAGAACCTTGTACATAAACCACCGAACGAAGATCAAAATCGAAAGCTCTAAAGCTTTCTAGAACAATCCACACTCATCGAACATTGAAGTACATCCTAGACTGCAATCGGCTAGTATATAAGCAGGTGAAGCTTCAGCGAAGACACACAGTAATTTTGATTACGTCGACTGCGAAATTGAACGAATCAAGCGATATATGGTATAAGCGGGCGGTATTGCCATACAGTGCGAATTATTGTGCGAATAGAATTGTAGTGTGATTAATAAATAATCACTTATTTTTATTTTAACCGAATTGTGTTTTACTTGAAATCCCGGCGAAACCCTAGCTCGCAACAATATGTAACCCCAAAGGGTTATGTCGATATTTTATACCCTATGTTTTTATTGAAATTGCAAAAAAAAACCTAAATAATTTAAAAAGAAATCTGTCAACAGGCTGGGAGCAACTTTATTATATATTGGGTAGAAGTCCGGAACACGGTTAATACTGAGATGTAGGTGTAGGTTACTATGCGACTGACAACCTAAAGAATAACCAGGAGGCAATTTGGAACGTTGGACCATTCATCCGATTACGATGAAACTTTGGTGATTTGTTGAGGGCAAGACCGCGAGGGTTTCTGCATTAGTAAAATAATTTTTTGTGCGCGAGTTGTTTCAACATTTGAGTGTATTTCATATACGATAGTTCAGCGGCAGCTGATGCGTTTTTGGTGTATTAGTTATGTGTTCCTGTTGACAAATGGTAAAGTTGGAAATCTTCCCCTGGTGGATATTAAATCAACCTCCAAGATAGATAAATTTTCAACAGCTTACTGTTGTATGGACGGTTGGTGTGTAATTTTATGATTAGGAGCTCAGAAAATGGATAATTTTTCTCTATGAATGTTTATTTGGTATAACACATGGTATGTGTTCCTATACCATTCATCTGGTTGCGATGAAACATTGGTAATTTGTTAAGCAACGTGAAGCAAGACTGAAAACCGCTCGCATTTACAGATGTGAACAACGGAACGCAAAGGGTGCAATGAGAATAGCGGGAGCAACGGGAACAATCGAAACAACGTGAGCAAGACTGGAAACCGCCCGTATTACAATGCAAGCCTAGGTATTATATTATTGTGCTCGCAAGCAAAAAACCCATATTGTTGTATAGGGGAAAGTACTGTAATAATGCAATGTTTTTTAGTACAGTTTCGGTGGTATCGCACCATACAGACGTGAGCTTAGCCGCGGAACGTGGCTAGTAAATGATAAAATTTGCTTTTTAGCCCAAGGAGAATCTGTCACCAGCATTCTCAGTTGCCACCACTCCTGGATACACTCCTGAGAGCATCAAAAGGGATACAATAATCAGAAGATCTACATCATTTCTGATGGCAGATCAACAGTTAAAAGTCATAGTACCAAGTTTGGTTCATGCCCGGGTTCCTCAACCTCAAAGGTCATAGGACTGATTAGGAACTACATTTGAAGGGTCTGCAGAGCACGTTATTTGAAAAGAACTGACACACAAAAGACTCGGGCTTCTTGGACATAACTCTCGCTTCAACGGAACTCAACCGTCTCTTGACCAAAAGGCGAGGGTAGTAACAATAGTCCCTGTGAGACCGCAGTGAATCGGGACCTACCTACCTTCAATTTTCTTTCAATGCGGACGTCTGCCGCCTTAATCAGCCTGTAGGCATACTTAAATCTTAACAATGTGACCCCCTTCTTTTGGGCCACCGTGCAATGACTGGCCGTTCCTGGAACTTCTTTAAGCCATAGGTCATAGGCCGAGAACCTGGGTGCAGTTCGATTTCCCTAGGGGAAAACGATATACTCGAAATTAAACTCAATTTACTATCCTCTGCCCTAAAAAGGAAAGGAATGAAAATTCTAATTAGGACTATAATCACCTTGAAAGTAGTCACACTTTTACGTAGTCTGCCATCTAAAGGACCCAAGCATTAATTTCCGAGCAATCAAAATCCTTTCCGTTCCGGCAAATTGGAGTCTCGTCCGTCTAATTGACTCACATGTCCAACTTAAAAATCGGTTTCCTCGAAAAACTGAAATAGGAAAATTTCCGCACTCGTATGTATCCACCAGACCGGAAGTAATAATCCGATCCGAAAACACTTCACCGAATTCGAGTTCAGGCTTCGATTGAAACGGTAAATGAAGGCTTAGCCCGAAAACAGACACTACTACGACACAGTTTTTCGGGGGTGGAGAAAACAAAATTAAGGAAAGTTCACTAAGTTTATTATTTCGTCAAAAATCCCGAAGCCTGTTTGAGGTTAAGAAAATTGTAAAGTGAAGAAAAAAAGTCGTAAGGCTCAGGACGTAGGGCGCATAAACCGTTTCCCGATTGGGAGAGGAGAGGGAACGCGGAGACTTCGAAATTAACGGCATTCGTTGCAACTTGTTGTCAACCCGACGACACGGAGTGAGGTCGTCGCCAACGTGGGACAATGCCATGCCGCCCCCATTCCACTTCAGACGCAGCCATGCAATTTACGTGGTGTAATTGAACGGAGTGAGACTGCTTCCATGCGATTCGAACTCGACTTTCGAGTTTTGAGGGGAAAGCTGACAGCTCGAGTGTAAAATCGATACAAGGATAAAGGACTCGCGCCGAGTACAGGTAAAACTGAACAGTCCGTTTCATTGTGAACTGGAACTTTCGAATTCTGGGGAGCTGAAAAAAGTACGTTGTCGAAAATATTTGTGCCAATAGTATGGGTGCTACTTTATTATTTTCGGGGTGGAAATCCGGAATGTTGGTAACGCGGTAAAGATTCTCTATAATGCACAAGCGAAAAAGTAATGTAAGAGATTTTTCATATTTTACATTAACGTTCCAAATGAAACTTTGGTATGTTTTAGGATGTGGTCAATAAAAATTTTTGACATCCGGGACGTAAAACTATATAAAAAACCGATTTCAAATTTTTAATTTTACTCACCCAGTACATTTTATTCGAACCACCATGACGGTTCCGATTGACGTTTCTCGTCATACATGGACGCGAAAAAGGGAGTTTAAATCCCTTAAGCCCCGCAGGGCTGCACGAAAGGTAGTTGGAGCGTAGCGCGCGGCAGCCAAACATGCCATAATGGCGTCTCGAACTGTACTGGCTGGATGAAATCAAAAATTTTAAAACGTTTTTATTCATTGTTTTACGTCCCGGATGTCAAAAATTTTTATTGACCACATCCTAAAACATACCAAAGTTTCATTTGGAACGTTAATGTAAAATATGAAAAATCTCTTACATTACTTTTTCGCTTGTGCGTAAAAATAAGCTTTTCCGGTAACGCTTAAGCCCTAACGAAATTACATTAAAAATGTGTTACTTTGTACACGTTTTCCAAATTACGTAACCCCCTAGAGAAGAAAAACAGGTGCTGAACTGAAATTTATCGTAACATAAAAAGTTGAACACTCTTCAATTTGCGACAGTACGTGTCAGAGACTAGGTAGGTACGAGTCCCGTGAGAACACGGGTACACTTAGACTTAGACCCAAAAAGGTCCGTTGTGTTACCACAGGATCATTAAATCCGATCATACTCGCTAAACCATTGAGAGCTTACAATGAAGCGTAGGATGCTCGCGACCTTCGATGTGGTAAGGTCACTAAGCTTGTTGAAGAAGTAAGCTCCTAGCGGATAGAGCTGGACAACTAGAGAGAAGATGAAGGACTGTCTCCATCTCATCCAGGCAGCTTCTATAGAAGCCGTTTGAAAAGAGACCTCGCTTTCTAGCATGTCGATAAATAAGACAGTGTCCGGGTGGTACTGAGCGAAATCAGCCTTTTAGAGCGTTTCAGATACTTCTTCGGACAGATATGTCTTGCATCGTGATGTAATGCCCTCTGCCCATCTTGAGTTGGTTTTCTCAACTAAATCCAATCGCAGTAGCAGTTTACACGCAGAGAGAGACACAGCCCGGTTCCGAAGTTCCGGCAAAATCTTAAGAGTAGTACGGCGCCGAATGAGTTCCTCAGCCTGAATATTCCACTGCTCTGCGCCCTTTGATGTTGTCGAGGCCGATTCCAAGGATTTTATTGCCACTTGGCTGTCTGCAAAAATGGTAATATCTCTAGTAGTGGATATTACATTACAACTCAACCAGGACAAGGCCTCCTTGATCGCCATAAGCTCCGCCTGATAGATACTACAGTGGCTCGGAAAGCGGAAAGAGCTTGGGCCGTATGATGTAACGAACGTTCGCATCGACAGTGTCGACAGTGTCGAAGAACGTCGCAACGTCCAGTTTGGCAATCAGTAAGTATGTCGTTCGGGCGTACATTGCTCGTCGTTGAAATGCCAAAAACGACGAAGCGTCGTTTACATCTTATCAAAATAGCGACAACGTCGGTGTCGTTGGCAGCGGACGACAAGCGACGGAATACATCATATGGCCCCTGCTAAAACACCGCCACATACCCCTTCAGTTTTGCAGCCATCCGTATAGGATAGATTAGGCTAAGAAGGGTAGACTGAAGCATTGTGCCACAGCCCATCACGAGAGATCACTGTGGATCCATTGTGTTCGCTTCGTATAAACCGGGCTCCAGACTATTGATTCCAAATATTGCTCTCTTTATGAAGAGAGTAGTTCTCCATAAAGGTATCATTGCAAGTTCTGATAAATCGGTCAAGAAGAATTTCCTCAAGTACCGATATCTGGTACGAGCCAGACTTTCACATTCACAAAATAGATGCTCCAGTATCGGTTCAACATTCTCGTCACCACAGCGACACAGATCAGCCATGGGTATTCCTAATCTTTACCCATGTCTCCCAAAAGAACAGTGTCCCGTTCAGATTCCTATAAGTTGTCTACATATATGTTCCTGCCCAAAGACAAAATGAAGCCCGAGTTCCTCCTGTCAAGTTTCGGCCAGCAGATTCTTGCCCGATAGATTTACCCAGGCCCCTTCCGTCTGTCTGAGCGCTTCTATATCAAGCATTCCCCGTAGAAAAGTTTCAGCGTTTCAATCAGTGAAAATAGTCAGCGTTTAGTCTTGAAAATTACTTTCGACTGGAGCCGATTGCACCTAGCTGATTGTACCTAGGCTGAGTGTCGGGTCATGGATGGAAACTAGTCGGGAGGCCCTCGAGCTTTGGATGTCCACTCACTTCCGCAGTAGCACACAGATAGCTGCCTACTCTCTATTGGAAACAAATTGATATTACCAAAGGGAATGGAAGAACTTCTTGGTGAAGACAGGTATTAAGACTCAAAGCAGTCCCAACTAGGGATGGGAATCGATTGCTCAACAATCGATTATTGCAAGATCGATTATTTTAAAACGTTCGATTAAGATCAATCGATTAATTGATGCCTTCTAATCAATTAATCGATTAATCGCGTAATTCGTAAGTCCCAGGGTGTCGTATACGTATACGTAGACTTTATAGGTGGATTTGACTTTAAATATCTAGGTTCATTATACGTTTAACATTGGGATTGTCGTGCATAGGTATATTGTCGTACATATAGCGATAAATGTATATAAAAAAGATATTAAATTGTGCATATTAACATTTATATGAATAGTTTTTCTATTTTCTCATCACTGTCTTACATGTGGAGCTAAATGTCCGTTATATTTCCAAATAAGTTCATGTCTTTGGTTATGAAATAGCACGTTCTACATTTGCGGATAAATGTGGAAAGGTCAAGATATTAATTAATTAACATAATGTTACAAAAACCTTCTGATCACCTATCTGGATACAGGAAAAATCTTGCCAAAACACTTTTATATCTTCTTCTACATTAGAATTATTGTTGCAAATAATTATTTAACATCATCGAGTTTTTGTAATATATAGTTTTCAACAATAATGTCCTTTCAATGAATAGTTCTCACTAAAATGCTTTTCTTGTTGATTTTGGTATCTATGTACAGTGGATTCCGTTGATAATTGAGCCGTTTATTTTGAAAGTAAGGCAAGTCCATTTTTTGTTATTGCGAGATATTTAAAGGTTTGCATTTCAATAAATATAAAAATATTGGTAAGCACTAATAGACATATTTTTTAAATTTTGTGGTATTAGATAATGTAAGTTTATTATCCAGTAGTGTTTATAGTGCTGTCTAAAAAGGTAAAGGTTTTATTATACCTAAATGGACTTGCACCACTTTCAAAATTAATGAATTTTTAGGTGTGTTTTTTTGCGCATTTATCCAGATCAGATTAGTGGTTAAAATTTATATTAAAAACACCATGAATATTGCTGTTTTTATTTATTTATTGCTTTTCCCTGTAGATAGTAGGCTGGTATATAAATTTTAACAGGAATAGTTGCCCAGTAAGCTCACTACGGCAGCTATTCGCGATAAATTCTCTACTCTAGCCTACTATCTACGGAAAAAGGTATAAAGAATCATAAAAACAGCAATGTTGTTGTTATTTTATATATAAATTGTCTAACCTACTCTGTTCTGGATAAGTGCGCAAAAAACACACCTATTGTAATCGTTAATTAAACGGATAATATTTTAGTTGTATCAGCCTTTTTATAATGTAATAATAAAAACAAAATACTGTTCAATTTTATATAAATACTAGCCGCGTACCGCGGCTACGCTCCTATTACTCCCGTTGCTCCCGATACTCCTGTTACTATCGATACTCCCATTTCTCCCGTTACTCCCGTTGCTCCGTTGCTCCCATTTCTCCCGTTGCTCTCGTTACTCCATCCACCATCCCCCATCCTCCATCCACCATTCTCCATCCTCTATCCACCATCCTCTATCCACCATCCTCCATCTACCATCATCCATCTTCCATCCTCTATCCACCATCCCCCATCCACCATCCTCCATCCTATAACCACCATCCTCCACCCATCATCCTCCATCCACCATCCTCCATCCACCATACCCTATCCACCATCCGCCATCCCCCATTTCTCCCGTCGCTCCGTTGCTCCATCCTCTATCCACCATCTTCCATCCCCCATCCACCATCCTCCATCCACCATCCACCATCCTCCATCCACTATCCACGTCCAACTTTACCATTTAGTAATAGGAACGCATAACTAATACACCGAAATCGAACGAACTGCCGCTAAACTATATGAAATACACTCAAATGTTGAAATAACTCGCGTACCACCAACTGTTAAATGATTTTGTTGACGCAGAAACCATCGCGGGCGTGCCCTCAACAAATCACCAAAGTTTTATCGCAATCGGATGAGTGGTTTCGGTATACGGGATAGACATCCTCCATCCTCCATCCACCATCCACTATCCACCATCCTCCATCTTCTATCCTCCATTCTCTATCCACCATCCTTCACCATCCTTCACCCACCATCTCCCATCCTCCATCCACCATCCTCTATCCACCATCCTCCATCTACCATCCCCCAAACTCCATCACCCATCCTCCATTCTCTATCCACCATCCTCCATCTTCCATCCTCCATATTCCATCTTCCATCCACTATACTCTTATACCATTTAGTAATAGGAATAGGCATAACTAATACACCGAAAACGAACAGCCGCTAAATCATATGAAAAACACTCAAATGTTGAAATAACTCACGAACCACCAACTGTTAAATAATTTTGTTAACGCAGAAACCATCGAGGGTGTACCCTTAACAAATCACCAAAGTTTCATCGCAATTGGATGAGTGGTTTAGGAGCCTATACAGGACAAACAGACAAACAGACAGACAAACATTCATTTTTATATATAGAGATTTCAATGAAATTATACATTTTCGTTAATCAGTTACTTTACACGTATGATATGGTATGGTTTCATATAAAGAAGGTAATTTTATATTTCCGAAATTAGATGGTCTTCCTTGTTGTGGTGAAAACATCAGAAACTGAACTAGAACTTACTTGCAAGCTGATAATAGAAGTCGAATACTATACAATTTATAGTTTTTTGCAGTGTTGCCAATATTACTAAAATTTTCCGGTGTTCGAAGTAAACATATTATCGAAACAATTAAATTTGTACTTGTTATTATTTATGAAATATTGTACAATTATCGATTACCAATATCAAGGATAGATAGATAGAAACATAATGCGTTTCAGACATGATGTAAAACCAACACATTGGTGTCACAATACAACAACCGGAGCTAAATTATGCCGAAACATATTCGGTTAAAAATAATTTCAACCTAAGATGGACTTGCACCACTTTCAAAATAAACATATTTACAATACCGTTAATAGCTAAAACTTCCATCTCCCAAATATTAGGGAATCTGAATTTTTTTTACTACAAATTGTTTACAGATAAAAGATCATATTAAGTTTTATCTATAATTAAAAGACTTGCCCCACTTTCAAAATAAACGGCTCAATTGACACAATATAATAGGATAAAAGCATTAAATTTTACTGGAAAAGGGTTTTAGAATTTTGTTATAAAGTAAGTATAATAGAAAGAGTTGTCCAGTAGGGATGTTCCTAATACCTATAATCTGTATTTGCGAATACAAATACGAATACGAATATTCATTCACTGTATTCGCAAATACGAACACAAATACGAATAGTATACACTTGACTCTCGGCAGTCGGGAGTTACACTGTTACACATGATAAATTGCTAAAATTTGGGTAGTGGGTAGAGTATCTAAAATGTCCAAAAAATTGACAAGAATATCAAGATTTGGCAGACATAGCTAGAAAATATCTATCAGCTCCAGCTACTTCAGTTGCATCCGAACAATTTTTTAGTAATGCCGGACTTATCTACGATCCCTTACGATCAAGACTGCAGGGCAAAAAAGCAATAAAATTGCTATTTATTAAAGATTAAATTTGCTAAATTTTGATTATGAGTAGGTATAAGTAGATGTACTTACTTTTAGCTAGAGTTGCCGATTCAGTTCCGAATTTGAGACCTGAAGAAACAGCAGGAGTAAAATAATTCCTATAATTTGACATATCAAGCATTTTTCTCAACGAAGTTTTGCTTGCTGGGTTGTTATTAACAAACGTGTTTTGCTGGATTTTTTCATGAATGCACAATTTTTTTTGTTGCAGCTAATTTCGTAATAAAATATTGCCAAATCTGTCGAACATGGAATCTTTTTACTGTTGAAATTTGTTCTTTGTAATCGATTATGTCGATTAATCAACATTACTCATATCGATTGATAAAATTTGAAACTTTAAGTTGTGCAGTTTTTTAATTTTGAAACAAGTGAGAATGTTAGGAAGTTGTCCTAATAACAGGTTCAAATGAGTTGTAAACCGTTTTGCTCCCTTCAAATCACCGGGATCGGACGACATTTCGTCGATCATACTGCAGAGAGCCTCTGAGGCAATCATCACTAGAGTGGTATGTGGGAGTTTATGCGATAACAGCATTCTGTCAAATGCTCAGCGTGGAAATCCATACACAATGCCCTACATGAGGTAGGGGGGTCTATAGAATCTAGTCTGAATGGTAAGGAATTCTCGCTAGCAGGGTTCCTGGACATAATGAGAGCTTTCAACAATGTGACAGTGAGCGCAATTAAGGACACTTTAAATGCTATAGGCTTAGAGTCTGACTCGTGAGTTTAGAAATAGTGCAAGGAAAAGTAATTAAGCAAACCTCGAAAGAGGGGCCTTAGCTCTGCCTATATTTCGATGTATATTCACACCAAAGCCTCAAGACCGGATATACTTGCACTTAGCGAATGCAAGGTGGTGCCAGGTAATGAGTAGTTCTATGTCTTCAACTTTTTTCCGTCAGCCGGATCTCGCACTCTAAATCCGCGATGATGGCGCTTTCTATTATATTTTGTTCCACATTTAGGAACTTGCTCCAATCCAGAATTTAACTAGAGCTGGATTAAAATTGTCATCCGAAAGCAGTTCCCATTCTTTCGTATATATGTTTACAGAAGCCCGTCATTGAATCGTTGTCGCGACTGATTTCAATGTTCATAACACTGCCAGGCTTAGATAATGACCTTTGTGCCTCCATTAACGGTTTAGTCCAGCTGGTAGACAATCTATTTCATTCAATCTATTTGATCTTTTCCAGGCAGTCAAATATGACGTCTTTGCCACCAATTGGAACGACCAACCATCTTTTAGCTCGCGCACAGTTTCAATCGCAATCAAAACACATCGAAGACTAGTTCGGCACTTCAAACGAGTTGATTGGGGAGCTCTTTAACAGTTTTTGTTCGAACTTTTGATTGGAACTTATGCTTTCAATCCGGGGGTTGTGACTCGGTCTGTCAACTAACCGATAATAAGATATCCTTAAAGGGATGACGCTTGTTATTCTATTCAACCTTAAATGAATTAGGCCGTCAAAGGATTTGGTTCGATAAGGAGTGTCTCGATGCCATAAAAATCCAAAGGAAAACGGTTCAAGTATTTAAAAAAACATACTGCAGTCACGATCAAAGCCAATCGTATGATACTCTAGATGAATACTGAACTCCGATTTATATTGTAGTTGGGGATAAAGTAGAATTACGTGTGTGCATGTTGTATGTCCTTTATTAAGGACTGCCATTAGATTGCTACTCAAAACTAAAAGACAATATTCAGTGTTTAATTTCATATCTTGAACTGGGTGAGTCACCGAAAAAAAATTTCTTTTTTAAAGGACTTTCACATGGGAGGTGCAGGAAGGACTCACTCGATTTCTTACATATTTATCCTTTCCTTGGAACCATTCGAAAAGTAATGTGTATAAAGTTTCAAATACGTAGCTTTACGAGTACAAAAGTTATCGGAAAATATTGTTGAATACGTGTCTTAAGAATTTTTTGTATGGAAGGTACCACAAGGAGTAAACGGATTTCGCTGAATAGTAAACTCGAACTTTGTTTTCACTCAAAACTAACTTGTACAAAATTCCGAATTCGTAGCTAAACGATAACTTGAGTTTTAGTGAGTTTCGTAAATTAAGTGAAGGCATTTTAACAGGATATTTGTATGGCAGCTACTCGAAGAACTAATAGGATTTTTTTCATAATCATACATTTAGTTCCAACTATTGAAAAACCAATGTATACAAAATTTCAAAGTCGTAGCTTTAGGCATTCCGAAGTTATTGGTCAATATTCTTGAACACGTGTTTTAAGGACGTTTGTATGGCAGCTACCCGAAGGAGTAGGAAAATTTTGCCCGTTAACGAACTTAGCCTTACAGATTTAACCAAACACACAGATTCAAAATTTCAAGATCCTAGGTAAAGGCGTTCTTGAGTTATCGTGTTCACGGACAGACTGACGGACGTCAAGCGGATTTGAGGTTTTTGGCCACAAACAAACAAAAAATAATATACGACTTTTTTTTGTCCGAGGCTCGCAGGCGCGTAGCGTGAATCTTCGTAGGGCTAGCGCAACGATTCGATCGCTAAAATTTGTGGAATTTTTTTATTACTTCCTGGAATTTAGCAATCGAAATCTTATTTCTGAATGAAAAATACGTGTTTATGGTTATAAAATTCATAGAATTTGATGATCGTGCTATTGCGCTACCCCAACGAAGTTTCACGCTACGCGCCTGGAGGCTCGGTTCTATGCGTTACAAACTTTTGGGCTGGATTAAACTTATAATACTCTACTATATATGATTTCATCTCGAGTATAAAAACCGAGTGCTGAAAATAAGATAGCTCTAAAAGCATCAAGTATACCTGCAGTAGTATTTTGAAGCGTGGTAAGTTTTCGCATGATCAAAATTTTATTCGGAAGATTAGACTTCCTAATCTTATATTTAAAGAGTTTGAGACCAGCGTTATACCTGTCCTAGTCTTCCTGCTTTCTATCACGATTCGTCCTCTTAAACATTTAGGTATCCTTAGCTCAACATTCTACCAGGGTTGACTCCCTTTGGGGCTTTTTAAAAGCCATTACCAGAACAGTTTTGAAATCCCGACACATGCCGCAATCTATTTAACACTCTCCAGACTACGTGAAATATACGACAACGTCCAGAGTATGCCAGTGGAGAATATGTGGGCGAAAATACGAGATGGCATCAAATCCTCGGCAGAAGAGACATTAGGATATCAAACCCGGCGAAAAATTAATGACTGGTTCGACCAAGAATGTCGCGATGCAATAGATAGAAAGAACGAGGATTACAAAATTTTTACTGAATGACCAACACGAGCCAAAAAGATAGATATGACGAGCTTAGGCGATTTGCAAAAAAGACCTGCAGGCGAAAGCAAAGGAAGTACCATAATGACAAGATAGAAAAAATGAACGACAATATGAGACAAAATAAAACCCGGGACGCATACGCAATAGTAAAAGACCTAAAAAGGGGATATAAGCCTAAAACCAGTCTTTGCAAAGACGTAGAGGGCAACATCATCAGCGACACACAGGAAATTAAAAGGAGATGGGCCTCCTACTTCGAACATCTTCTCAATCCCACTCCATCAGCACCGATTACGACCGATAACATCTAAATTGAGGTTTCAACTGACGAAGAAGAACCATCATCGACAGTACCCGCACGAGACGAAATCAAAGCAGCCCTATCCCAGTTGGACTTCGAGGCAGTACTTCTGCATGTCGCTGATGTTTTCTTTGAAGACAAGTTCAAATGGAGTAAGGACTTACCAAAGTAAGGGGTTGTTATGCAACTAGTGCCCTCATATCAAATTTTTTTCTGTTGGAAAAACACGAATATGAAATAGGTTTCGACATTTGAGAAGCAGTGAAATTTTCCGAATTGCTTCAGTTCTAGAAACGTGGTCAATGACAAAAAAAGTGATTTATTGTGCTAATTTATTGAGAAATATTGTAAAATAGTCTTATACCAAATAAAATAAAAAATAATCGTATAATTGACATGTTACTTTTTGCACAGATGCCGTCCAATTAATAAATGAAATTAATTACATTAATAATGAATAGATTAAATGAATTATATTCAAAAAGATCTCATACGGATTATAAAAAAAAATTAAAAAATTGTTTAATTTACCTATTTGAGTGGTGCACGTATTTATGAAAGAAGTTGTTTTAGATTAGACATTTGGGGTGGTATAACTTGTCTCATATGAAGAGTCTCTGATAACAAAGCGATAAAAACGAATTATTGAACTGAGAACTTTGTAATGACTTCGGTAAGCGCTCCCACAAAAGCCATGGCTTCTTCAATTACTTCACAGAACCAAAGTAGTGCATTACATTTCATGCAATTGGTAATGCCTTACTTTCGCGGACATTTGTATGAGAAGGTAATTAGCAGTGTAATCGAATTGGTAAGGCCTGGGTCATTACATTTCGTTGATTACAACATCGATCCGGTAATCAATGCCAGTCCTACTGGGATGTGACCAGAAACTAAACAAAGCGCCGGGAATTGACGAAATACCAGTTAAACTTCTGAAAAACGGTGGAAACTGTGTCGTGGAAATACTACACAAAATGATATGTAAAATTTGGACAGAGGGCAATATACCCGACGATTGGCGAAAAAGCATTATATGTCCAATTTATAAGAAAGGAGACAAACTCGCTGTGAGAACTACAGAGGAATATCATTGTTGTGTACGTCCTACAAAATACTGACAAAAATAATTGAACGTCGTCTTAAGCCCTATACTAACGAAACAATTGGCGAATACCAAGGTGGATTCAGAACCGGACGATCTACAACAGACCAGATATTCTCGGTGAAACAGGTGCTTGAAAAATGCTGGGAATATAGCACAGATGTGCACCAAATATTCGTAGATTTTAAACAAGCATATGACAGTATCGACAGGAGGGTACTGTACCAAATCATGCTTGATTTTGGAATTCCACCAAAATTAGTCCGACTAACGAGACTCACAATGACGAACACTGAATCCCAAGTAAGAATACAAACCGATTCCACAACCAGCTTTCGAACGGAATGTGGTTTAAAGCAGGGAGATGGTCTAGCCCCCATTCTTTTCAACCTGGCACAGGGGGACACCACTATTCAAGTCCACCCAACTAGTAGCATACGCTGACGATATAACAATCCTCGCAAGATCCTTCCCTAGTGCTAAGGAAGTATTTGTCATTCTTGACTCCGCCGCAAAAGAAGTCGGGTTACGCATAAACGAAAGTAAAACAAAAATTATGACGCAAACAAGAAAGAGAACGCCAATCAGACAGAATGTAACAATTGCGGAGTATAATTTGGAGAGTGTGGACAACTTCATATATCTTGGGGCTAATCTACCAAAAGACGGAAACGAAACGGACGAAACCAAACGATGGATCATGCTAGCAAATAAAACGTATTATTCGGTACTTCCAATAATGAAATCCAAGAAAGTGCAAAGGAACAATAAGCTGCGAATATATAAAACTATTATATGACCTGTGGTTTGTTATGACGTGGACATTAACGCGAACTTCCGAAAAAGCAGTTAACGCATTCGAAAGAAAGGTTCTCCGAAGAATTTTTGGACCTGTAAAGGAAGGAACGGCGAATAAGATACAACCATGAGCTGTATGAACTCTTCAAGGAGCCAGAAGCTTCAACGTTCATCAAACTACGTAAACTGCAGTGGACTGACCATGTAGAGCGTATGGAAGACAGAAGAATCCCCAATCGTGCTCTTAAAGGCAAAGCGACTGGTAACAGGCCAGTAGGCAAACCACGCAAGCGATGGGAAGACTCGGTTGATGAAGACAACAAAGCAATCTTAAAAATTAGCAGCTGGAGGACGCGGTCTTTGGATCGAGACGATTGGAGGCGACGACTTCAGGACGCCAGGGCCCGACTTGGGCTGTCGCGCCATTGATGATGATGAGACCACGTGAAATTTTAGCAATTCCGGCTCCGTGATCCTATTGAATCTCTCCCAGTCTGTCTTCCTAGGATTTCTTGACAGCTGTTTTTTTCCAGCTTGAAATTAATTTCAAAAAGGTAGTGAGCAATGACAGTGTAAAAAACATAAATATGTATGTGCTTTTGGCAGGACTTGATGGCAGGATTGGCAGAATAAAATAATTACCAGGATTACTTCACTACGATATCATTCGTAGAAATGCCTATTATTAAAATAAAGCAAACATCTCAAGGAGTAATCGTATAAGTCGACCTCAGATGAGTCAAAACCATACGACTCGGACGAAAAAGCTCTGTTTACCAAACTAGCGTTGAATCAACCAGTTAATCGCAGTATTTTCTCAATATATTCAAAGATATCAAAGAAAACTACAAGTGCATACTGCTTATAATGCAGTTCATTTATCCAACCTCTCTATCCCGGTTGACGCTCATTTCCTCCTTTGGTATGCGTCGTAAAGAAAGTTGTCGTCTTGTAGGAGTCACTTCACACATAGTTCAATCTTAACCACAGGGAATAAAAAAGGAATACGAACAAAAACAACGCACAATGTGATGAAGTAACATTATTTATATTAAACATGTACATAGAGTTAAATTCTAAAATATATATATCAACTAATTTTGAGTAAAGTTTCAAATATAATAAAAAATATGTTGACTTTTTTTGTTATCTACTTTTCATTCTTGCTCATAGCTCATAAGAAATTTTCAACAATAAGATACTCTTGCACTCAGCTTTTTTCACCTAGCTTTTCGACAATTTATTTATAAAAAAAAGTCATTCAGTTGATGTCCGCTATATTATTACAATATTTACAACAAAAACAGTTTTCATTTTCCGAATTCAGATTAAATAATGGAATAGTTTGATAGGCTTATAAAAACATGGGGTTTTAAAATGCCAGTTCCTTTAAACAGAAAAAAAATCAACTACATTGTGTACTTATACACTTTAATGAATCCTTCACATATTTTTTTTTTTAGATTATTTTTTATAATAAAATTTACAAATGCATAATAATATGATAATATAAAAAGTGTCAAATTATAATCCAACGAATTTGCAGCATATCCAAACAGTCAACGATTTATAAATAAAAGAATTTTAGAATTTGAACGCGAAAATCGTTTACACGTCTTTGATTTCATTGGTTGACCTCAGAGGCCGCTTAAGTTTGTTTTCAATCGTTTCAAAAGGATCCTCATGTGTGAAACGAATCCAATTGCAACGAAAGAACTCGTATATCACAAAATCATTCGAAACGCGCGCTTATAAAACATAACCATAATTTCTTTTCGATTTTTTTTTAGAATACTATTCTGGAAAGTTGTGTGTGTTTTTGTTAAAAAATATATCGATTATGAATATAATGTCTGTGTATAACTTAAAAACGAAAACTATCCTTACATCTAATCCTTAATAATATCAATTAAATTGGTTTTGTTTTTATTTTATATTTATATAAAATTTCATCAATAAGATACAAGCACAGAAAAGAGTTAGCGAAAATAAAAAAAAAATAAAAACATAATCGTAACAATGCAGTTATAAATAAAAGATAGAAAAACTCTTTTTTTTTAAATTATACTAGTAAGACATTCATTGTAAAATTAAGTCAAGAAAATATGTTCGTTTTTGTTTTACTAAATGTGTAAATAAAATAAAGGAAAACGGGTAAGCAATGGTTAAATTTAACACAACGGAGTGTCGAGTAGTTCCTCTAAAAATGTTTCCAGTAATTTTTCGCCGATCAATCGGAAGAAAAAGAGATGATCGAGACACTTTAAACTGATCGATCGTAAGGCAGGCAATCGTAGTAGAAGCTGCGCAAACCGACCGTCATCGCCAGGATGTTCAGTGCGACAGTGCTCGTCTAAACATGCGTACACCTGAAATAAAAATGAAATAGAATTATTAGTCTGCTTGTATAAAAAGTCATATGTATTTGGAGAAAGTTCTATTTCAAAGGTGAAAAAATTTTTTTATTTTAGTCTAGCCGCAACGGTACTTTTTTGGATCACAGTTCAGAATGCCACGTCGTTTGGTAAAACCTCTACCAGTGGTGAGCTCCATTATCTAGTGTTTTCTTCACGAAGTATTCTTACGACTTAGGTTGCATGAACAGCAACAATTTTAGATGCTGTGTCCAACTGAGTTAAGGCGCTCCCTACATCCATAAAATGGGGCCGATTAATAAGGTCGGTTTTTTATTGCTGCCTTAGCGATACATATTATAGATACCGATATCCAATCCATGAATCCATCAGGTAAATGTGGCGCAGATTCTAATATTTACTGCATTGCTTCGTTAGGTTAGGTTAGGTGGGTAGCTATTGGCAGAGATAGCTAACACATAGACAGCTATATGGGTCCGTTGTGATCCCACTGCACCATGGCAATCTGCGCCTTTCTGGCCAAGGTTTTTTGCCAACGGTGCCTACGGTTGATGGCTGTTTTTGGCTAAACCCAATTGGCCGCTGTATTGTTCTGTCAAATATTTTATTTTTGTGTGTTTCTTGGTGCGAAGGAGAGAAGAGTAAGAAGGAATTGTGAAGAAGAAAGGGGATACCGAACTTAATCAGTTTTAGGAATGGGAAGGAAGATCAGGAATCGGGCCAGGTATGGCAGTGTACAGGTGTTAATGATAATAATTTTTCAGTACTATTGGCTGTGATACGATCTACCAGAATAGCAAAGTTGCCTATAGCAAATCAACTACTGCCTGGCAGCTCTGATGGTATTTGTGAATTTGATAAGAATGTAAACAGAACTCATTTGCTCAGGTTTAAATCCTTTACTAGTGACCCTATTAAACATTCCGTACTGTTCACGATTTATATTAATATTCCGAAACCAATAGCAACTGAAAAATTCATATAAATAAATTATGCATTGAGTGGGGATTGAACCCCGGTAGCAATGTTTTCAAGACCTAGTACACTACTACTCGACTACACCCGCCTTCATTGCTTCGTTAAAAACCACAACTTCAAAAATACTACAATAATCCGATAAGAAACAGGAAGAATCCCGGTAGTAAAAAAATTTCATGACAGAAAACAATTTTACACAAATTTAACGGCATAAACAGTATCAAGATGCGTATCAGCGATCATGTCGCGGACGCAGCGAACTTTAGATGGGAGGCGCTAACGAGCTGTAGAACTTCTAGGTAGGGCACTCTGGCCAAGGTTGGACAGACGGAAGACTAGGGAGATATTGGCATGGAGTAGGAGAAGTTTGCGATTACTCGTCGGAATACTGACAGGGCAATGCAAGCAGTGCTAGAGAAGCATGCTTTGCGTATGGGTATCTGACGTGTGCAGATACTGCCCTCAGAAGGACATCACCCACATGTGAATGTCAGGCGGTTGCAAGGAGGCGACTGAGGTGGTTGGGCAGTCTTTCCTTTGACAATTTGGGGGATCTGAGGTCGATAGGGCATGACTAGCTGGTTAAGTTCTTTAGGGATCTGAGTTGGTTCGGGGTTGACATAATTGCGTTGAAATTAAGAGACCAATTTCGAGCAGTTCTAGATTCTCAAAAATTGTTTGAAAAAATTTACGCAACATTTTGTACCTATTGATTGGATCGTACTCGAGAGCGATATTCGATATTTACTATAGCGAGCGTATTGTGTACAATTATGTTGTGTCTTGCGAACGGAGTTTGTTCTTGTGCTTTATTAGTAATAGATTTATAGTGTTACACGCGAACCTGGCAACCGAGCAACTCGATCAGTTTCTCGTGAGAAAACAGCAACCTCTCCATGTTTAGTTGGAAGGATGGAGAAAAACATCCAAATGGCCGCAACCCAGTGGGAGGGACGTGGAAAAATCTGCAAAACATCTAGATCAACATACTTCGTGAATACTCTTCACACGCATGTTCTTCAGCCCACTCGAACAGTCCACACACACCTCCGAATATTCGAGAACGCTCTCGACTACACCAAAACAGTCCCTATAAACTAAACATCGATGAAGCGACAACGAACACTTTCAAAAGATAACGCTGAAAAAAGGTTATCACTTGGGAACAAGTTGAGCTATGTACTTGCTATCTGTGAATACGTGTGAGATATGAAATGCATTCGGCCATCTCATCCGCACTCATCGATATGAGCGCATTAAAAATTCGAATGAGCAAGAACGAGATGGCAATACTCAGTAAAGAGTATGTATGAAGTAGACCTTACCAATCATCGATGAGAGGTAGGCCTGACTTACATGTGAATTCTGATTTACCGGTCGACAATGCCCTAATAGACGGCGTCCGATCATGTTCGAATATAGTTTTAGTAGTCGTCGACTAGTGCAATCAAAAGACGACTTTCAATCGATTAATGCAATTGAAAGACGACTTTCATTGAACTAGTTGTCAAAGTTATGGGTTCTGGGATCAGAATTGTATAGAGTAATATCCACAGAACGCAATAGCACTCTGCATAGTTGATCATCTAAGTTCGCTGGTCGCTACGCAGGTGATGATCGGACGCATAAGCATTTGGCGATATTCTTCAGTCTTTTTCTCTCCCTAAAGGTGGAACAGGTCGGCATGTTTACCATTCTTGAGGAGAAGATGGGGATATATTTGCTTTTTATATATTTGTTACATACACCTGGGTAGTTAAAAGAAATCGATTTTTCAAAAAGGGTGCTCATTCGAAAGTATTATCCTTTGAGTGTCTACCCTGAAAATTTCATAGAGAAATTCGCAGTAATGATAGGGTTTTGTAACCGGCCTGGTGAGCAATGACTAACGGTTGGCGCGTAGGTATACGCGGCCGTTTTCATCTGTTTAGCTGATGGCATCTTTCCTGCATTACTGCAAAGGATTCGATGTTCCCATACTGGACAAATTATTTAGAGCCAGTTTCGAATACACTTATGTACGTGCCACTGGCATGGAGAGACGTAAATGTGACTTTTTATTCCGAAAGTGGGGATGTTGGACCCACGCAAAGTAATATTGCCTAATCAGTCTAACCTCTTTCATACTCAAATCTATGGAAAATTTATTAGACAGATACATAAGGAGCTCGGCTGCTTTTAGCCAGCTCAACAAAAATCAATTCGCTTATCAAGCTGGTAAATTGACTGTTAGCGCTCTTCACAATTTAGTGCAAAAGATTGAGAAGACGTTGACAGCCAAGGAAATAGCGGTGTGCTTTTTTCTTGACGTTGAAGGTGCTTTTGATAACACTTCCTATATATCCATTGAATTACTTACTCGTAAAATAGGAGTAGAAGAAACGGTAACGAGATGGATAGTAGCGATGCTTGACTCTCGCAGAATCTCAAATCGGAGGTAAAGGTCTCACTGTATGAGCGGTGAGGAGATGCCCTCAGGGAGGCGTACTTTCGCCACTACTGTGCTGCATTGTTGTAGATGATCCCCTTAAGGACCTGAGCACCAAGAGTTTCGAGACTCAAGCATACGCTGATGACCTGGTGATTACTATAAGAGGTAAACATGACTGTGTCATATCGGAACGCATGCAAGAGGCCCTAGACAACTATTTCTAGGGCCTCTTGCATGCGTTCCGATATGACACAGTCATGTTTACCTCTTATAGTAATCACCTGGTGTGTCCAACAAGGATTAAGTATAAATCCAAGTAAAACAATTGTAGTGCCGTTCACTAGAAGACGGAAGGTAAACTTAAGGCCCCCGATTGTGAGAAGAACTACAATTGAATTCTCTTCCGATGTCAAATACTTGGGAGTTACCTTGGACAAGTGTCTGACTTGGAACTTACATCTTAAAAACATCTCCACACGAGTAACATTTTTTTTTATGGCGTGTCGAAGGCTCTGTGGTACCACTAGGGGTCTCAGACCATATATGGTATACTGGACCTACAAGTCTACTATAATACCAATGATCAAATATGCAGCTATGGTGTGGTGGCCAAAGGTTGAACAAATCACAGCACAGAGGGCCCTGCAAAAAATGATGTTCTTAGCATTACTTGTGGACTTAAATCATGTTTCACTGCTGCAATGGAAGCCATGATAGACATGGCTACAGCAGTTCAATAAATTCAAGGTAAGAGACCTTGTCGGTCACCTTAAAATTCTACAGGAATTTAATCAGAAGGACCTAACCGACTCAGTAAACGATAACATGCCAAACCATATATGGTGGCACTGGGAGATCGTGTATCATGGCAATATGGTGTACCAGATTTTGGTGAAGGTGCTTCAGTCTGGTACACGGACGGCTCTAAGACCTATAATAGAACTGGAGCTGGCGTATTTGGACCCAATTGTAAAATATGGACGGCAATGGAACAAACAGCCACTGTGCGCAGGTAAACTTCTATTGAATAAACCAAAAGGCGCTACAGCTATTATCTTATCTGACAGACAAGCGGCACTGCTAGCGCTGAAATCCTATTGTTTCCGCTCTAGGCTTGTGTGGGACTGTCATACTCTTCTTAAAGAGCTGGCACATCATAACAGTCTAACCCTAATGTGGGTACCAGGACATGAGGGTATTCCGGGAAACGAATCGGCTGACCAGCTAGCTAAGCTGGGCTCCAATTCACCATTGGTTGGCCCGGAACCATTCTGTGGAGTAGGTAAAGGCTTCATTAAGGATGGCATTTTAAAGTGGGTAAATCTTCAGATGGAAGATTATTGGAACTCACTTTCAGGACTGAGACACTCAAAGAAATTCCTGACTTTCTCAAGTAGGATAGCGTCGGAATTCCTTTCCTTAAGTAGGTATAATGCGAGGGTCATAGTGGGATATATTTTTCAGGACATTATTTCCTTAATTATCACCTTAAAATCATCGGTAAAGTATCACTAGATGCATGTCGATTCTCTGAAATCACATCTGAAACTACGGCACACATTACGTGTGATTGTGATGCAGTGGCCAGATCAAGAAGGCAGACTCTCGGTGGATTTACTCTCACCTATGAAAACCTGTCGAAGACTCCCATGAGTAAAATTATCTCTTTTCTTAAGGGGATAGATATGGCCTAGGGAGTGGTTAAGAGCCAGGAACAAAAGACCACTTAGGTTGAGGTTCGAAAAGCAATAAGGCTTCTACAGGCTGTGCCAACAAAAATAAATAATAATAATAAAATAATAAGCCTAGTGTTTACGGCCGTTTTTAATTCCGGGTATTTATGACCTTCTGCATAAAAAATATCTAATGGAAGCGTCTACATCTCAGGAAGATCCGTCATATGGCTCAGGAATCGACGATTTCAAGTAAATTTGAAGTAAACCAGTTAAACTGTACTCTAAACTTTAAACGCGTTTTTAGAAACAGCATTTTCAAAATCGGTACCAGGAATATCTCCGCGACTACTGGACCGATCGGGACCTAGTTTTGCACAGTTGTGTTTCACACAATAATTTAGTGTCTATCGAGCCGTTTTTTTCGATATCTTGCATAGTTTTTTTTTATCATAATTACTAATCAATTTTGAGGCGAAAAATCGCATTTTGTATTTCAGAGACTGCCATGATCCGAAAAAATTTAATTTTTAATTTCCGGCTCGATAAACACTAGTGTTATGTATCTACTTTTAGAAAAAAATTTGAGTTTGAGTTTTACTTGAAATCCCGGCGAACCCCTACCTCGTAACAATAGCTTAAATCTTTTTAATTGCAGTATTTACTTCGGTTACTCATTTCGTTTTGCAATGCACGGATTTATTAAGTGGGTATACAGCTTCATTACGTGTCTTATATTGAAAATTTACGAGTTTTATTTATATCGTTTGGTTAGAATATCCTCCGATAGGTTCAGACAATTGGCAAAGACAATATAATTACAATATTTTGCATACTTTCGAACAAATTGTACTGACATATTCGAGCCTATAAATTTATAGTATAACAATCTGTATTATTCAATGTTTTAGTCAGTACAGAAATGGCAGATGAAGTTAAAAATATTGCAGGACCCAGTGGCACTCTGCGTACCTTCGATCGGAAAAACGCAGTTATAAGTACGTTGGATCATTTTATATTCAACTTGGTTTTGTAAATTTACACTGATTTGGTGCCTGGTTTCATATAATCGTAAAGAGACATACCGTGGAATTTCCAAATCAGAAGAAGTTTCATATGTTGACGATAATGATCACAATTAGATTAAGAAGTGAACGTAAATGAAGACGATCTGCTCGGGAAGCAGGATTTTCTTACTGCTGGAGATTCAATGCTTTGGTAGAAAACCCTGTTGCCTTCAGAATTTCGAAACAGAGCACACAATGTGCTTTGAGAACGAGATCCGAGTCCCTGCGCCTTACACAAATCTAACTCGTCTGGAAGTGTTCAAGCACACAAATCGAAAGGCACCCAATGTCACAGCAAAGTGCAATGATAAGAACCAACAGACTGATCCAAAGACGTTTGATCCTTTAACAATGGTCGAGCTAGATGAGTCCATAGAACTATACACCGACCGGATTAAAGTTGGAAGAAGCAATAGTCTCAGGGGTGCATTCACTTGATCTTCCAACTAATTCTTGCTAATGCCTAATAACTTTACAGTGTTTTCCAAGTGGAAGTAGGTACTAGAAATTCTGAAGACGGCGGAAATCGTTCACAAATTCCGTAATACGGGTAGAACAATACACATATACACGGATAGTCAGGCAGCTCTAATGGCAATACAGTCCTGCATCATCAAATCCAAGACAGTGCTAAGCTGTCGACATATTCTACAGAAACTGTGCTGGGTTTGCGGTCACAGT
The DNA here is from genome assembly GCA_951812415.1 of Beris morrisii. NCBI lineage: Eukaryota > Metazoa > Arthropoda > Insecta > Diptera > Stratiomyidae > Beris > Beris morrisii. The sequence continues at coordinate 43,955,483 of OX638313.1, read as the reverse complement.
GACACATTAGGTAACGAGATTGCGGATAAGTTTGCTAAAAAAGGTGTGCAAGCCTGCGATATGCACACCGCCGCCTCTAAACGTAGTTTATAACTGCCTAGAAACGAAGATGACAAGCCTAGTCAAGGCCATGAGGCAAGCCATAACAACCTCCAAAATAACGAAAATATTGTGGCATAAAAAAAGACAAAACTTTTGTTAGCACTAACCAGGGTGAAATGCGCAACTTAAGTCGGAGTTATTACCGGTCATTGTTTGATCGGAGCTCACGCGTACAGACTGGGGTTGGTTACTTACGATCTCTATAGAAACTGCAAACTACCTGGAGAACGGGAAACCCGAGAGTACATTTTTTGCAACAGCTGGGTAGCTCTTGGTAGGAGACACTTGAAGGCCGTCGGTAGCATTAGTGTTGGAATCAGTGAAACATGAATGTGTTGTTTTAAAAGCCCGTCAAAAAGCTCAAAATTTTACTCATAGGAAATACTCTACATCTAGAAACTCGAACAAATTTAATATTGAACAAAAAAAAATTCAGATTTCTCATTTTAAATTTGACTATAATCGAAAATTGAATAACTGTTATGCACAGATAGTGAAATAGGTTTCACTTTTTTGATCTATTTCAGCTCAGAGAATGCGTCAAAGCGCAAAGTAGCTTACTTAACTCTTTCTGATCACAACAAGGATCTCATAATAGCGATATATCTTATTTGAGATTACCTCCAGTGCTTGACTGAACTCGGAAATCAAAAGACAGTAAAGGCCGGTTTACATGAAGATTGCAAACAATTTTTATTGAGATTGTGAGGGAGAAGGAAAACCTCTAATCAGAAACTGATCAGAAGTGAAACGAACAGATATTATAACCAGCAAAAAATATTGACGATATTTCTGTGAATGTGTTTGTGCCAACATTTTTTTGCAGTGGTTGCTTCTACTCCATTGAAAATTCGAGAAGCTAGATCCTTCACAATCTCAGTAAAAATTGTTTTCTACCGCCATGTAAACCGGCCTTTAACCTCATTTGGATTCCGAGCGACTACGAAGGTAATGAAATAGTCGACTCACCACATTCATTCTGTGGGGCACAGCAAAAATTAATATCCGAATGTGGCTAAAATCGCAAACTGCCTTTTTCTGGGACTTGACACCGGGTAACAGACACTCGAAGCTATTTATGCCAGAGCATTCGGAGTAAAGAACGTCTGATTATCTGAAACTAAGCAAATAATACATCCAACCCCTACTGGGAGGGAGCCCTGACTGGACATTGTTACATGAGGAAGCATTTCCATAGGATTGGTCGCTCTGAGAGCAAAACATGCAGAATTTGCGCTAATGAAGACCAGAGCACATTCTCTGTGAAACTAACTTACATTTTTTTTCCTTTTTTGTCTTTGTCAACATGGTAATACAAGCAAACGAAAAAGTTTTATTTAACTATGCAACAATCAGCTCAATCCATTTATCACAAAACAAGTAATAAGCTATTTTTTTAGAATTTTGACTAATATCGAGATTTGCGTTCCGACTTATTGGAGACGATTCCATTACGGCATCTATAGACTCATTTGAACATCGTCGAAGTGTCGGAGTACACAGCATCTACTACCGATATTTCCACGGCCGCTGTAGTAATGAAATTAGTTGTCTTATCCCCCTTTAGTTCAATTCCCTAATACTCGTTCAGCTGTACGCGTCCACGAGTATACGGTTGATCCAACCAAATTTCGTACAGTGAGATTTAGACAGCCGTTTCTCTCTCGCGCAATTAGAATGTGGAACCCACTGCCTTCGATAGTGTTTCCTAGCGGGTATAACTTACAGTCCGTTAAATATAACATCCACCGATTATTTTCCTCCGATCCCTTCTACTTTCCTATCCTATTTTTCTTTTCTTTTATTTTTTTTCCACATCCTAAACTGACTGCACATGACTGGACTGACTGTGACTGTGCTATAAAAAAACCCTTTGAGAATCACGGACACATATTTCGAAAGCGGTGCAAAAACAGACAATGTTATTCGTGTTTTAAATATTTATTCGAGCCCTACCGATTCCTAAGTTACAAATAAAAATGAAAACAAACACTTGATGATGTCAGTTAACTCCTGAAAATTTAACGGTGAATGGCATTAATTTTTCCAATCACGACAGACCAAGCTTCGAACTACCGAACGTTTGGTATATCAAGGGTCGTAAGCTTCACACAGTTAGTTACGCGACTGTGAAAATTTAATTTCAAACCTTAATATGAAAAAAACAGCTCCATTCATCCATACGTTCATAGCAACAAAACCAAACGATTTATAAAAAAGACGCAAGTAAATAATATTAATAGGCCTATTGTGAAAATAAATGGAACTTTTCTTTCAACCAGAACGTAGATAAAAACAAGCGAGCACACTTTCAGCTCAAGTTACTAAATTTCTGAGTAAATACATAGATCAATAAATTTTACTGAATAGATAAAAGATCTGTGATACATTTCTACGGCTTATATCGCTATACAAATGACAAACACTTCTACATCACTTTCTATACCATTGTTTAGTACCTTATCCTCTCTCTAACCTTTCCACCACAGAACAGAATTTGAACAATCAATAGAATATGTACCAGATAATATAAACAAAACTCTTAATTGTACCTTTTCTCTGCAGATATCGACATCTTGTCTGCACTTTAAGCCACGAACATCTGAAATTTGAGAGAAGAATCGATTAAAGAAAGCTCATATTTAATATGGATTACTTTTACTTACCTGGATTAAATAAAATAATTCCCTTCAGACAGGTCAATTCGGCTCGATCAATATTTAATCGTTTCATTCTCACACTCATCTCGGACAGAATTCGATCGAATATTTGGGAAACACCAGCCTGTACTGCACTATTTCGACCTAAGGTGAAATTAGGTCCTAAGCACATTTGTTGCGGTTGTCGAATCGTCGAACGACGATCGACCGAACCATCTGCATTTGGACAATCGACTTCTAAATACTGAAAATAAAAACGTAATGAAATTTTGTAAAAAAAACATTTTTTTGCTTAAATACCTCTATACTTCGCCAAGCGACATTAGCGATGAGCAATTCATTCCAACCAGCCTTCAACAAGATCACTTTATCTTCTTGTTGCAATTGTGAAAAGTGTGGCATACGTTTGGCATATTCGACCATTTGAAATAGCTGCTTATTAACCATCTGACAAAGATGCGAAACAGCACCCTAAAAATCAATAAGACAAATCATTTTAAATATTCCGCGCCGTGCATCAAAATACCGATCGTCATACTTTATAGTCATTTGGTACCATGGAATTAGCTGCTACACGTAGATACTGGATTGCATTATCTCCGCATAGTGTCTCGGCCATTTGTTCTGCCTCCATTATTTTTTCGATCGTTAAATCTCGCATTGAACTTGTTGGATTTACATCTTCATTTTTTATTGATAACTTTACACCACGTTGTCGTTCTTCTTGCACAGCCTCCCGTTTCATTCCACATGTTAAACATTTTTGGTATCTGCAGTACTGACAACGGTTCCTTTGCCGTTTGTCAATCGTACAGTTCTTGTCCTCTCGACATGCATATGTTAGGTCTTTGCGGACGGTCCGTTTAAAGAATCCTTTGCATCCTTCACAGCTAAAAATAGAAATATACAAAGCAATTAAATAAGATTAATTACAAGTTTTCGGGGATTTATGCTGTGCAATTTTTTTATTCGGGACTATAAATATGAAAGGCAAGGCATGTAATTGCACAATAACAATTAAGTATAAAGACTTAGAGTCCACGTCCAGCAGCCTTCATTAATTACATTTATAGGCATTAGAAAGTCCACCAACATGTTTCATCAACTGTTGATTAAATTGAAGATAGAATATTTCTGCAGCAGACGGATCAAGTAATGTCCCATTACGTTATTCTACGAAGTGTGAGTATGAGTTCCGAACTCGAGTGAAACTGAAACGCTGAATTATCGCCAGTTTTGGAGGATTTAGAATTTTTGGCAGACCAGGGGTTATGCGACGCAAGAAAAGGGATGGCGACCGGTGAATGGAGATAACGAAAAATACATTCGGGGATGTTGAGTTGAGGAGCCTAACCGAGCAACGAAGATTGAAAAAATCTTAAGTAGAAAAACCAAGAGTAGACCACGAATGACCCAACTTATGACTTTGTTTATCTCACCCAAACTTAACACCAGGCGACTTAAAGAAAGCAACTTGAGACGTTATGTTGCATTTGAAAAAGACATAACTTCAGAAATTGAAAAATCCATCTTCTTCACAGGGATTTTGTTGGGCTTGGTTTTTAATCTACAGCTTCACCGGAAAATTTGTTTTGCATGATCATGTGGAGCTAAAGAGACTGGAACTCAATTTTTCGCGATCAAATAATGGTTTTCCTGAAAATTAGTTCTTAAGTCGCCCAGTCCGGATAAAGGTGTTCCTTAATATTTCGCCAAACAAACTTCGTCTAGGATCTGGCTATCTTGAAGCCCGAAAGGAGCTTAGTGCCATTATTACGATCTTCAGTTAAACTCTAACTGCAATTTTAACAGGAAGTTTTGTATGAAAATCTGTCAGTTAAAGTTCCAGTTAGAATGTTACTTAACATCGTAGAAACGGGCCTAAAACTCCCCATTTCGCATGCAAACAAAGATTTCGGTAGGAACTAGTTTCTTTACAGTCCTGCGGGATTAAAGTGAAAAGAACTTCAATTTTCGTGCCTAAACTACAACCTTGTTAGGATTTAGCTTTTTCGTGATCCCGCGTGGCTTAAGAGGCTAAGACTGTCACTCTTGTACTTTTACTTGGAAGTAGCTTATGTGTGGCTTTTTAGTGCTAGAGGGGTTCTTCCGCTGTCCAAATAACAGATTTCTTGATAGCTATTTTATGAGTTGCCTGTAAAGCAAACGGGTATTTAAGTCTCGGTCTTGTGATCAAACTACGACTTTGTAAGGAACTAACTTTATCGTGACTCTGGGGGATAAACAGACTAAAATTTACTTGCCCGGCTACTCTACGGCATTGGGTACTATCACTGGTACTACTACTACGTACGGATCGAGCTTAATCGTGTCCTCCGTGACGAAAAAGGCTCTATTGCGTATCTAAACTATGGCTTTGGCAAAAACTCTACCTTACGTGGCTTTTCACTCCAAAACTACAACTATACTGCAAACTAGCTTCTGCGTGGCGCCGTCCAAACTGGTAAGAGTCTTAGGTTCACTATTACGATCTTCAGTTAAACTCTAACTGGAACTTTAACCGAAAGTTGTGTATGAAAATTTGTCAGTTAAAGTTCCAGGTAGAACGTAACTGAACATTGTAGGAACGACACTAAGACTCCATTCTATCGGCTGTAATATTTTTCAGTTTAGTGGAATAGCAAAATTTCTTTTGCTTTTTAAACCAAACCTTTTATCCACTAACTTCAGAACTTCTTGATTTTTCAAAAATGAAGTCAATGTGCAGTTAATGCAGTTGAGGCAATCAGTGATGCACTGAGCGACGTGGGGGTGGAATTAGGTCTGTGTAACTGGATAAGCGCCATGCTGAATAGCCGGGTCATTGAATCGGTACTGGGCGGTAGTAGAGTGTGCAGGTACACGGCCCGGAGTTCGCCACAGGGAGGGGTGATCTCACCACTTCTGTGGCTCATAGTAGTCAATACTATATTGACCTCGCTAACCCTTCAGGGTGTGAAGGTGGTCGCATACGCGGACGACTTAGCGATTTTGATTTCTGGTAAGTTCCTACTCACTATAAGTGACCTGCTCGAAAGGGCTCTCACACTAGAGAGCGCGTGGGCGGACGGCTGTGGACTGAGAGTCAATGCCTCGAAGACAGAGCTGGTCCTCTTCATGCGAAGATCTAAAATCCCAGAGTTCACACTCCCTAAACTGGGAGGTCTCACCCTTCAGCTTAGTGACAACGCTAAATACTTGGGTGTAGTCCTGGATCGGAAACTAACCTGGAGTAAGAACACCGACGAGCGACAAAAGAAGACTTTAGGGGCTCTCTACGTTTGCAAGAAGATGTTCGGGAAAAAGTAGGGGATTCAGCCAGGGATGGCTCACTGGATGTACATGGCCATAGTCAGGCCTATCCTAACCTACGGTATTTTAGTGTGGTGGGTAGCGCTGGAGAAGTCCACCTACCTCAAAAAACTCACTAAGGTTCAACGTCTAGCTTCCACAGGAGCAACGGGCGTACTTGGTACCACACCTACAGCGGCACTTGAGATGATTTTTCATCTTTTACCACTGGATATTTTTGGGAAGAGTGCAGCAGTAAAAAGTGCCGTGCGACTAAGAGAGTCAGGCAACTGGGTATCGAGACCTGGGGGGCACAGCTGCATACTCAGACGGTTTAGTGAATTTAACCCATTAGAGGATACAGACTACTTAATTCCGCAACTCGACTTCTCTAGGAAATTCTCGACGAGGATCCCTAGCAGAGAGGGGTGGAATGTGGATCAGCCCCAAGAAGGGGACATTCATATTTACACAGACGGTTCAAGGACAGACGCGGGTACGAGTGTAGGAATATTCTCCGCTGACTTGAACCATTACGAGTCATTCAGAATACCGGACTGCTGTAGCGTATTTCAGGCAGAGATGATGGGGATCGTTCAGGCTTGTAATCTGCTAGATGCTGGTGCAATGCGGAACACACCCATCGTCATCCTAACAGATAGTCAAGCGGCGATTAAGGTGCTCGACTCACACTTCATCAAATCCCGCCTCGTGAGGCTATGCAGGGATAAGATTAGTGCGTTATGCACTCATTTAAACATAACAATTTGTTGGGTTCCGTATCACAGCGGGATTCCGGGCAACGAGACTGCGGATGAACTCGCAAGGAGAGGCGCGGCGCTGAATCAAGCGCTAGCTCTTTCAGTGAGGAGGCCAATCGAAGACGTTAAACACGCTATTGACGTGAAGCCCATATCCGTGGCTAGCACGAGGTGGTCGGGCCTCACATCGTGTCTCGTGGCCAGGCAGCTGTGGCCAGCCCTGAGTGCGAGCAGGGCAAAATTTTTACTACTCGGAGATAGGAATACCCTTCGTATCCCGATTGGTGTACTGACGGGCCATTGCATTGATTGATTGATCGGCCAGCACGCCAGAAGACTAGGTGTTGCGGACGTTGCAGATCTGTGCCGCAGCTGTAGTGAACCGATGCCTAGGAAAATATTTTCCACATGCTTTGCGAATGCCCCGGTCTGGCTCTGAGGCGGGAACGTACTTTAGGTACGCGCTTCGCAATGGACTGGGGTGAATTCGCAAACATTAAGATAGACAAGCTGCTGCAGTTTGTCAGGCTGGCGGGGTGGTTTACCTAAGATTTAGTCTTGGGCACACGGGTACATCTTCCCGTACATGTGGGATCACAACGGTCCCATTGGCGGTCTATGTGTTTGGTCGCTCTAAGCGGCCACCCACCTAACCTAATATTAATGCCTTTTAATGGACGGTTCAAGATTTTTAATTCGAACCAATTTCCTGCATGGCTCGGGGCTGCACAAATCTATAGGGTGAAATTTTACCAAATTTTTCTTGTGTCGAATCGTGTTCTTGTCATTACACTAATTGAAACTAAATTTCCTGGGTCTGATGAATCTCATTCTGATCATGCTTGCGAATTTTCGCCAATGGGTTTACTGGATATTCGTCGTCTTGAATTCGAAGAATATCGTCATTAGTTGTAGTCGCATAGAATTTAAAAATGACAATTATAGTGAATAATATACTATAGATGTTAATTTGTTAATTCTGATCTCTACAAAATATTATAAGCCTCTTTGTAAAATAACTTTTTGTTTAATCTTTTTTCCTGTGATATCTGTGGATTCGATTCGATATTACGAACCATTTTATAAGTGTTAGCGCAGCGTATAATGCCGAGTATCATCTGGATAGAAGGAAAAGTGATTCGTATTAAGTTTGACTTTAGTGTAAAACCGAGCAACGACTATGACAGCACTTCGATGGCGGACTTAGCTGCACAGTCAACACAAACGACTGTATGCCGATGCCTACTATGTCAACTTTAGCGGCAAAATGCGAAGGCGAAGTAATGCTATCATTTCAATTTCTAATGTTTTTTTGCCGTCGACCGAAAACATACACTTAAGGGCTACCACATACTGGAGACTAAACAGTTGGCCAACTGCTTAATCACATCGAGCCGTGCACACTCTTATCTGCCCGAAACTGTTTAATCGATGTCCATTCGCACATTACTGAAACCAGCGACCGATAGTTACAGTCAATACAGTATCAACCTATTACCACCGCTGGCAGAGTATTAATGATGTGATGTACATCACACCAGACAGATCTAATTAAATGTTACACACAGGACACGACCAAATGCAGAGAGAAAACCGGTTCTATGAGATTTTTAATTTGGTGCGTGTGAGCTTCTAGATAAGCCGTTGTGCATATAAAGCTCTATGAGATTGTTTAGTCGCGCATCGATCGAAAGGGATTTGTCTTGCATATTCAACTATTTAGTTTTGGGCGAAACTAAGCGGTCGGTGTGTTCGCTTCCATATGGAAGCTGCATAGCTATTAGCCTTTCAACTAAGCTATCGCCCGATTAAAAATCTCTGATCTGCGGGTACTCTAAAGGTTGAAAACCACATATTCTCAGGGCCATTATTACAATCTTCTAATAAACTCTAACCGGAACTTTAAATGGAAGTTTTGAATGAAAATCTGTCAGTTAAAGTTCCAGTTAGAACGTAAAGCTAGTATTACACTGTTTGACCAAGTGGTCAAATTGCAGAAATAAGCAATGCGAAATCGAATTCCAATTAATCTCACAGTATCCGTTTGGTCAAATTCGATATTTCGCATTGCTTATTACTGCAATTTGACCACTTGGTTAAACAGTGTAATACTAGCTTAACTGAACATCGTAGGAACGGACCTCAGTAGGTAAAGTTGCAGTTGCCATTTTGTTTACTACAGCCGCACGGTGGTACTTCGTCGAGGTGGGTGTTGTACTTCATCGTGATTTTGGCGATATTTGGTGGGTATTTCACTACCGTCGATGATTCCCTCAAGTTATTATTGTCTTTCCCAGGACTCCTCTGCAATTAGGCCCCACGGCGGTGGTAAAACGGCGGTGGTAAGACGGCGCTGTCTGTAGGGCACGGCGTTCTTGTTTGCGTAGTATTCAGTTTTGGTACCTTTATCCATACTAACTACTCATTCAATCAATACTAGTTTATTTTCGAGTATATAATCCCAGCGGGAATACGAATAATACATTACTAAGAGAATGTCTTTCAGAAACCCTACGAGGACCGTATTGGTAATGTATTTTAAGGCACATACACCTTCCCTGTACTATATTCAGTAAGGCTAGGAGAATTGAAGTCGGAGTTCCTTCCTTGGAATGAACTAAAGAAGCTACGAGTAATTTGATACAGTTTCGTAGACCTGGAAATCTGAGTCAGTCATTTATTTCTCAGCCTTTTTCGAGATTTATCTTTAAAGTAAATTTGAAGTAAAAGAAGTGTAGGTAAAATAGTACATCTGCATCATGACTAGCTTTCCATTTTGTGGTTTCCTTGATATACAGAAAGAATACTATATCATTCAAGATGATTCTAACGTACGTTAAGAAACCGGCTAATTACCTTAATATTTCTCATTATATTCCTTTTACTATTTTAATGGTTCCGGAAGCCTTACTGGTAATGCAGGAGTAAGTAGTGCGAATGAGAACGATCGCTATCAATGCAAAACAAAAGTAATGAACTACAAATGGAAAGGTAATGTTTTCAGCCATTGCTACATGCATTGATTCGGCACAATATTTCCTACTGGAAACAAAATTCCACTGTGCCCATTGCAAATTTATTTCTCTCTGCCATTTTTAACAGCATTTTAAACATCCAATAAAAACATCCAAAATAAATTTATAAACAAAAACGGAAGTTGTGCAAATGTGTTTGAGTTAAGACTTGACTTCTGGAATGATTTTCTTTTCAATGACACGATAATAGCAGCGACGCTCCTGATTCAATCAGTGACTAATATATTGTTGTTCTTAGACTTATTTTGCAGCGTAAAACGTGAGTAATTTATTAGAATAAACACAGCTCATGAATTTTATGGATCGAAAATGTTTCCAAGATGTGAAGCACTTCTGTCACTAGCCCGACTAAATTTTCTTTATTGGCAGTTGCTGTACATGTGGACTCGATGAATTTGGGCACAATTTTCAAATAAACAAATTGGCGAAAATAAGTGACCTCTACGTAATGAAATTTTACACTCACAAAATGTGAAAAAATATCGGAAGAAAATATGCAGTGGGGCGAAAATTGTTTAACAAATAAATACACCATTCTATTTTTAGTCGAATTTTTCGGAACTGTTATTATTTATATTTTTGTCTGATAATTGCGATAATGAGAAATGAAAAGTACCCACATTACATTATACAATTTGTACAACTGCTTTCATCAGCGAGCAAGTAATGCGCTCCAACTGGCATATAACCTATAAAATGTATAAATTTACCAGTAGAAACTTTAGGAAGAACACTTGCTTGATTATTTCAGCGCTGAAATTTGGCCGACCAATGCGATAGGTAATGAAGTGGTAATGACTTATTTAATGTTTGGTATGGATGAGGTGCTTACTGGTAATGCAGCGAGATAGCACTTGCACAGGCCAAAATCAGTGTTTTGTCGACCTAGGACATTCTCATGTAAAAGTTATCGATGACGTAATGAAGAAAGTATGTAAGAAGTAGCATTCACAAGTACCTATTACAGAATCGATTCTTTAATCATTACAGTTTCTACTGGATACCCTAAGGCCGTTTTCACATGCATCATTAAATTCAGAACAGGATGCTTTCATAAATGGGCATAATCTGCTGAATTGCATAGCGAGTTGTGTGAATACATTCTTAAGCTACACTAGAGGCGGAATTTGGACATTCCACCTATTGCTTGTGACCTAAAATAAGCAGCAAGCACGTTCTTTCGCCCTCGAGTCATATCCACCTTCTTCCCATTTCTCCAATTCAATTCATATCCACCAAACCGCCAAATTTAATAAAAACAGTTTAGATTTTTGTTTGTTCACGTTTTTTGAGAGCTTTCGTACGGAAACTACTCGTAGGATTAAGATGATTTTCCCCATTATCGACAGATGCGAATGGCGTTAGTAAATTAAGACAGGAATCGTGGTTTCGAAATTCATTTCGACATGGTTAATAATCTTTGTTGGCTTGGTATTTGCTTCGCACGCTGCATCAGAGGTCATCTAGGAAAACATAAATTCATTGTAAAAAAAAAACAATCCGAGTAAGTAGAACAACAAAGCGAAAGATTGAAAGCGGCTTCTTATAAATCAATAAGAACTTTCCAACAGCTAGATGGAACTGCTTAGTGGGTTTATTTAAAATGCGTCAGTCTGAAAATAATTGGGGTGGCGTTTTAATTTTTAATTTAGAATCTTTTTGAAAAGGGTAAATTCCGTTCAAATACATAAATTTCAGTAAATTTCATATTCCTGCCCGAGTTTAAGGTTTAGTTCATGTACAGATTACTATACAGCTGCTAACCTTAAAAAATAGCCAGGAGGCTGTTTGGAACGTTATACAATAAATATATTATAAACGTATCGCGGCCTTTAATCCAAAAAATAATAAAGTTGCGCCCAGACTGTTAACACCTTTTTTCGAATTTTTAGCAAACTTACTCAGTTTCGTCGCTTAACACTTTGAGTACCAAACTTTTTCCCAAAAATTTTGACAATGCTATTCCACTTTAATATAAGCCCTAATTAACTATTCTATGATAAAAATTAAGAGAGATATAAATTTTCAAGGGGACTCGGACACCATATGAGGGGAGCTCTAAAAGTTGTTATTGTGATAATGAAGGACAGATTGAGGAGATAGGAGTTAATTATTTTTAGGTAAGCCTACTATCAGTATAAAAGGATTTACAATCCCAGATTTTTCTAGTCAGTCGTTGTTTGTCTCTTGCCTTCTAAACATTTCAGTTTCTCATTATGGACAAAATAGAGTACAGTGCAGTGATACCAGTTTTCAACGAAGGAGGGTCGGACAAATTCTGAAATTCATAATCGGTTGGTGGAGGTTTATGGGGATGCTGCTCGTAGTGGAAGATCAAATGAATCCACTTTGCCAGCAATTGTTGAGCGTGTGGAATAGCTGATGTTGAATATTGGTCCTCTAAAGAGAAAAAAAAATTACATAAACACTTGGGCACGTCAAAAGTGACCGTAAGATGGGTACCCCGAAGTCTAAAGCCTTTCAGCAATACGAAAACATATTCAGACAGTAATGAGTGTTCTGGCCGAATGTGAATTGCAGGAGATGAGCCGTCTACTCTATAACCCAGACATAGCTCCCAGTGACTATTACCTGTTCCCCAACCTTCTCAGAGGTCGTCGTTTTGAGGGTGACAAATCGCTCAAGGACGCAGTGGAGGCACATTTTGCGGGCAAGGAGGAAGATTACTTTAGAAAAGGCATAATGTTACTTCATGAAAAAGCCACTAAGTGTATTCGACTTCAGGTTGAATATATTGAAAAATAAAGCCTTGTTCAAATTTTTAATAATGTTTTTTGTTCGATTTAGATTTTCATGTTGGGATTGGTTTGGTTACCTCTGTCACTGAAGCCTCAATTCCGCCTATTGTGACGTCCCCCTGGATTATCTATAATTCCTCGTCGATCCCTGCTCTTTCAATGAAGCTTAGTACTTTTCGAAGAGGAATAATCAGGAATTATTCTGATGGTTGTTTCATGGAGCCCCCGAAGTAACTAAGTCTTTTGTGAGCAAATCCACACTCGCAGAGGATGTGCTCTGGCTCATCGCAAATTCTGCATATTTTGCTCTCAGTTTGACCAATCCTATGCGATTTTTGCCACATTCGGATGTTCATTTTGGCTGTGCTCAACGGAACCCCACAGAAGGGCTGTGATCCCATGAAGCTAGCTTCCAAACCGTTTCTGGTCATTGAGTCGGCCATTTCGTTACCTTCATAGCCGCTTTGTCCCAGAACACAAATGAGGTTAGCTCTGTTTTGGTTTCCGAGTTTAATCAGGCACAAATCTACTCAGTAGATTTGAACTGACTGCAGTGCCGATATAGCTACTTTGCTGTTCAACAGAATACATGTTCTGTTGGTTTTTGCACCTCCGGCTGCGTCTGATATTTTCTCTAACGCAGAGTTCAATAGCACGTGTCCCGGCCTAGAAGAAAATGCATGTAATGTGCATGCTTGAGTAGAATTAAAAATTTGGGCGACCTCCATAAACTCTTGCTCCTACACCTTGATCAGTTTAGGATCCGCCTGTGTACCAGATTATGGATCCCGGTTTTTAAGTGGGTTTGATTGTGGCCCAATCCTGCCTCTAAGGTAGGACAACTTTGAATGGGCTTATAAAATAAAATTTAGGTACCATTGAATCATAAAGGGGTATCGCTAGTATAGGATCCTTGTTGAGTTCCGCGGAAAGAGTTGGGCAAGCTGTTTTGCTCTCTGACTCGTTCACCGAGTTGTAAAATTTGTATGTATTGAACCTTACTTCATTCTGTATTTCTAAGGGCAGTGGTGCTAGGTTAAGGAGCATCTCCAAGGCAGCGGTAGGAGTGGTGGGCATCGCCCCTGTGATACCCAGGCATGGCAGTTTTTGTCATTTTGTCAGCTTGAGGTGAGCAGTTTTTTGCTTTGTTTTCTTCCACCAGATATATGCCGCATAAGATATAATGGGGCTAGTAACGACGGTATACATCCAGTAGGTTAATTTTGGACTCGGTCCCCAGTTCTTGTCGAGAAGGCTCCTGCAGGTCCATAAAGAGATACTGACCCTTTCAAGAACTTTGTCCAAATGAGCATTCCATGTTGTTTGTTACTCAGAATAAGAACTTTTGGTTCCCCTGGTAACCAAAAAAATTTACATAGAACAAAAATTTTAAATTAAATTTATTTTTTACTAATTCTTCAAGTAGCCAAAGTTTAAAAAAAACCGGTGATAGGAAGCTCATACTTGTGTGTATTCTTGATGAAATGATCCGAAGAAAGAAAAATTTATTTCGTGTATTGCTTTGAGAATAGTTTTTTGAGAAAAGTTATTGAATTACAGAAATTATTGTTTTTAACAACAAAAAAAATTTAATAAAGATTTCAAACCCCTATTTAAAAATATATATGGCTTACATAAACAGCAAAATTATTATTGAATTTCTTTTCTTAGGAAAAAAGAATACAAGATAATCATTTTGTATGTACCAATCAAGATTAAAACCCTCGGCGGTCCGGGTTTTTTCCCATACACCCAGAGAAATTATTTCTCAAAAACTTTAGAATTCTTCAAGAAGTTCATATGAAGATTATAAAAGGTACTTTTTGTTCTTTTTCTTTTCGCCGAAAATACGTGCTAGCGAATTAAATCGGGATTTAATCTGAAGTGTAAAAAATAAAAATTAGATATAAAATTAAGTCTAAGAAACATTACCTATAGACACCATAGTGCTTCCCGCTTGCTCGATCGCCACAAATCGAACAGAGATGTTTTGATCCGCTGAGCGGATGATTCGGCGGATATGCATTAAGATTTTGTGGTGTTCCCGGTGAGGTTGCGATCGATGTATTTACACCTAGGCTATTATTAATTGCTCCAAATGGTCCCGGACTACCAGGACCCGGTGAAAAACTCCCGGTACTGTTGCCATTTAGTAGCGAAATATCAGGTTTGATTTCCTGAGGCGATATTGGCGCTAAGTGTCCAAATCCTTGTTCTGAAAGATACAAGAAAAGATTCATTATTGAGTGATAGGTATTAAAATAAGATTGTTAATTTTGCATGTATTTACTGTAATATGGGAATAGGATATTAATTAATAATTCTTAGCTAAGAGGAATGATTCCTATACTAATTTGTCATTTGTTTTCTTAAAACAGTCAGCAGTGAGCCTCGACATTCCAAGATCACATAACGCTTCAAAAATCACACCCGTAATTTCTCTAATCATTTACCGCAAACATCCAGGAAGAAAACAACAATTAGCGGTTGCGTAATCAATCTTATGTAACAGTACGCTTGGCAGGCCTTGCAATGTATTGAATTGATCGCAAGACTATTTAATGCATTCACATCGATTGTGCAATATATTTGTCCCTGAAAACAAACCGAACCGTCCGATTGACGCTGCATGATCCATCATAATTAATAGCTTCTACACTTCTATGAAAAATGTTAGCACACTCTATAAAAGTGGAATTCCAGCAGCATTAATTGAAATAAAATGACTAGCAGCAAACTATAAGTTTAATAATTTTATTTTCTTTTCAGGTGAATATAGGAGTAAGGACTTGAAGAAGTGACCAGCCAACTGAAGACACACATTAGTCCAATCTAGACTATTGCTCTGACACAGAGTAAGAGTGTTACGAAACTTAATGATTTTGACGAATCTATAAAAATGTAAAATCACTCTAATCCTTGTGGTAGCTTATATACAAAAGTCCTTAAACACGCCAGTGAATCCTTGTGGTAGCTTATACATATACAAAAGTCCTTAAACACGCCAGTGGATCCTTGTGGTAGCTTATACATATACAAAAGTCCTTAAACACGCCAGTGGATCAGCTAGCCTATTCCAATAAAAGTTCAGACTTTAACACATAGATTGCGCTAACCGACAGTACTGTCCTTATCGATTGCCGCGCCAACTGTACGACAAACTATCATATTAGGTTGTTGCAGATGAAATGTCGTTTTTGGTAGTGCAATTTCAAACAACTGCAACTTTTATAAAACTTAACTTTAGTTATCAAAATAGGAACCAGCACATGCAATACACTTCTCTCAACGAGATACAAGTGCATTTATGCCAGTTTCGTAGAAGTCCGACTTTCTAGAGCGAAGAAATTCCTCGAAGCCATTTTTGATGATGGCTGCTTCATTATTGAATTGTTTGTTCGCCAAAAAATGATCCAAATGTTTAAAAAAGTGGTAGTGGCGAAAGGTCTGGTGAGTATGGTGGATGAGGAAGAGTCTCATACTGCAACTCGTTTAATTTTTGGACCGTTGTTCTTTGAAACATGAGGCCGTGCGTTCTCATGAAGCAGTATAACTTCATCTCTGTTGACCAATCTAGGCCGTTGAACACGCGATTTCTGATGCATTTCATCGAGTTGGCAACAATACTTCTCTGCATTAATGGTTTCACCACGCTGCAAAAAGAAATAGTGAATAACTCCAGCTGACCACCAAACAGTCACCTTTATCTTCTTCGGGTGGAGGCCTGGTTTCGGCATGTGTTTTGGGGTCTAATCAGCATCTAACCATTGTGCCGATCGACGATGATTATCGTACAGTATCCACTTTTCATCACATGTCACTATTCTGTTCAAAAATGGATCGTTTCTGTTCCGGGAGAGCAGGGAACTGAAAATTAGCAGTCGACGCGTCATGTTTTGCTCAGTAAGTTCATGCGGAACCCACTTATCAAGCTGTTGCAAGTGCCGGCAAACTGTCGAATGGTGTACGCCCAATTTCTTGTAATGTCCCTTACAGTTTGACATTAGTCAGATTCCACTAATATATTGAACTCGTCCTTATCGATCCCACGTGGCTCACTTTGAAGGGTCATCTCCTGATCGGAATTTTTCGAAACCATCGCTGCGTGGTTCGTTTGTTTACCGTGACAGCTCCAAATGCCCTGCTGATGTTTTTGGTTGCCTCTGTTGCGATGCGGCGAAGTTTAAACTCGTAAAGGAAAAATACCCGTTTTTGACTCGAATCCTTTTTTTTTCTGTCCGATCACAATGAAGTCCAAAACTGAAATGATTCCATGAATAAATGTAGGGGTATTTATACTTCAATACCCAATACCACTAGTGCCACCTGGCGGCAGTTTGAGACATGGAAATCGCAACTAACTTCACTTCATAGCGAAAAAGACATTTCATCTGCAACAACCTGATATTAACGACATGCTATGCGTCACAGTTTTACGTTTAAGTTTCCCGAGCACAAACGAACTGAACTGACAGCGAACGGTTGAAATTTCGAACTGTCAAATATTTCGCTTGTCATAAAAGGGTACCGTACCCTTTGAAACGAAACCAAGCACCATCTATTAGTGACTACTGAAAATGTTCATTCCGCCCATGAACACAGTACTGAAAAACGAACCAAATATTTCGTCGCGAAAGGTGAGCGAAATATTCATTTTACTTTATTATTTTAATAATAAAGAATTGTTATCGATTTTTAAAAAAAAAAAAATTTGCTACCCTGAAAATTTTTTTTGCCACGTTTCATGACTAATAGACACCAAAAAAGCAAAAAAGTCCGTCTGTGCGCCGTACGCCATCCGCCGTACGCTAAACGTTTGAAAGCTTATAGCTCTCAAACTCTTTGAGCTATTAAGTTGAATTTTTTTTTTTTTGATAGACTGAGCAGACTCTTTCAAGTGCCCACCGTTTGAGTGATGGGGCTGTGAGGGAGGAAGTGGGGAAAGCGTTTTGGACGGAAAATTTTGGTTTCTAGATCACAGTAACCGCATAGGCTAGGAGGCTGAAACTTGGAATTTATATAAAGCATCAATAGTGGACCCATTTGCAAAAAAAGGGAGGATATGGGTGAAGGGGTGTGGGAGTGGGGGGAATAATAATGCGTCCGAAACGCTCGAAAGCCGAGATCGAGACATTCTAAAATCCAGATCTCCTAATTGGTTAATGTCACGAAATTAAAACTTGATGAACATCTGTGGGCATACTAGGAGAATAGATCGGAACCAAATTTTTGAGTGGGATAAGTGGTGTACGGAGGTGGGAGGTGAAAAACTTTAGATTACGATATCTCACGAACCAATTACACTAGAAAAATAAAATTTGGTTTTTGTATTAAGGTTGACCAATAAAGTTTGCTGAAAGTAAAATTTTTTAAGGGGGCGGTGGAGTATGGAAGTGGAAGGGATAAGAATTTTTCTAAAAAATCACGTCTAATATCTCAAGAACGGTGTATGATAGATGCTTAGAATTTTTACCGGAAGTAGGCCAAATAAACCCCTAGCAGCAAAAATTTTAGAGGTGGGCGGGTAGGGGGTGAGGGTGGGGGAGGGTGAAAAGGAAAAAGTTTCGATTTTTATATCTCGAGAACTTATAAAGATATAAAGCTGAAACTTGGTATTTGGATAGAACTATAGTAGCGGCATGTTGAAAAAATATAATATTTTATAGGGGTAGTATGGTACGGGGGTGGGGTGTGTTTTTCCTAACTATAGAACGGCTTATGCTAGAAAGTTAGATTTTCATCATATCTATTAGGTCTTTCCAATTATTGAATCCATTTTCATGCTACGGATTGTTCATATAAATACCTAGAAAGTGTTTTCAGGATTTTTTGAAATTCGACCCCCACGATGGTGTAAAGGGGTTGTATACATTTTTACGAACTCAGCCATATCCCTCAGGTCTGATTAGATATCGAATAAATTTTTACTTCCACGGACTTGTTTAATAATCACCTAAAACTTGTTTTCAAATGTTTTCCTTTTTCAACCCCTAAGAGGGTATAAACGGGTTGAACACGTTTTCACGAATTCCGTCATATCTCTTAGGAGTGATAAGACATCGGATTGGTTTTCACTTCCTCGGGCTTTCTTTATATATATCTAAAAACCCATTTCAGGATTTTTGGATATTCAACCCCAAAGTGGGTTCAAGGGGGTTGCATATATTTTCACAAATTCCCACATATTTCTTAGTTCTAATGAGATATTGAATTCATTTTTACTTCTTATAGCTTCCTATATAATCGTCAAAAAGTTAATTTCAGGATTTTTAGATATTCAAGATATTATTAGGATTGATGAGATATTAGATTGGTTTTCACTTCCACAGACTATTTATATAATCGCCTACAAACGCATTTCCGATTTCATGTAATGGCCCAAAACCAATTCACGAAAAACCTCCTAATCACGTAATAACTACGTAGTATTATATTACTACTTAAACTGCGTCCCGGAGTATGACCCAATTATGTAATTCATATTTTATATGTGGCAGCGTCGTAAGTAGCGCGACCCCATTCTACCCATTTTTTAGGGTTTCAGTCACATAGTAACCGACACCGCATCTATCTTAAACGCGTTCCGAACTTCTACCCGAAAAATAATAAAGTTGCGCCCAGACTATTGGCAGATTTTTTTACTTAATTTATATGGGATTTGGCAGTTCATACCATTTCGCTCAGAACACAGTACTAAGCTTAAGCACCCATCGAATAGTCATCTTTGAATAGTCAAAGTTGCGCCCAGACTATTGGCAGATTTTTATACTCTAGATGAAATCATATAGAGTATTATAAGTTTAATCCAGCCCAAAAGTTTGTAACGCATAGAACCAAGCCTCGGACGAAAAAAAGTTATATATTATTTTTTGTTTATTTGTGGCCAAAAACCTCAAATCCGCCTGACGTCCGTCCGTCCGTCCGTCCGTCCGTCCGTCCGTCCGTCCGTCCGTCCGTCCGTCCGTCCGTCCGTCCGTCCGTCTGTCCGTGAACACGATAACTCAAGAACGCCTTCACCTAGGATCTTGAAATTTTGAATCTGGATGTTTGGTTGAATTTGTAAGGCTAAGTTCGTTAACGGGCAAAATCGTCCTACTCCTTCGGGTAGCTGCCATACAAAATGTCCTTAAAACACGTGTTCAAGAATATTGGTCGATAACTTCAGAAGGGATTAAGCTACGACTTTGAAATTTTGTATGTGTTATTTTTATAATATTTCGAGCTAAATATATGATTATGAAGAAAATCCTTTTAGTCCTTCGTGTAGCTGCCATACAAATATCCTGTCAAAATGTATTCACTTAATTTACAAAACTCACAATAACTCAAGTAATCTTTTAGCTACGAATTCGGAATTTTGTACAAGTTAGTTTTGAGTGGAAAGGAAGTCGGAGTTTACTAATCAGCGAAATCCTTTTACTCCTTCTGGTAGCTGCCATACAAAATGTCCTTAAAACACGTGTTCAAGAATATTGGTCGATAACTTCAGAAGGGTTTAAGCTACGTCTTTGAAATTTTGTATGTGTTATTTTTCCAATAGTTGGAGCTAAACATATGATTATGAAGAAAATCCTATTAGTCCTTCGTGTAGCTGCCATACAAATATCCTGTCAAAATGTATTCACTTAATTTACAAAACTCACAATAACTCAAGTAATCTTTTAGCTACGAATTCGGAATTTTGTACAAGTTAGTTTTGAGTGAAAAGGAAGTTCGAGTTTACTAATCAGCGAAATCCTTTTACTCCTTCTGGTAGCTGCCATACAAAATATCCTTAAAACACGTATTCAACAAAATTTTCCGATAACTTTTGAACGCTTCAAGCTACGAATTTGAAATTTTGTACACGTTTATTTTTGAATAGTTCCAAGGAAAAGGATAAATATGTAAGAAATCGAGTGAGTCCTTCCTGCACCTCCCATGTGAAAGTCCTTTAAAAAGGACATTTCTTTTCGATGACTTACCCAGTTCAAGGTATGAAGTTAAACACTGAATATTGTCTTTTAGTTTTGAGTAGCAATCTAATAGCTATCCTTAATAAAGGACATACACATGCACACACGTAATTCTACTTTCTCCCCAACTACAATATAAATCGGAGTTCAGTATTCATCTAGAGTATTATACGATTGGCTTGCAGCCGATCGTGACTGCAGTATGTTTTTACTTAATTTATATGGGATTTGGCAGTTCATACCGTTTCGCTCAGAACACAGTACTAAGCTTAAGCACCCATCGAATAGTCATCAAATTTTTACATACTTTCAACGGACATTTAAGTCCACATGTACGACAGAGATACTCAGCTATTAAAAAAGTCTCCGTATAAATGTAAGGAAAATTCAATACATTTTCTACACACATCTATTGGGAAACGTACGTAGCCGTACACGCCAGAAGCAGGAAAACATTCACAGAATATATCTGTAAGATCGTCAAGTCTAATGAAATTTTGATTGATTTGAATTCCGTGTTTGGAGTATAGTTCTTCTCAGTTAAGTTCAATCACTCCACCCACCATTGCGATACGATTTCAATCGTCCAATCGTATTCGTACCAGATCACGTATTTCATTATATGTATTTTATTTAAGGAAGTTTCAGGATATCCCAAGACTTCTCTTGCTATATTCATGTTTATTTGTTTACAACCTCAGCCCGAGCCAATAGTGTGTCGAAGGAGAGGTGGAAATGAAAATAATGAGCGAGCAAACACGTTGCATCACTCGTAGAATCTCCGTAAATATTCTCCGTATACCACTCTAACATAGTATACGTGTAAGAACTTAAAATATTATACGTAGAATCGCCGTAAATATTCCACGTATAGTGCTCTTACAAACTATATACGTATAAACATATACAACTATATAAAACCACTACATAGGCATCCTGCAAAAATAAAGTTTTTGATAGTAGACAGCTACGGGGGTGTGGTTTTTATAAGAAGAAAGAAAATTGAATCTTGGTATGTATATGTAAATGGACTATAGGAGTAATTAATGCAGAAAAAAATTCAGATTGTTATTGGCGTATAAAAGTGTAGGTTACTACGCGACTGACTACCTAAAAAAACAACGTTCCAAATAGCCTCCTGGTTATTCTTTAGGTTGTCAGTCGCGTAGTAACTTACACCTCATCTCAGCATTAAACGAATAACTGGACATAAGGGAAATGTCACGAGTGAGAATTGAACCCAGGACCCCTCGAATGATACGACTAGTAACATTTATATGTACTATAGGCTATCTCAACTACTGAGATACGAAACGCTATGTGTTTGAATTTTCAAAATTAAAAGTAAAGCTATAATTTCCCACGAGTGTGTTGTTTTTTCAGATCAGCGACTGGTTTCAAAAAACAATCGGATTTATTCGTAATGTCAAAGCAATAAAACGCAAACAAGAAAGACAGCATTTTTACTAGTTTTCTTATTTAATTAAATTAAATTCGATTTGATGAAGAGAGGGGAGAAAGAAGAACTATTAAATTTATAATCTAAAAACAATAAAATTATGAATAATTGGAATCTGATGAACGCGGTACTGGGACTGTAAGATTCTAAGCTTCATCTCTGGATCATTTTAAATATATAAACGTGTATGGCTCTAATTTATTGTTGTTGGTAGATTTTTTATTTAATTTGCAAGATTTTCTACTCGCCAAGGTCATTTAATGATTTTTACCTCGCGGATCACACTGCGTCGCAGTAAACATACCCCGATTAGTGTGCTGTTCTTGTTTTTATTCGCTATGTTTTTTTACGTAGCTGTAATTTATACTTTTATTGAATAAATGCTCGATTCGGGAAGTTGTGCTATTGTTCATAGCCGGAGGGGAAGCTGTACTTAATCGGCATACAAAGTTTCATTTGTCTATAAATTGTATGAAGTGTAATACCCGCAACATTGTGTGCAAGTAAATTTTTCCCTAGAATACTAATTGCGAGGTTTTCACATTTTCAAGTTCATAAAATTAGTTTATAAACAAGGTATAAACAAACGGCATCACGCGTTAAACAATTACGCTAACACGTAACACAAAAGCATTAAAGCTACCATACATGATCTGGATTAATGAATTTTATACATACATTCTATATGTACGAGTATATGCAGGCTTGAATGGTCGCCCTACACGGTCAATTAAGCCCCATGAACTTGTCACGCTAAAAAATCGAGAGCACACACTAAAGCAGTTTTAATAGCATTGCTTTACATTATTACTGCAAATATCAACCCAGCTAACCAAAAGAATCATAAAAAATTCATTAGTGTATCATTAGTTACGAGCATTTCAATCGTCGACGAGTTCGAAAACGATTCGTTAATGAATCACTGATCGTTCCGAAATGGTTCCACGTTAATGAATCGTTTTTAAAATATCATTAATGAATTGTAATATATAAACCATTATACGTCATTAATTGTATGTAAGTAACGCATTGTTTGCGTTTGCGTCGAAATTTTCATACTGGAGAACATAACGAGCCAACATCAAATAAAACTGAATACTGCAATTGGTAGGGCTTGGATATGTCGATCCAGTTTCTCACTATTTCATATGGAACATGAGCACATGTTCTTTGAAGGGCCCTCGCAATTCTATCGTTTTTTGGGAACGTTCGCAAATTGGTTCACTACGAAAGCATTTCAAATTAGAGGTGGGCAAAGCAGTTCCTTTCAGTGAAGTACTTCATTCCGAGTCACTCACTTTAAGGAACGAGTTCAGTGAAGTACTTCCATTGAACTCTTCGTTCCATCGTTCAGTAGTCACTAGTCACTTCAATTGAACTGTTCACTCACTCAATGGAACTCTTCGTTCCTTCGTTCCGTAGTCACTTCAGTTGAAGTGTTCACTCACTCCATCTCTTCTAACAGCCGTTTAGTAGCCACCGGTGGGCTGGTGTGTGTGAGTTTTCTTCGCTAAAGCCGCTCACTTAATCACACACTAATCAGACAGAAGTTCGTAGGGCTGGTGTGTGTGGATTTCCCCAGCTGGTCTATATAGTCAGGCAGGCAGTAGTTTTGCTTGTGGGTTGGGAAATAAGAAGAAGAGCGGTGTATACATGAATATTTACATTTACTTCCTTTTTGTTATGATGGAAAATAGAATGCCGTGATATTCTTCGCACCGCGTCGAGTATGCCATACGTAATTACATTGAAGCACTATGTTTATAATCAGTGATGCCAATTTAGTGGTTTCAGTGTTAAATTTGGTGCTCAAAATTTCGTCTCAGCGGACAAAAATTAGTTTTACCACTTGCGCATTATTTGAATATTCCTGCGATTGATATATATCGTTTTTAATTTTTTTGTCACGTGTCGAATGGAACTGCAGTTCACCAAAATTAGTGAGTTACTTCACTCACTCACATCAATGAAGTGTTCTTTTGGAACGTGAACCACCCATCTCTAGTTCAAATAAAAACGCCGAGATGATTGTACTCATAGCCTGAATAATTGAAGGTTTTGGCTTAATATCTTATTTTTTTTCGTCCGAGGCTCCGTTCTATGCGTTACAAACTTTTGGGCTTATAATTCTTTACAGATTTCATCTGAAGTATAAAAAGTCCCCGTATACACTGTCCGTAAAAGCGTTCGAAGGCTCGTAGCTCCCAACCTTTTCAAACTATCAAGTTAAATTTTTTTAGTAGGTACATTAGATGGAGTACTTTAAGTGGATACATTTTCGAGGTGTGAATGTGAACGGAGTGTTTAGATAACAATTTTTAGTTTCTATATCTCACGAAACGGTAATGCAAGGAAGTTGAAACTTTGGATTTATATAGAGCTATAATTATGGAGTCGTTTGCAATATAGATGGGTCGTTCACGAGTGAACTGTTCTAAAACAACACTTCTTTAAAGTTATTGAGTGAAGAGTAACTCACGCATTTTGGAGAACAGCAGTTCAATTCGAAAAGGAGAATGAAATGAAGGGAAAACTAACAGAATAAACACGGTGAGAAGAGAAACCAATCAATCTTCTCGTTACGTCGGCCACCATATCAAATACACTCACAACTCAATTCCACTCAAAGCAAAGCTCTTTCTCTCACACCGGTCCATCATATTCGATATTGCATATTCGTGTAGGTTTTTATATAGCTCCAGTGTATATAGTGTGCAGGAGCAATTCAATATTGAACTCGGGGGACAATTGACGCAGTTCACTTTTTATTCTTCCCTCCTTAATAGACGAATGAAAAATTATGAATTGACGTGGTTACGGTACGGTGTACGCGGTGCAAGAATACTATTACATTATAAGAGAGAGTAGCTGTACATCACTCTCTTCCTATTTCCCAATCCACAAGCACAACTGAACGACTGATCGACTAGCGAGTGACTATTGAACAGATGGTTAGAGAAGCCAACCCACAAGCACAACTAAACGACTGACGACTAGTGAGTAGTGAATGACTACTGAACGGCCGGTTTGAGAAGCCAACCCACAAGCACAAATGAACGACTGACTGACTAATGAGTGACTACTGAACGGCTGGAGGAGAAAAGAAAATAGAGTAAATGAACAGTTCAACTTCATTGAACTAACTCTTTAAAGTGAATAACTAGTTGGGAGGTACTTCACTTAAATGAACTGTTTTGCCCATCTCCAATTTGCATTGAAAAATTGTCGATATTGGTGGTGTGGTGTGTGAGTGGGCGGAAAAACAATGCGTCCAAAACAATTCAAAGCTAGGATCAAGCGTCTAAAGTAGATTTTGTCACGACGAGGCGTGTAAGTTTTAACTAAAACAGAGCCACCATGAAGTTTACTGGTAAAGATCTTGCTCAGATGTAACACATAACGGCTGCAATCAATCTCGATTGGCAAAGTGTTTGTTTATGTAATATTCTTTCTAGAAACCCCATCAATACCGCTCGGATCCATGCAAGTTTGCAGCTACAGATACTATACGATAATTACATTGGCGGAAAATGAAATCTACGCCGAGCAGTCAATGTCAAAGTCGAACAGCTGAAACGGGACGGCAGACAGCAATAAAAAGCTCGCTCTGATGCGCTCGAAGAAAACTGTTGGTTTGTATGAAAGAGGGCGACTATGCGAGCTATGAATACGGGCGCAAGGTCGACCATTTCTGATGATATATACATTTTCCGATATTCTCGTTTCCACCAAATGAAAATTGCGCATGCGGTCTGGTGATCTCTGTCAAGGACATTGCTGGTGGATTTAGCAAAAGCAACCGAAACCAACTAAGGAATGGGTGAGTTTGTCGTGTCGAGACAGTGGCGAACGATGAAAGCAACCCACCCCCATCCGCCCAGCCCGACCTAATTTAGATTTCGTGTCCCTGACCAAAGGCAATGGGATTTGTTGTGAACCACCCCCATAGAACGCGCTCATCGCAGCAACAAATTCTCAAAGGTCTTTTGTATGGATGTTCATTTCAATGTCGTATGCTACACTGAAGGAGTTGGAGGGAGGGTAATTGGATGTAAATTAAAATGAATTTTCGTAGTTACTATGCTCCTCGGTTATTTCTTTAAATATTGGGTTGTTTTTCGATTTTCGGACCAGAGTGTTTACCGTCGGTGTAAATCTGGAAATGTCGATGTCACGAGAGTTGGGTTGGGGCTTCCTCCCCATTGTTTACCAGAAGGTTTTTCGTAAATGTGATTAATATTCGCAGGACCAATAGGAATGAGGAGAATAATTAAAATGTAATGAAGATAGAGTGTCAAAAACAAAGATTTCTTCTGTCGAAAAAAG
This sequence comes from Beris morrisii, assembly GCA_951812415.1. NCBI lineage: Eukaryota > Metazoa > Arthropoda > Insecta > Diptera > Stratiomyidae > Beris > Beris morrisii. The sequence continues at coordinate 43,929,135 of OX638313.1, read as the reverse complement.
GTTATTTTGTTTTCAGTTTTTCACGCCATCATCAGTACGAATAGCATGGACGCTTACAGCTGAAAAGCAAAAAATATGAGGGTGAATAACATAGGGTTTGAAGTGGAGATAGAGAGAGACTGGTGGAGTGAATGTTGTTAAAGGTGAAGTATCCAGAATCTTGTGGACGAAATTTGGGAACTTAAAAGTATTGTATCGTTGTACCGCTTACAAACTTTACAAATACCAAAAGCAATTAAGGACAAAAACCCATAACGTCCTGACACTGAGAAGAGAGTTTTGCACGCAGAAAATGTGCAGGTTGTCGCGCAACTGCCTGATTCCGATAACCGGCAACAGAATCCATTGCCCTCGAAGTCTGCTCCAGATGAGGAACAAGAAAGGTCGATCCACTACTCGATCCTAGATATTAGATTAGATTTCGAATTGGGGTTCGTTTGGTTACCTCTGTCACTGAAGCCTCAATTGGGACTATAGCGACGTCCCCTGGATTATCTATGATTCCTCTTCGATCCATGCGCTTTCAATGAAGCTTAGTATTTCCGAAGAGGAATAGTCAGGAATTCTGACGGTTTCATGAAGCCCTGACCGAAGTGACGAAGTCTTTTGTGAAGAAGTCTCGACTCTAGCTAGGACTAATGGGATATGCAATATTACAATCTAGTGAAGAAGCAGCAAGAATTCAACGAATGGATCGGTCAAATGGAAGTGGCCAGAATATATGAGACCCGTCCCGAAAAGAAGTACCTCGAAGGACGACCATTTGGCACTATCTGGCGAATTCTTTAAGCGTGTTTCAGGAATGTTTTTCAAACAGCGGTAAAACTCGCATTATACGATGCTAGGACCATCATACGCTGGTCTTTCATGAGAGTTACTGCTATGGAGTCCAGCACATTAAGGCAAACCGGGTATCCAACGTCTTTCAAATTGAAACGATCCATGAAAAGAAGGACAACTAAGGTGGAGTTGGACACGGAAAACGCCACTCATCCAGAGGAAGGAAGACATCCCATCACTTGTGAAAACCTGGAAATATAAACAATCAAATCAAACGCAGAAAAGACCGTGGATACACAAAACACCACCAGGGAAGGGAAGTTCGATTTTAGTCTATTATTGAAAGGATATAAGAAACTGTCTCACACCCTTGGAGACGCATTTCAGCACCTAGGAACGACGAGATAACAATTCTTCGCGCAGAAAGTCCAGAAAAACTGCTTTCGAGACGTGGTCAAGTCGGAATGTACCGTACTTTAAACATTCATCAGTAGTTCTTTAAACAAACATTGAAATAGAAAGACCATAAAAGTAAGTATAATATCGAAATACCAAAACGTTTTTTAGTCAAATACAAAAAGCCCGTACAGACCTCGAATTTCGTCATATCTTCGTGAAAACATATGCAACCCCTATAGACTCCCCTCTGAAATTAATTTTTACACGATGAAAAGTCTGTGGAAATAAAAACCAATTTAATATCTCATCAAAGATATGGCGAAAATAGTAAAACGTACGCAGCCCCCTTGCACCACCTGCGGTTGAATATCCAAAAAACCTGAAATTACTTTTTAGGCAATTATACAGAAATACTGAGGAAGTAAAAACCAATTCGATATATCATCAGATCTAAGAGATATGTTGGAATTCGAGAAAACATATGCAAAGCCTTGAAGCCCCCTTGGGGTTTGAATATAAAAAATCTTTCAATTACTTTGTAGGCGATTATATAAAAATTCAGGGTAAATAAAAACCATATCGATATCTAATCAGACCTAAAAGATATTATGAAATTCGCGATAAGGCGAACAACCCTTTTACGCCCTCTTGGGTGTTGAAAAGCAAAAAATCCTGAAAACAGGTTTTAGGTTATATAAAAAGTCGTGGAAGTAAAAACCTATTCGATATCTAATCAGATCTAAGGTATATGGCGGAATTCGTGAAAGTGCATACATCCCCTTTACATCTTCTTAGGGGTTGAATTTAAGAAAATTCTGAAAGCAAATTCTTATCTGAATTTCTTACACTTTACACTTATCTGAAGAACCAGCAGAAGTAAAATTGATTAATATTTTAGAAGACCTAAGAGATATCGTGAAATTCGTGAAAATATAAGCACCATAGTTTTCACTGACCATTTTTTTTGATCCAACTCCGTACGTCAATGGTTTTATATGACGTTCTCTTACCCAAATTACTTTTTTAGCTTATCTGTATATAACCACAGAGTTTCAATTTCCTAGTGTACACTATACTAGTCCCGAGTTTCAGATATCCATCTTTAGTGTTTGTCGAGATATAAATATTGAATTTTATTTCCTTTCATCCTACCCACCCTCACTCCATTTATTTTTTTCCTTGCTAGGTGTCCATCAGGCCTACCTCTTGTAGAAATTCTAAGATCCTATCTTAAACAGTTCTTAAGATATGAAGCGTGATATTTTGGAAAAATTCTTATATCTCCCCCCTTCCGCGCTCCCCAAATTTTACATTCACCGAACTCCTAATGTATTCAATCACTGAGATTCAACCTTGTAGAAGCACAGTTCAGAAGATATGGATTTTAAGAATTTATCGATTCAAGCTTTCGAGCTTTACAGGCGCATTGTTTTTCCTCCCATACCCCTTCATCCATGTTACCAGTTTGTTTGCAAATGGGTTCACTATTATAGATCCAGAGTTTCAACTTCTTACCTTAACCGGGTCCTGAGATACAGAAATCTAAATTTTCTTACGAAACTCTTCCCCACCTTGCCCCTCAATCCATTCCATTTGAAGTCTTGGAAATTTTCCCCCTGTCTACCTTACCAAGAAGAAATGTTTAACTTAATAGGCCAAAGAGTGTTAAAGGTGCCTTGGAATGATTTTGAGTAAAGCGGACGGCGCACAGCGGGGCATTTTCCCAATCTAGCTGGCCAAAATTCGGTTTTTCAAACATGTAATTGTTAACCAGCATTTTATGTCTTAATTGTCTTAACCAATTAGGGAGTTTCAGGAAGGGTTTTTATACTCTAGATGAAATCATATAGAGTATTATAAGTTTAATCCAGCCCAAAAGTTTGTAACGCATAGAACCAAGCCTCGGACGAAAAAAAGTTATATATTATTTTTTGTTTATTTGTGGCCAAAAACCTCAAATCCGCCTGACGTCCGTCCGTCTGTCCGTTAGCACGATAACTCAAGAACGCCTTCACCTAGGATCTTGAAATTTTGAATCTGGATGTTTGGTTGAATTTGTAAGGCTAAGTTCGTTAACGGGCAAAATCGTCCTACTCCTTCGGGTAGCTACCATACAAAATGTCCTTAAAACAAGTGTTCAAGAATATTGGTCCATAACTTCAGAAGGGTTTAAGCTACGACATTGAAATTTTGTTTGTGTTATTTTTCCAATAGTTCGAGCTAAATGTATGATTATGAAGAAAATCCTGTTTGTCCTTCGTGTAGCTGCCATACAAATATCCTGTCAAAATGTATTCAGTTAATTTACAAAACTCACTATAACTCAAGTAATCTTTTAGCTACGAATTCGGAATTTTTTACAAATTAGTTTTGAGTTGAAACGAAGCTTAAATTTACTTGTCAGCGAAATCCTTTTACTCATTCTGGTAGCTGCCATACAAAATGTCCTTAAAATACGTGTTCAAGAATATTGGCCGATAACTTCAGAAGGGTTTAAGCTACGTCTTTGAAATTATGTACGTAGTATTTTTCCAATAGTTGAAGCTAAATGTATGATTATGAAAAAAATCCTATTAGTCCTTCGTGTAGCTGCCATACAAATATCCTTTCAAAACGTCTTCTTTTAATTTACGGAACTTACAATAACTCAAGTAATCTTTTAGCTATAAATTGGAAATTTTGTACAAATTAGTTTTGAGTAAAAACAAAGTTCGAGTTTACTAATCAGCGAAATCCTTTTACTCCTTCTGGTAGCTGCCGTACAAAATGTCCTTAAGACACGTGTTCAACAATATTTTTCGATAGCTTTTGAACGCTTCAAGCTACGAAAATGAAATTTTGTACACGTTCATTTTTAACTGGTTCCAAGGAAAAGGATAAATATGTAAGAAATCGAGTAAGTCCTTCCTGCACCTTCCATGTGAAAGTCCTTCAAAAAGGACATTTTTTTTCGATGACTTACCCAGTTCAAAATATGAAATTAAAGACTGAATATTGTCTTTTAGTTTTGAGTAGCAATCTAATGACAGTCCTTAATAAAGGACATACAAAATGCACACACGTAATTCTACTTTATCCCCAACTACAATATAAATCAGAGTTCAGTATTCATCTAGAGTATTATACGATTGGCTTGCAGCCGATCGTGACTGCAGTATGTTTTTTACTTATATTCACTATAAGAGCCGCGGGCTCAGCTCAAAGTAGCCATTTGTAAAAGATCAGTTGTTACAGAAAAAACTCTCTTTAAAACTAACTGTGCTCACATAATTTTTTCGTGATTTTAAAGGAAAATTAGGAAGTTTTGAATAATGGATATTGAAGTAGCACGTATGTATTTGATTTTTACAATTTATGGTTTTTTAAGGATATATAGTTTTTGAACTAGATTTTGGTAAAATTTGAGATCTACTTTTTGGAAAAGGTACATTTTCAAAATTGATTAAGTTATATACCTCCGTAAGACCCCGTCAAAATTTATGTGACAATATGAAGGTCAAATATTCATTCTTAAGGAGTCACAAAAATTTTCTGCAAATATCTGCATATTCAGATTTTATAACAGTTTATGTTGATAACGGAAATTCGAAATATTCGTACTTTGAATTTTAGTTCTGCTACAATTTTTTTCTCGTTCCTTGTAGGATCATCTGGAGTTACATTACTGACAAGGAATTATTTATACAGAGTGATGGAAGAAAGCGGATACCGCGACTTTAACAACGTGCGAGTTTAGCGGAAAATTTGCTGGGTGCATTTAAGTAGAATGTGCGGAGTTTAAAGGGTAGCTGCAAGCAGGATGGATAGTATATTCAGGAAGAAAAACGAAAATTGGCTCAAAGGAACCTTCGAAATACCCAAAAGCACTTCTCAGGCAGGACGACCAGCTAAAATCTTCAAGGAATCAAGCGATCGAACAACACGAAGGAAAACGAAATCAGTGCATGAAAAGATGAGCGCGGACGTTTACTGCCCGGATGAAACTACGATCTTCCGGAAAGAGGGATGCCTCAAAAGTCTTACAGGATATTACGTGGAGTACAACTCGGGCAACTAAGTACAAGAAAACCTACCGCAGCAGCTTGGAAAAGAAAGACAAGCCACTGCACCCTATATTTGCCCCTGCAATATTCGTTGAAGCAGATTTGAGCAGAAACCAATATGAAATAATTAGAACTGGTGTTCCAAAGGCTTACCCCTGTTATAAAATTTTACAAAAACTCAAGAAGGGTTGTTACCCCAGGCCAGAATCATATCAAGTATCAGCTACTTATGCAGAAGTTAATCTGCAAGATTTGTTGGATCATACAAGTGCAAGATTAATGTAAGTAGTAAGTTCCTTGTACGAAGATGAAGCTCAATCAATGCAGCTGATAACAAAGTGGGGATGCGATGGATCACAACAGACCCTATATAAACAAAGATTCGAAAATAATTCGGACTCTGACAGTAACGTTTTCCAAAGTTCCATTGTGCCCCTACAATTGAACTGTAAAATACTTCAAAATTCGCAACCTACGCTATGGACACTGCAAAGTTGTATGTGAACCTATACCCATGGTATCCCATGACTCCCACCATGCATAAGATTTTAATACTTGGGCCGACAGTGATCGAAAATGCTTTGTTACCAATCGGCCAACTGTCGGAAGAAGCAGCACTTTCGCATATATCGACTCAACAAGGCAAGAAAGTTTACCAGAGAGTCCTGCAACAAGGATGTAATAAACAGACTTTTGCTTACCTCGAACCCCCTTATAACAAGCATGAGGCCAGCTCCTAAGAAAAAAAGTAAACCATTTTCGTCAATAACCTTGGAAATGTTGTTACCTGGCGACTATGGATCTACTTCAAGCACAGTTGATGAAATTGAAGATATGGATGAAACTGAAGAATCATCAGACAAGGAACTGCTATCTTCAGAATAATTTTTATTGTTTTGATATAAAAAAATAAATTAATTATATACAATAAATCATATTTATTATGAAAATAAACAGTATTTTACTCGGAAAACTAGTAATTTCAGTTAAAAATGTACTCTGAAAAGATTCACCAAAAGAAATTATACATATATTTATTATGCAAAACAATTTTTTTTCAGTAAATATGTTGCAATAATGAGCTAAACGGAAAAAGAGATAATTAAATAGAAATTTAGATGCGCTTATTTTACCGAACACCACCGAAAATTTATATAAATCTACCAACAGTCTGGGCGCAACTTTATTATTTTTGGGTAAAATCGATATTTCATCAGACGTAAGTGGTATGTCGGAATTCGTAAAAACGTACACAATAACTTTACACCTTTTTAGGGGTTGAGTATCGCAAAATCCTGGAATTGATTTTGAGATCATTACATATAAAGCACATAGAAGTAAAAGTGAAATTGATCTCATTAAATCTAAAAGATTTGTCGGAATTTGTGAAAACTTGAATAATACCTTACACACCCGGGGGGTTTAACACCGAAAAGTGCTTAAATCGTTTATATTTAAAGCCTTTAGAGGTGAAAGTGGATTCGATACCTCATTAGACCTAAGAAATAATTATATCGGAATTCGCGAAGATGTATACAACCACTCTACACCCCCTCCTTAGGGGTTCGATAGCGAAAAATTTGGAAAAACTTTTCTATATAAAGAGCCCGCAAAAGTCAAATTAATTCGATAGCTCGACATGCCAAAAGAAATTCGTGAAAACGTGGAAAAAAAACCTTTTCACGGACCTTTTTTTTACTCCACCTTTGTACATCAATAAAAAAAATCTGACCTTTTTTTTTGCTCTACCGGCACATCTAAAAATGCATTGGTTGGTTTACGTGGTGGCCCGTCTGCCGTAAACAGGGCCCAATTAGCACAGGAAACGCCGTTTTGATACCACAACTCCTTTAACCTAGTCTTTGAGGGCTGATGAAGTGGATATATAGTTTTGCAGAGGCCTAGAGCTTGAATTGATTATTATATCCATCTACATATGCGTACTGAGTTTCAACTTTCTAGCATAAGCCGATTCTGAGATATGAAAAATCACCCCCACTTCCATACCTTGCTACTCCTATCAAAAATTTTATATTTCCAGGATGCTTCTATAGTGGCTCTACAAAGTCGACATTTTTTAGCCTTCTATCCTTTGCGGTTTTTCAGAAATAAAAATTTTTCCCTTTCCACCCCCTCCCATCATCACCCTATAATTTTAATATTTTTTTTCCTGCTGGAGTTCTACTGGACCCGAATTCTGTAAAATTTTTAACTTCAGATATACATTTTTTTTTAGAATGACTATCCCCCACTTCTGTGCTCCACCTCTCCTCAAAAATTTTACATTAAATAGACTTAACTTGTAATTCTATAAACAGGAACAACATTTTATCTTCCTGGCACAATTGGCTCAGAAGATATTGTAATTCTTCACCACACACCCCAACTCCCCCTTTGATAATTCTAGTCCTTATCTAGGCTTGAGAGGAATGCCATTCGAAAAGCCCTGCTGAATGCAGGGGCTGATCTGGGCATTACCAACTGGATCGACGGCATGCCCGAAAGTAGAATGATACATGCATCCATTGGTGAGAATGAAATATCTGGAACTGTGTCCAGAGGTACCCCGCAGGGGGGAGTTCTATCACCTTTACTTTGGGTACTAGTTGTCGATCCTATTTTATCCCAGCTCGAGAGGGACGGGATCAAAGTGGTAGCGTACGCTGATGACCTAGTTATACTGGTATCTGGCAAATTTCTACCCACGATAGCTGAACTAGTGCAAGAAGCACTACGGAAAATTTGCACAAATGGGCGGCAAGTTGTGGTTTGGGGGTTCACCCTAACTGAGCTGCTTCTTTTCACTCGAAAGAGAGCAATACCCCCATTTACAATTCCAAAAATAGGTAATACCATTCTGAAGCTTAAAACTGAAGCTAAGTACCTAGGAATTATTCTTGACGCTAAGCTTAACTGGAAGAGAAACCTTGATGAGCGCGTCAAGAAAGCAACAATTGCCTTCTATACTTGCAAGAAGGCCTTTGGCAAGAAATGTGGAATAAAGCCCGCAATGGTTCACTGGATGTACATCTCTATCGTAAGGCCCATTCTTCTTTATGGTGGCCTGGTATGGTGGACAGCCCTGGACAAAAGCGTGCACAAGAATAGTCTAACGAAAGTGCAAAGGGCGGCTTGCTTAGGCATCACGGGCGCTTTGCAATCAACGCCTACGGCTGCAATGGAGATTATGCTGCTTCTGCTGCCAATAGATATTCAAATCACAAATGCTGCTGCCAAGAGCGCCCTGAGACTAAAAAAAATCTGGTGGCTGCTGGGAATCTGCTGATTATGGGCATAACAGAATTCTTTCATTATTTCCAGATTGTGGGCTTAGAGAACTCACCGACTATATAACTTCGTGTCTAAGCTTCGCTGCAGGATTCCATACCCTTTTCCCTACTAGGGAAGACTGGAATAATCAAAAAGTGATAAGGGAATCTGAAGTTGCTGTATTCAACTGGATCTGAAATGGCTAACTACGTGTGAAACCTCCAGGCAGCTATGGCCAGTAATACATCCTAGAAGGACTGCTGATCTTCTGAAAACGAGTCACATAGAGACCCGTAACATTACGGCAGTCATAACGGGACACTGTGTTTGGCAGACATGCACAACGCCTAGGCGTTATATATAATGACTTCTGCAGAAGCTGCAGAAGTGAAGAAGAAGAGAGCGTTAGGTATCTACTTTGTGAGTGTCCCCAGCTAGAAAGCTGTAGGTTCAGAGCCATGGGCAGCTACTTCTTCTCAGAATTGATGAACTAGCCAAGTTCATTCGCACCTGTGGCTGGTTCGACTAGTTTTTCCCTGTGGTAATACTACGATAACTCCCTATATGGGACATCATTAAGGTGTCACGGGTGTGGTATCACAATTGACCAACCGAATGGTCTAAGTGAGTCGATCCATAGTTTGGATGGCTGCCACCATAACCTAACCTAAGCGACTCTCGCTCATTTGTGTCCTGACAGGTGCGGCAGTGTGCATTGAACGGAATGCCCAATTTGGCAGCATGATCCCCAATTGGCCAGTGACCCGCCGTGATTCTGGAGATGTCTGCCCGGGTCTTGCATAGAAGTTCGTCTGACTTGACTCGGTTGTAAGATGGCCACATCTTCCTAGATATGGCGCAGGTGGTTAGGCTTTTCCATCTGGGGTTGCCGCTAATTGGAAGTGGGAGAGTATGTCTCTCTTGACAACTCCTAACGGAACGCGGACTAGGCTTCTAGTATGCTTTAAGACAACCACAAAGCTTTAATTTTCTGACGTTAACCGTTCAGTAGATTTTAGAATGTGTCAATCCCGCCTTCGAGAGTTTCAGTTCCAAGTTTCAGCCTCCTTGCATTAGCGATTCCTGAGATCTAGAAACCAAAATTTTTCGGTTTCGCTTTTGCGTATTTTCTGGTATTGCCATAGTTATACAGCCCGGTACAACCAGGTATGGCATCAATCTTGGGACAGTGGTATTACTGCAAATTTGGCTCTGGAACGTTTTTTGATTCCTAGATGGATGTAGCGATGAAAGGAATACACAACGAATTAATCACGGTTCAAAACTCAAGATTTGTCGAAGATACTTAAGAGATAATCTCCAATTCTTCGCTGTAAGTTAAATCAAGGAAGATTCCAAACAAAAACAAATCTTGAGAATGCACATGGTTCAGAACAGTATAAGTGGTTTATAAATTTTTGAAACAAAAAGATAGATTTTAAGATTTATGCCACTGAACAAGGAAAAGATTGGAGAGGGCATGACCTAACTCGGAACAGATTTGGATTGGAATTATCGAGTAAGCTACATGAAAAATCGGATTCACAGAGAACAAGAAAGTCTTGGCAGCAACTAAAAGAAGACGATGATGTTATAGAGAAGTGCTATGCAGACCGGCGGAGATCACTCAGGAACTGATGAATTACAGAAAGCGGTTTAAACTATACGTCATTTATCAATTACCGCAGCAATTACCTCATTTATCCAAATAACTTGTTTCATTACCATTTAAGTCTTTTGGTCACGCAGTGTTCTCACAAAAATAGCCTGGCAGCCCATTAAATCGAGTGATCACATTCCACGCGAAGTATTCTCGCATGGAAAGATGCTGTTCCGACTCACAGCTTGAATTTTATTTTAAAAACCCAAGGTTATGTAAGTAAGGACGATCCAGATAACTGTGTACAAAAAAAAAACCAAAACAGCGCCATTATTATTGGCTTTTCCGATTCGAAAAGAAAGCTGTCGGTTTCCCCGAGCGACTCTATCGATTCTCCTGTCATTCAGACAAACACACATATCATATAGTGAGCACATAGCAATTTAGTTCTCCACGAGCCGGCCGGGCCTTGACCCAAAATGGAGATTCTACTCCTATTCCCTTGGACTGACATTTTGACTAAATTATTTCTTATTTTCCGTCGTACATGCGACGAAGAATCGAGAATAGTTTTACATGTTGCTAACAAAACCTTGGCTCAAACCCATCCGAAATTCACGACGACATTACACCTAGTGCTACTTGAGAAGCAGTATGGAATCGATTAACTGAAAACTTTATGTAGCAAGGTCGCGCGGATACTTCCAGCAAATGGCCTGGCATTTCAATATCAGAACGTGGCCGACATGTAGGTGGGTGTTCATTGCAGGAATGGAAATTTTGCCCACATTTTTCAGTCCTTTTCGTTTTCGATTTCATTAATGGCACGGCAAATAATGTTTGTGACATCTGATGAACGAGGTCGTGAAACTTGTGGTAAAGAACGGACTTTTGTGGTAATTCATGGATTGGAGAGTTTGTACCGAAAGGTCATAAACTAAATTGCAGCTCTGATTTGTTTGCAGAAAGCAAATCGCAACTAAAGCCAGTATTACATTGTATGCAATGATGTCAAATATTTGACAAAAAAAATTTGACGAAAAAATGCAGTCAAATTTTTTCCTGTCAAAATAGAGCAAAAAGAAAATAACGTGTCAAACAAATATTTGACGGTTAGACAATTTGACTGCATTTGCCGGCCAGAAGAGTTAAATATTTGGCGTATGTAAAACTGAATGAGGTAATCTCCGAATTGAATTCACTGAATCCAGGTCCAATAAGAGCTGTCACCAATGATGATGATGATTGCATCTTCTTTATAGACATATTGTTTACAACTATACTGAGCAGCAGAATAATACCGGGACGAAAACAGTTCACAATTAAACAAAGATTTGAGAAGTGCTGGGAATTCAGTATTGGTGTGCACCAGAATTTCGCCAAAGAAACCATAATATTGATAGGGTAACACGAAACAGAATTCTAACTTATTTCATTGCCCCGTAAAACTGGTGAGACTCACAATGCTGACTATAACCAAGGACCTTCTCTGGTATCAAAGGACACGAAACGATAGATGTCTTTTACATACTCCAAGGATTCAACTAAGAAGACGCTCTTGTCTTAACCCGGATAAGCCCATCATTTAATCACCAGAGTAATAAAACTTATCAAGACTTGGTATCCATACATTTTCAATAACTCCTAACAATTGACAATCGAAAGGTTTTCAGAAAATTGGTGGATCGGTACAAATTCTACACAGTCAAACACCATTGAAACTGATGTACCATTAATGGTACGATGGGGATGTCCGGATTAATGCTGTTTAATATTCGAAAACTACACGTCGATGATCTTGTACTATTTGAGGTAAATGAATAATGTACAGGGTGGGCCATCTAGTGGTTTCTTTTTAAATCATAGGTTATTTTGACACTGAAAGCCGTTTCCCGCTTGACAGAAAGTCAGTATCATACCTACGCGGAACGAAATGAGTCGCTTTACGCTTGAATAACGTTGGGAAATATTGAAAACTTATTTCCAAAGTGAGTGCTGTGTAGCCCAAACAGTGCGTTTTTTGAAAAGAAGTTTTGGCCGAAATGAAGCACCCACCGCGCCTGCTGTACGCAAGTTTATGCAAAAAGTTCGTGAGACTGGTATGCTTGTGGACAACACTCATGGCCCCCGTCGTCGTACGCTGCGCACAGACGAAAATGTGGCTGCTGTAGCTGTGAGTGTGAGACTCACTCCACGAACATCTACTCGCCGTCGATCTCAACAGCTCAACATTTCACGCGCTAGCCTGAGGAGAATTCTGCACAAAGATTTCGGATTATTCGCTTACAAGGTCCAATTGACTCAGCAATTGAAGGCGTACGACCATCCACTTCGGTATCGCTTCGCAATTTGGGCCTTAGAGCAGCTTGAATTGGACAACGATTTTGGGCGAAAAATCATCTTTTCTGACGAGGCGCATTTTCATCTCGGCGGCTACGTTAACAAACAAAATTGCCGCATCTGGGGCTCGGAAAACCCGCACGTTATTGTCGAGAAGCCAATGCATCCACAGAGAGTGACAGTTTGGTGCGGATTGTGGAGTGGTGGCATCATTGGACCATTTTTCTTCGAAAATGAGGCTGGGAACAACGTTTCGGTCAACGGTGAACTTTACAGAGCCATGTTATCCGACTTTTTTTTACTGAAATTGAAGACATGGATTTGAACGACCTCTGGTTCATGCAGGATGGCGCGCCATGCCACAGAGCCCATGCCACAATCAATCTTTTACGCACCAAATTCCCAAATCGTCCTCGGAGCTGCGATTTGACCCCTTTCGATTTTTTTTTGTGGGGAACCGTGAAGGACCGATGTTATGCCAACAATCCAGAAACGATTCAAGCACTTAAGGCCAATATCATCCAAGCAATCCGTGAGCTACAGCCCGAAACCATCAACAAGGTCTTGGAAAATTGGAGTGACAGAATGCGCTATTGCGCAGCCAGCCGAGGCAGCCACTTGAACGAAGTTGTGTTCCATCATTAATGGGAATGTTTACTCTTACTAATAAAGCCATAATACATGGAAAAAAATTTAATTTTGTTCATTTTATTGCATTTTTAAAAAGAAACATGTATTTGATCCACCCTGTACAATTTCACGTTCAAATACCGAAAAACTGAGCTTAATAGGAACTGAAGCAGAACTGGAGTGTGAAAATTAGAGATAAATTGACAATTAAGAAGAGTATAATTGTTTCGGTACTGGAACAGAACTACTTTTAAAAGTGGAATTCCAGTCCAGTACTGAACTGAAATTCATAATTCCGCTTTTACAATTCTCTTAAGGATGAATTCTGAAAATTTTAACTCTTTGCGAACAATTTCAAGATTTTGAATTCATGTTAAGTTCTTATTGACAGTACTGATTTCTGATAGTTTTTGGCGTTTTCAATTCTGGCTAAGTTCCGAAATGCAGTACTGCACATTTCTGTACCTATTTATGTTGTACAGAGAGTTGAATATGTATGTATTGTATAAAAAGCTCGCGGAAGTAAAAATATCAAGTTTCGTACTCCCCATTTGGAATTGAACATAAAAAAATTACTGAAATGTATTTATAGGCCATTGTATAAAAAGCACGTTAAAGTTAAAAGCAATTTGATATCTCAGCATACCTAAGATATAGCTGAATTCCCGAAAAAATATATTATACAACCCCTTATACAACCTTAGGGGTTGAATACCAAAAAATCCTAGAATAGAATTTGAATTGAATTTTTAGGCGATTTTATAGAAAGCCCATGGATGTAAGAATAAATTCGATATCGCATCACACCTAAGAGAGATGTCACAACAATATATTCTACTCCCTTACATCCCTTTAGGGGTTGAAAAACTGGTAAAATTTTATTTCTTATATCTAAGGAACCGCTTACGATGATGGATTGGAATTTGGTACATACGTTGAAATATGCCAGAGGAACACTACGAAACAATTTTTTTAAGGTGTGATGTTGCCCATAGGTGTGAGGGTGGAAAACGTATCGCGGAAATGAGGCATCATATCTCAAGAACCCTTTCATAAAACAGCTTGGAATTTTTAATGTAGGTACACCGGTAGCACCCCTTTCCGGCCAACTATGTTTTTGGAGGGAGGAGGGGTTGAAGGTAAAGCTTCTGATTTAAATATCTAAAAAAAACGGAGGAGGAGAGCGCTAAAAGTGAACATTTTTATTGGGAGTAAGAGTGCGGAGAGTGATTTTTACATACTGTAAATAAAATTGTTGATGCGGAGGAGCGAGGGATCCGTGGTGGACTAGACACGTATCAGTAGTCATTTTTATGGCGATCGTGAGCCACTCCCCTAATTCAGTTGGATATATAAACGGGGTGGAAATAGTGTAGCTACAACCCTCCAAGCTTAGATAGAAAAATATTAGAGTTGCGCCCAGACCGTTGACAGATTTTGCGGTTGTTAGAAATATTGCAATGTTCGCATGGATCTCGTGCAATAAACTAATTATCGACATAATAGCGACTAATTACACATTTAAACGATGTTCCGCGCATAAAATCTTTTCCAAGGTTAATATACACTGCCGTGTATGTGGGTATATTACGCCAGTCTTCATACACACAACCAAAACACTACTAAGCCGACCACGTCTTATAAAGTGCGACTTAGATTCTATGACCTCCGCTCAAATGATTCACTGCGCAAAGATCATTAAAATGAGTGACGATTGACATAGACCCTGTGCACGATCGGGCCATTCAATGGGCATGGATTCCCCTCAACCTGCTCAATTTACCTGCTAATTGACTTTATCAAGTCAATTGAATCACGTTGACTGATTCTTCGTAGCGTTCGCGACCTCTTCGCATTATATAGCTTGTTTACAAAACATGACTGGAGGCGGTACACATACTCGTCTTGTTTTCATTTATCGGTTTTCAAAGCGCGTTCGAAACGCCCGCCTGATCCAACACTCACCTGTTTCCGTAGAAAAGGTAGGTATGTCGATCGAAATTCTCAAGCAAAGTTTAAGTCACACAACACCAAAAAGTCACTTAAGTGGACATTTTAAAATTGGAACCGAATAGTATGGTGCTCTCACCGTGTCACTGTGGAATTTCAGGTATTTTAAGTTTTCGACTGCTTCACAGGCTGCGTAAACATCGTACGATTGATAGCCCGCTTTGATTATTACAGGTGAATGAAGTCACCGCCAAAACTCAAAGTGATCTTGAAGTCGTTTCTTGACATCTTTGCGATGGTGTAAAAAAAAATGCCTCATCTTTTTCGGCAGGCAGGTAAGTCAATCATCGACGATTCAGTTCGTAGGTGGATTTGGCAATGGTAGTGCAGATTGAGCTTGATTAAGATCGTGTTTCTGTTCAAACGGAAGATTGATCGAACAGAGCAACTCTATTTGATTTATATTCGTAGCCGAATCTATCGCTAGATTGTCGAAGACGTTTAAAAGATGAAATCAAGGTCGACCCGAAATGGACGTGCTAATGGATAGCAGTGTATGGCGCTAGAAGAATATGTTAACAATCCATTGACGCGATCTTCAAAACATAGTAGCATACGATTGTACTATTCTTCGAGATAGTTTTTTGCCATTGTTTCCACACTCTTCCGTATTTACATTTCTATATTTAGACGAATGTCATATTTTTGATAAAATTGTTGTCTTTAATCCGAAATATGATCCTCGGTATTGGAAAAATTCACTAAATCATGACATCTCAGGCAGCTTCTACAGAAGTTGTTTGAGAAGAGGCCGAGTCTTTTAGCATGTCGACCTATAAGACAGTTTCCGGTCAGGACACCGACTGTGGTGCTGATACTCGCCCTTTTGAGCAAAGTCAGCCTTTTAGAGCGTTTTAGATCCAGCTTCGGCCAGATCAGTGTAACATGTAATACCGTCTGCCCGATCTTGAGTTGGTTTTCTCAATTGAGTCCAATCCCAGCAGCAGTTTACATATAGAGAGAGGCACACCCAGATTCCGATGTTCCGGCATAATCTGAAGGCTGGTACCGCGCCGAGCGAGTTCGTCAGCCATGCAGTTCCCTGGATTATCCCTGTGTCCTGGCACCCAGCACAGAAGAATATTGAACTTTTCAGCCATCTTCTTAAGAGATGATCGACATTCTACGGCGACCTTTGATGTTGTATCTAGGTAAAATGGATTAGATTAAAATTTCGTATTTTCACGTTTTAGGGCTACTGGACACCAAACTAAGAAAAAGTCGTCTGTCCGCCGTCCGGACTACGTAAACGCGTTTGAAAGCCCGTAGCTCACAACCCTTTATAGCCATTATATTATGTTGAAATTTTTAATGGATGAGTTCAGGACAGGACTCAATTAGCACAAGGACGCCGTTTTGATACCACAAGCTTGATTGACCCGGTTGTTAGAGGTTATTTTGACTGAACTACACTGTTTTAAAAAAAATTGTATTTTCAATCCGATTTTTACTTGAAATTTCCAGTATATTTAATTTTTTCAAGTAAAATTACACATTTCAATAACTTTTAAACGAAATTACTAGTAAATTATTCATGTACTTTTCAACGGAACCGTACAATTTACATGAAAAAAAATTTACGAAACATTTCATGTAAAATTAACTATATTTATATCATATATGAATTGAAAATTACGTTCTTTTTCGTGTAATTCTACTTATCTAAATTTTACGACGAAAAACATGTAATATAAAAAACCACGAAGTTGGACGCTTCGTTCGATTTTGTTTTCTACTGTGAAATGAAACGCCTTCGGTGGCGCAGTGGCTACAAAACCTACGCAGCAAAACCCGAATTGATCGCGGGTTCGAATCCTACCTACAGCCAAGGTTTATATTAAGAGTAAGTAAGTAAGAAATAATATTAGAAGTAGAGATAAGTGTATCTTAGTTTTAGTTTTAGGAAGGGGCGCTCCGCTGAGCCGCAGCGCTCACTAGGCACCAAAAGAGGGCCCATAGCGTTCCCTTCGGAGATATCGTGGAACAAACTAGTCACCCCCAAAACATTCTAGATCCCTAATGAATTTGACCAACTTGTGATGCCCTATCAACCTCAGATCTTCCTAATCGTCGAAGAAAAGACTGCCCAACCAGAGTCAACTATCCCCATCCCCATAGCATGCTTCCCTAGCAAGCAGTGCCCGGCAGTATTCCGATGAGTAACCGCAATCTTTCCCTATTCGATGACAATATTTCCCTAGACTTTAGTCTGTCCAACATTGGCCAGAATGCCCTAGAGATCCAACAGCTCGTCAGCTGCTCCCACCTTGAGTTCGCAGCGTCCGTGGCACGCTCCCTGATAAGCGCTTTGATGCCGCTTAGCGGTGGACTAACCCCCTCCTTCACTATTTCGGCTGACGCCGATCGCAATCTCGCCAGCTCATCGGCCAGTTCGTTCCCTGGTATGCCGCTATGCCCTGGTACCCAACATAGTTGTACTCTATTCGAAGTGTATCTTAAAGAGTGCTAATTATTTATAGTGTAAATTCATTCAGTGAATTTGCTGCTTTCGAAGTTGAAATTTACTGATTGCAAATTGAAATTTACTGACCAAAAATTGAAAATTACATTCAAATTGACTATTACATCCCAATGTAAATTTACTTGAAAAGGTGGGGCATATTTGCCTACTATCCAAAAGATGTAAAATTCAATGGAGTTTTTTTAATGTGTAGGTAGGAGGTTTTTGAGGATATGGGAGAGAACTGATCAGTTATATCCATCCTGTACTATTTAAAAAGATTAATAACTATTTTTGGATACACATTTTGGAGATCTCCGACAGGTCGTCATAGAGAGGTCTGCCTAGTGCTCGTTCTCGGGCTCTGGCTATTGCCGAACATTTGCGAAGGAAGTGAAAGACTGACTCTCGTTCGTTCGTGTTCTGGCAAATACGACAGTATGCATTGAACGGAATGCGGAACGGAATTGGGCTGCATGATCCCTAATCGGGCAGTGAGCAGCACAGATTGCCTTCATCCTGCACGGGTCTTGTTTAGAAGGTCGTAGGTCTTGGTTCGGTTCTGAGATGGCCACATCTTCTTAGATATGGCGCAGATGGTTAGACTGTGCCATCCGGAATTAACCGCGGATACAAAGTGCAAAAGGATGTCTTCTTGACAACTCCTAGCGGAGTAAACTGTTTCCCCAAGAAAGCTGGGCGGAGCGGAACCCTTCCTTGCCAGTTCATCAGCACGCTCATTTTCTACAATATCTCTATGCCCCGGGATCCAGAGCACGGTGACTATGAGCTGATCCGCTAAACCGGCTAGTTCATTTCCACTAGTTTAAATTAAACGGTATTCGAATATAATGCCTTGATTGCGCCTTAGCTATCAATGAAAATAGCGATATTGCGTTTTGGCGATATGGCATGTTTCAATGTCTGCCTGGAAGACGCTAGGATGGTCCGATAGGCGGTAAGACTTATCGATACTGTGTGTATAAATTCCTGCTCCGAATTTCGCAGTCCATGTCCGAACCGTCGGTAAATATTTTTGTGTCGAAGGCTGTTTCTACCGCACAGTTCTTAAAACTTTCATTAGTGAGCTGGATCTGTAAAAACAATCTGCTATCGCCAAACGGACCAGGTCACATTTGGACTAAGTACAATTTGTGAAATCCAAATCCCAATGTACCACAGTGGTGACCCCGACGTTGAATACTCAACTTTCATAGCCTCTTCTCATAGACATCTCATGTAATTTTCATAAATACAGTAAGGTACAAAATATAATACAACAATTACCTGAAAATGCACGATTCCATGATTTTCCTTGAGCCTGGATGAGAGCATCAACGGACAACATGGGTTTCTCCTTCTTAATCATTTTTCTTAAGATATAAAAACCTTTTCTTTTTGACTTTTAAAGAATTTATATTGCACTAATCACTTGAAATGCCATTTCGACCACTTGGCAGTCACATTTTAATAATTTATATTTTTGTTTAATTCTTGTTAGTTGTTAAATGTTGCTATTCTATGAGCACAAATGAGTTTTAAATTTCTGAAAAGAATACCGAAAAATTTCACTAAAATGACGGATTTTATGGCGATTCGCGCTGAGTTTGTCCACTTTTGTCCTTTTGATGTTGTCCCATTAAATTCCTTTCTTTTGAACACGACTAACCTATTGACTGACTCGTCATTCCTGTTTTTAATTTGAATATTTTCGTTTAAGATCGTCTTATTTCGATAATAAGAATATGCGGTTCTGATGGCTTTTGAAACATTAAAAAAACAATTCCGCACGAAAAGTAATCGAACAAAACTGAATAGGAATTTTAGCGAAAGCCGGTTTAGAAATGGCTTGGTGTGACCTTGTTAACGTTCTCGCGACAAGATGTAATTGAGTCGTAGAAGTGCTTAATGGAAAATTATGAAGACAATGTATTATAAGATCTGTCCCGTCTACAAGACAATTCTCGCAATCAATAGAAACGACCTTGATGTTTATTCGCACTGGTTCTCATAATTATAATTAGAAAGCCGCAAAGGAAACCGAATGTTATGGCACGTTTCGCTAGGAAAATTCTCATAAGAATTCACACCTGCACCTGTTCCGTGAACTTGTTTCGACATCGGATGACGTCAACTCGGAAGAAGGTAATCTTTAAGACTATATATCTCTTGCACAATATGATCGGCATGTCCATGACTGTGACTTGAGACGCGCGCGCGCTTAGATCATACAGCGCAACAAACTGCCCGATTTCGCAACGCTACACAAAGATCAAATGCTAATTTTTCTTAGTATGTATTTCTTTTTCTTTCTTCAACCAGTCGAATTAATTAATAATTCTAAAGACTTTAATGTGATTAATTTGTTCTTTAAGTAGTTACCATACAAAAACGGAAGCGCTGTGTGTTGGAACTTGTGACCATAGCAATTCTAAACACCTTGCGGACTTCAGGAATGATATCATTTTGCCATTTCAAAAATTCCGCGTGTTTTGAATATTTCTAAAAGATTTATTACGAAAAATAATTTTGAAGATTAATATTTGAATGAAAAACTTTGTTTTGAACAATAAACATAAATACCTTATATCGGCGGTTTCTATTTATAAGAGTGC
Source organism: Beris morrisii (assembly GCA_951812415.1). Lineage (NCBI taxonomy): Eukaryota > Metazoa > Arthropoda > Insecta > Diptera > Stratiomyidae > Beris > Beris morrisii. The sequence goes on along the minus strand of OX638313.1, from coordinate 43,908,987 downwards.
CGTAATAAACTTTTCAATAAAAGAAATTCTTTTTTTAATCGAGGTTAATTTTATGGAATATCAAATGAATAAAATTATGTATGCTATCCTGTCAAATATTTGACAAAAAGTCCTGCCTTATTTTTTTCGTCAAAATAGACTTTGTGTAGGACAAACAAAATATTGTGTGTTAACTTTATGGAATATCAAATGAGTAAAGCTTGTATTAAACTGTATGCCATGCTGTCACATATTTTACAAAAAGTCTGCTTATTTTTTTCCTCAAAATAGACTTTGTGTAGGACAAACAAAATATTCTATAATATGTTAACTTTATGGAATATGAAATGAGTAAAGCTTGTATTAAACTGTATGCCAGCCATGCTGTCAAATATTTGACAAAAAGTCCTGTCTTATTTTTTTCGTCAAAATAATCTTTGTGTAGAGCAAAATTTGACGACTACACTATCTGGCATTTGCCAGGGAAAATAGTCAAATATTTGACAGCGTGGCATACAGTGTAATATTAGTTTACGGCTGGTTATCAGTCTGACACCTTTTCGCTGATACTAAGGAGTACTTGATACACGAAACTGATACATACAGGCCTAATGTAACAGATATTTTTTTGTATCACCTAGAATTGACCCAAGGTAAAATATTCCTACTCTAAGAACTGTACTTTGCTATTCGAAATATCAATTTGGAATTGGAACTGGAACAGTTTAAAAAAAATACTGATATTTAAATTTCTAACAAATTTACTGTGCAACAGGTAAAAAAATAGTTGAATATTTGACAGCGTGGCATACAGTGTAATACTAGTTTACGGCTGGTGGTTATCAGTCTGACACCTTTTCGCTGATACTTGGGGAGTACCTGGTATACAAAACTGATACATACAGGCCTAATGTAACAGATATTTTTTTTTATATCAGCTGGAATTGACTCAAGGTAAAATGTTCCAACTCAAAGAACTGCACTTTGCTAATCGAAATATCAATTTCGAATTGGAACTGGAACAGTTTAAAAAAAAAATACCGAAATTTAAATTTCTAACAAATTTACTGTGAAACTTTTGTTTCCACCCACTAAGGACCTTCCAAATAAAAAGCATGGACACTACCACAACAAAAACGACCAGAATAATGTTAAACAAAACAAACGCTACTTGTTGAATTTGATACTTTCTACACACAAAACATAACAGATACAGTTCACCAATGTTAGGGTGGGAGCAGCTAGCTTAGCTCGAAAGGGAATAACTACATTTGAATCAGTATGAGGTAATCGTATCAGTAACAGTATCAATCAGAACCTAATGCAAAAAATAGCTGCAACAATCCGTCTTTAAGACGTATTCTGGTAGTCCGATCCAGAGAAAACTACAATAGGATAGAAAGTTCTAATACTTCTCGCATGTTCTACACACTTCCAGCATGTTCCACACACTCATACACCAACGAATCCCAGTAGGACTAGCATTGATCACCGGATCGATGTTGTAATCAAGGAAATGTAATGACCCAGGCCGTACCAATTCGATTACACTGCTAATTAGCTTTTCATACAAATGTCCGCGAAAGTAAAGCATTACCAATTGTATGACATGTAATGCACTACTTCGGTTCTGTGAGGTAATTGAAGATATGGCTTATGTGGGAGCGCTTACCGAAGTCATTACAAGGTGGTCAGTTCAATAATTCGTTTTTATCGCTTTGTTAAGCTAAGGGTCCACTAGAGGGCCGCATCGCAATGGTGCGTGGAGCATTTTTTTTCTACGTACTTCGCTCCGCCGCGAGTCTAGTTCAGTGGACGCACTTCCATAACAATGTATGGCAGGCAGATTTTTGCGATGCGGCCCGGACGGGCCCGACCCGCCTAGTGGACGCGTACCTTTATCAGAGACTCTCTTCACATGAGACACATACATAGTTTTACAGAGACCTGGGCTTGAATGGGTTATCATATCCATCCGGAGTTGTTCAAGAAGGTAATCAGTTCTCCAATGTTGTTTTTCGAGATCTCATCAAGGTTTGCCTAATGCGCAAAGTCTGGCTCTAGCTAGGGTTGGACACTCGCAAAGAAAGTGGATAACAGTTTCCCTCTTATATGCATCCCCACAACTGCGGCAATTGACGTTAAAGGGTATACCCAGTCTGGCCGCGTGGTCGCCGATCGGCCTGTGACCCGTGCTGACTGCCGTGATTCTGGAGACGTCCACACGGCTCCTGCTCAGGAGTTCATCTGTTCTGCTTCAGCAGTAGAATGGCCATATCTTCCTAGATATGATGCAGTTGGTCAGTCCTCTCCATCATTACATACATACTGAAGCCACCGTCCTTGCAATAATTCATTTCACTTTCTCAAAGAATTGAAAATTTGTTGATCCGTCGAGCCAGATTTGAAGCAGCACCCTAGATGGGGTATAGAAATAGAACACCTAGAAGCCTCCAACTGTTTTCTGAATCAATATAATTTCAGATTTGATATTCTAGCGACAGTGCCACTAGACTTTTTCTCATTTAACAACACTAACATTCAACATACTTCAAGAACTTGCATCCCAGATTAACACCAAGACTCAACTGTGACAAACCGAGTACACGATTAAACCACGTCCACGACTACTACTACAAAATCAAGTCCGAATTTGCATCACTGACTACTTCCACTAGTCCACTAGAATGATCTAAGAGAAAAGAAACACTTTGCAGGCAAAAGATCAATCCACCGGTCCCGTAAAGTGTTTACTATGACGCTTTCTTGGAGCTATGACGCAAACAGCTACGGGGTTGGCACGTTTTTATTCTGGTCAGCTTTATTGTCGCTACGTGGGGGAGTCCTCTTTGGAATGCTTTCAGAGGTCACCATTGACACTGCAGAACAGCTCTTTGGAACGTAAAAAATGTCACAATTTTATTGCACAAACCTGCGTTGCAATTTAAAGCTGTCGATCAAAACGATCCTTAAAATTATTGTAACTCACAGTCAGTAAGAATGTGATTCGGACCCCCATTCACCCAATCCCTCAGTTTGACGTGTTCAACAAAAGACCGAAATTATTAACGACAACTTGGCTTGTTTGGGCGGAAACAAAAAAAATTGTTTTATTTTCCATAAGTCTTTAAAATTTCTTTTACATTGGCAATGAAATTTGGGACACCTCCTTCTTTTCTGATTCATTTGGCAAGGTAAAGTATAGCGATTTTTTATTTATTTATTTACACTTTTTTACGTAGAGTAACATTTGATTTGTTATTTATGACAACGGGCGGTATTTAAAGCTTTTCAGTTTTTTATTTACGAGCCAAAATACGTCCTCTTTATCATAGCATTTTCGAAATTTATTTCTCTTTGAAGATTCTGAAGAAGAATATTTGTTTTCAAAAATATCGACAATGTTATAATATCGCTTATGATATTATAACACATAAGCAAGATTTTGTTTTCCACTTCAGTTGAGTTTCAAATTAAATCTTGTGACAATTTCAACAAAAATTGAATAACGCACGAAGTAGGTGAACGCGACGAACACAAATAAGCAATAAATGGCCTGAAAATGTAGTAAACATCGAACATTTGTCTGGATGTTTGTTTCAAACTGATGTAAAAACCGCTCAACCGTTTTGATTAAAATTTGGGTCACTATAGACATACATAATTAAATTTAAGATAGGTACTACTTTATATCGTCGTTCATTCGCGTTAAGGCATAGCTACCATACACCCCGACGTTAAGCATCCAAACACTTAACAGAGTCATTGTTGCATAATAAATGTAAATTGTTTACATGAATGCCAATTAATCAGTATTCCTTACTTATTTGTCCGTGCATTTCTGTTCAGGGATTGCCAACAATGTTTTGTAGAATCAAATAGTCTGTACTTATAGGTAGCTTGTACCATTTGACTCTTTACTGACGGCATAAACATACTATATTGTTATGTAGCAAGTTATGGTACATATTGACCTTAACTTTTATAGTTTCCAATCGCTGACTATTTTTTTTGTTATTGGTCACATCTTTGAAATTAAAAATGGTAGTACGGCGTTTGGATTACGATACCTCGTCAACCAATCAGGAATGATAATACTTGGGCAGTATGATGACGAAAAAATTTTTGAGAGGCATGGTGAAGACCGGAAGTGGAACTTCGGTTAAATTTTCTAGAAAATTACGTCTCATATTTCAAGAACTATTTGCGAAAGGATCCTGGAATTTATACAAGTCCAATAAACCCCTTAACGTAGAGAAAATTTATGGAATGTGGCTGGGGAAGACATTCTGATTTTTACTTCTTGAGAACCGCATGGAAAGCTGAAAGTTAGTTTTTAAATAAGGCTATTATAGTGGAACCTGTTAAAAAAAATTTATGGGTGTTCTAAAGGACAGGAGTGAGCAGAGTTTTTTTCTATCTTAAGGGGTCCATAGACGGGCATGCATGCGTGTTATTCATGCATGTCGCGATACGTTTTGACTCCGGCCATAAAAATCCTAATTTTTTGATTTCCATCATGCCGCATGATGTCAGACCCACACATTCAAGTTTCAGACCCATTAACACTTATGGAAGAATGACATGCATGCGTGCCCGTCTATGGGCCCCTTTAGGAACGACTCACCCTTGAAAGTTGTTGATGCAGGAGAAAAGTAATTTAGTTAAAAACATTCAAATTTGTATTGGGGTACTGCGGTTAGAAAAAAACTTGTCCGAGAAAAAGGAGTGAATAAATTCACGTCAACAATTCTCTATGGCAAACTTTGGCTTGTTATAATTCGTGGATACGAATTTCAGTTTAGGAACACACAGCAATATCATATGGTGTTTCGGATAATTGCATAATACACCTTCTGATGAGCCAATGCAACCCGGTGATGAAACCACTTTTCGGAATTATTTCAACACAGTTTTTCTTTCCAGTTAAGGTTTTTCAGTGATCAATACCAGTCGGAATATTTCGTGTGATGATTTCAAAAGAAACTTCTCTGATATCGAAAAACAACCAAAATTTTTTATGAAATATTATTTACGAATTTTGTCACATTTCTTAGGTTTCAAGAGATGTCAAATTATTTTTACTTAAGCGCCTAGATATTGTTTTTAAGATTTTTTGCTATTCGACCCAAGTGGTTGTAAAACGGTTAAATAAGTTTTAACGAATTTCGAAGTACTGTTAAGCTTCGATAACTCGAATCACCATTAGCCACAAAATAAGTTTCAAGTGATCAAGATTTTAAGTTATCAAATTGTAGGACACTTTTATTCTAAGAGCTAATGCCACTAGAGATGAGTCGTTCACGAGCGAACTGCTCTAAAAGAACAGTTCTTTGAAGTAAGTGAGTGAAATAACTCTTTCATTTTGGTCAACTGAAGTTCAAATGTGAAGTTTATTGTGCAGTTCATTGTTTATTTTTTCCCACCTTAATAGGAGAATGTAAAATTGTGAATTGACGTGGTGTACGCGGTGCGAGAATACCATTCGATTATAAGAGAGAGTAGCTGTAAATCGCTCTTCTTCCTTTTTCCACTCAGTACAACTGAACGACTAACTGACTAGTGAGTGACTACTGAACGACAGGTTAGAGAAGCCAACCTACAAGTACAACTGAACGATTGACACACTGAGTGACTACTTTTATATCTCTTAGGCCTGATGTGATATCGAATTATTTTATTCATGGGTTTTTTATATAATCGCTTAAAAATTAATTCAGGATTTCTTTAATGTTCATCCCCTAAGTGGGCGAAAAAAAGTTTATTATGTTTACACGTCATAGCTCCAAGGTTCGATATTGGATTTTACTCCGTAGAACTGATCAAATGATATAATTGATCTCCAGTATAATGGTCTTTCTACTTGTAACTCTGGAACACCAACTACATATAAGTTCAAAAAGGAATAGGTTGGAGTAAGACCCACTTTTTTAACACGTTCTGTGCCAGCGATGCCGTTCCACGTCCAACAAAAGGTTTGACACCTTTAAATAGCATTGCCAAAAATTTGGCAGTCAAAGTGCAAAGACTTCTAATCTGCTGGAAATAAGGAATACCTAAAATTAAAGTCACAACTTCGAACACTTTTTCTTCCACCGCACTTTTCCAGTTCTTTTTCAAATTCTTGAAATTTTTTTTCTTTCAAGTTCAGTGAAAATTTTTCTTATAAAAAAAAATTCGCTTAACTTGCACTTTACATGCAGACAATCACTCATAATGCAAAATTAGTGCAGTATGTTATCGTAGAGTTCAAGAACTGCTCCAATCAACACAATTTCTCGTGCTTATCAATGAAGTCAGCAAATATGTGCTGGTTACACCATCCTCGAAGAGGCCGCTTCTCCCCAATCCACCCCACCCCTCCTGAAAACGATGTTATACTTTTGCTGTCGTTAGTTGTTACAGAAATAAAACGACTTCACGACATTGTCAGCAAGTAACTGAGCCCAGACTAGAGAACGCTACTATCCAGACGTTACCGGAGAATGGCGACCATGAACAACTTACAATATCCAAATTTGACAGAATTGGGAACAGCTTGGGAACAGAAGCAACAAATACAAAAACTGCCAACAAAATAAGCGTTTTATTGCGCAAAAAATTCGAATGCATTTTGTGGCGTTTGTTGAAGTAATTTATGGGTGGATGCCCACCGCGTCCGACTTCGATTTGATTATGGAGATTGGAGAAAGCTATTCAAAATATGATGGAGCTTTGTGGAGCTCATCAGTGATTGTATCCCCACCCAACATCCATTTCTACCATGTGTTTGTTATCAAAACGACGGAACGACTCGTGTGTGAATCGATTAATCGACTCACTTAATACTGTGAATTAAATAGGTTGGTTGTAGCAACACTTTATCATTGTAATAAAATGCATTATGTATCTTTTACGGCCTTGAATTCACGGTTTATTCAGAAGTAACTTGATTTATGTGCAAAGCGTATCGTTGACAGAATTACGGGTATGATAGCCCCGTAGAGCAGATTATTCAGATTGCAACTATCTTTTGGAAATACAATCGAAAAAAATAGCTTCCTGTTTTGCTAGATAAATTGAGATCAGAGCAGAAAAGGTCGCTCATTTTCTATTGGGAACACACTTTCGTCATCGGAAAGAGGTGAACTACTGGACATTATTCAAAGATCTAAATCCAACCGTATGTTCGAATTTGAAAATTGATCAGTCTCGAGAATGAAATACAGAATAAAAAGATGGGTAAAACAGTTCATTTGTGTGAAGTACTTCTCAACTACTCATTTACTGTAAAGAGTTAGTTCAGTGAGGTACTTTAATTCACCTGTTCATTTCATCTTTTCTCTTCTCTATCCAATTGTTCAGTAGTCACTAGTCACAAGTCACTACTCCTTCAGTTGAACTGTTCACTTACTCTATCCTTCTGTTCAGTAGACACTCACTAGTCAATCAGTCGTTCAATTGTCCTGGGGTTTGTGGGTTGAGTTCTCTAAACAGTCGTTCACTAGTCAGTCAGACCAGTTGTTCTTGTGGGTGGGGAAATAGGAAGAACAGCGATTTGTACATGCACAGCTACTAGTAGTAGTTCACTTATGAATGGCCCATCTCTTATTTCAGAGGTCTAAGAAATAATTGAGCACAGCAGCTTCTAAAATTTATGGTAAATTTTGAAACAGCGTTCAATTCTGAGATGGTTTTAGAGTAAAGATACAGCCAAACTGGCAAATAAATCAGAATCTGCGTTGTTCATGGTGGATCTGGATTTCGATCATCTGGTGAGATGATGACCAAGAACTGCGGTAGTAGTAGTCTTGGATATTTCGTAAACAAAGTGTGTTATTAATACTGAACTGCAGCAATTTTTTTTCCACACGCTTCAACAACGAAATCGAAGTTTATTTTTGTATAATTTTTTTAAACACAAAACACCAAATATGCGGGAAAGCTTCCGACTCAACATATGTAGTATATAAGGGTCTCAGAGCATGCACACAGATCAGTTTGTACTAAGGTGAAGCGAGACGACGGTCAGATCTACGCGAAAGTATTTATAAAGCGATTTTCATTGGTAGTTGCGATCGAGCAATGATCGAGTAGCACATGAAATCGGAAAGCGTTGCCAGTAGGTCCGACTATTTGTATAAATTGAAAGCGAATGAATAAAGTTCGCAATAATATGTACAGCATTTCAGCATTACACGCGTTCCAGACTTTTTCCAAAGAAAATAATAAACTTTTTTTTATCGAAATGTCAATTTCATCCAATTTTTCCCCTGTCGAAAAGGAATCTTAAACAAATTGGATTCTAGACTCTACTGATTCTATGGTGCGTTCATTCAGAACCCTAATCGCCAGGATTTGACGAAATACTTCCTCTATATCCTAGAAATCTTCAGAGGGAACTTCGCTCTGTGTTTTATCGAGACTGGAGACTGAGCCGAAATCATACAGACCCAAATATGGACACTGCAGACTCAGTCGACAACACGTCCGCATAAATAAGGGAATTATCCATTGAAGTGATAACTATACCACCGCAAGGTGGATCGACCAATAGCGAACTACACGGTAGATTCACACTTTCTTGAAAACTGGCTGGAAAGGTCAAAGCAGGCAAAGGATGACCGTCAGAAGGAGTGCCTTGTGGTAGAAGACCTATTGATCGCGGTCATATAGTGCAAAGATATGCAGACGACTTAGTAATCATACTTAGGGCAAATTTGAGTAAGTCTTCAGCGACCTTATGCAGCAAGCACTCTGTAAAACAAGGACGAGGGGAAGCTTACAAGTAAATCCTGGGAAAAGCACAATTGTGAGACACCTGAGCAAAATGAGATCGCTAAAATCCAACTCTCGGCAGAAGTAAAATACCTAGGATTAATTTTCTAGATCAGAAACTCCTATGGAAAAAGTATCTGAGAAAGTCACTACTGTTTTACTCATGTCTAGAAAGATCATAGGCAAAACCTGCGGCTCGAAAATCAAAAAAGCCTTATGATAGCATACGGAGCATCAGTGTGGTAGCAAAGAACACAACTATTAATCGCCAGAAACAAACTGGATAAGCTCCAAAAGTTGGCATGTATCAGGACAACAGGTGCCATGAGAGCATGTCCCACGGCAGCTGTGGAGGTGTTTAATCAGAGGTAAGTATAGCCGCGATGAGCAAAAACTGGACAAACGAACTTATCAAGACTTAGAAGCAGAATCTAGATATGACTGTGAATCGTATGTTAAGGAGATACTGTTTTGATATCGCCTCTAATTCCATAGTCTGCGACAGTTCGAACTAAATAGCAGCATTCGGTATTCAAATAGATCAGTAAACTCAAAACTGGTGGTGAGAATGCCGAGGAAAACTATATATACTTAGTACCAGGAAAAGAATCCTCTTACACTTCGTGTCAGGTCTAGAGGGCAATGAAATAGAAGACCAACTTGCACGAGAAGGATCCACTATTCGACAGAGGCTTTTTGTTGAATCTAAACCTGCTCCATCAAGATAAGGTTATGGGAGAAACAAGAGAAAGTTCAATACTGCACACTACCCAGACTCCGGCATGACAAGAGATTCATACCGAATCACTCCACTAAAAGAAGTAAAAAGTTTCTGCAGTTGGATAGAAAGAGGTACGGATACTAACCTGAGTACTTATGGTCCTTGATAACCAGTACAGGTTCTGCCAAACGGAGGCAGAAACCTCGAAGCACATTGCTACTGCGAGGTAATAACAATCCAGCCTTACAGATGTCTGAAGGAACAAATTTTGAACGAAGTGTCATTGCCCAAACAGACCTAAACCAATTGGAAAGATGTCTGAGAGAAATAAAGTTGGACAACGATCTCTAGGTTGAAACTGAAGAAAGATCTGTTCGCGATGCACGGAGGAATCCTTCTGCTTCCGTTTTTCAGTATTACCGGCTGCGCCAAATGTCGAATGATTAAAACAAAATTACGCCTATATTGACTACTGTGAACAGGACGTCTAGCCAGTTTGAAAGCTTCCACTTTCCTTACTACGTTCAAGCGACCTGGGTACGTCTGAATCGTTAATGTAATAAACTTCAACATTCGACTACGCGCAGTATGCAGTTGCTACAAAAGACGGGGAATTTATTCAAGCAATTTATAGTGACCTCGTCTACCCGCTACGACCCTCCATAGGTCAGGCCGGGTAAGGTTCGGTGGAAGGCTCGGTGGTAAGGTTCGGTGGTAAGGGTCGGTGGTAAGGTTCGTTAGTTAGGTTAGTCGATCGCTTCAATCAATCTTGACAAAGTGTCATATTTAGACCTACAAAACGATTAGACGCAATTTTTTTATAGTTTTAGTCGACCGAATAAAATACTGAAACCTGCAGTGGTCATTAACGGTAAATTGTTAATGTATAAATAATTAAACATTAAAGGACAAAATCCATGATATGAAATGATTAAGAATTCCCGCAACTACTTATTGATCGGAATACGGACACGAACTGTCCTTAAGGTTAATCTATTTTCCTTTGACATCATAGCGAAAGTCAAGAGACAATTTGATTTTATGTATTGGAGGAATATCCATAAATGTATTTATTCTTGGCACCATAAAATTGACAAATTGCTCTGGGATCAATTATTTTCTATAGTCTCACATCAGACTATTGAAACTTGATGTTGTTTGTTATTTTGGGAACAGAGGAACGCTATCTAGACATGAAACACGCTACAGATCATTAAATTGAGTTCTTTGCTTATGGAGCAAGTCATGTGCCTAATATTGTTGATGCCTTGCTTAAAGGAAAATTGAATACAAAAATTAATTGCATGAGGTTCGTTCATTGAGAAAAGGGAGAAATGGCACTGCTCGACTTGGCAGTGTCCTAATCAATTATTCTTTTGAACTTGCTACATGAGAATTTAATGAGCCGATCTGAGACTGCATCCTATTAGTCCGTCAACCTATTTGTTAACGGGGAGACATTGATCTTACAGGTTTTGCTTGGTACGTGAGATGGTGAGTTGGTTTCGTAAAGTCGTTAAATGGTATACAAAGCATGACTACCGCAAAATTTTCAACCAACGAAAACGAATGATGAAATCAACACCGAATTGAACGATGTTTATAAGAACATATTGACATCAGCAATTAAATATTGGAGTGCTGAATATAAACGCGGTCGTAAGAGCATTTTTGATGATGAGCGGAAAGGCGAACTTATAGTGATGCAAGAAGCGCTATTTGACACGCCCCCGCATTCAATCAATACGAAAAATATTTGTCTTTCAACCAACTTGTGCTCAACTTTTTTTAATTACGGTTCCCGATAAATTTATTCACTACTTCTTCTACCGTCCATAGAACGCTGGCTTAATTCCGGCTCGACGGATCGGCAAATATTCGACTTTTTCCAACAAAAAAGATTTTTAATTTTTCTTCGAGAATTTAATTATAGCAAGAACGGTTTTTTAGGAATACCATGTCGAAAGATCGACTCATGAATTGAGCCATTTTTTGGCATCGTCGTATAATCGGAAGGAGCAATGTCCGGTGAATGCAGTGGGTGGGATAGGACTTCCCATTTCAGCGTTTCCAAGTATGTTTTGACCGGTTTTGCAACATATGGCCGAGAGTTCACATGCTACAAAATGAATTTTTCGTGTTTCTTCTCGTATTGCGGCTGTTTTTCCTTCAATGCTCGGCTCAAACACATCAATTGTAGTCGATAGCGATCTCCCGTGATAGTTTCGTTGGGTTTGAGGAGCTCATAAGACACTACACCCAGCAGATCCCATGAAATACAGAGCATGAGGAGGGGATGGTATGGGAGGAGAGAAGAGGGGAGCGTTTTAGACGAAAAATGTTGGTTTCTAGATCTCAGGAACCACTTATGCTAGGAGGTGGTGAAAAACTTTGGATTACAATATCTTCCGAACCAATTACACAAGGAAGATAAAATTTAGTTTCTGTATATGGGATCACAAGAGGAGTCTACTGAAAGTAAATATTTTAGGAGGTGGAGCACAAAGGTGTAAAAATGTAATTTTCATATCTCAGAAAAACCGTACCATAACCGTAAATTTTACAGGAGTTGGGGTCGGTAGACCCCTAGTAGGAAAAAAAATTTGTTGGTGTGGGTGTTGGGGGTGATGGTGAAAGGGGGTAGAAAGGAAAACATACCGATTTTATTTCTCGAAAACCGTAATGAATTATTATATCTCAGAAAGCTGACAACCTAAAAAATAACGTTCCAAACAGCCTTCTGGTTATTTCTTAGGTCGTCAGTCATAGTAACCTACACCGCATCTCATCATTAAACACGTTTCGGACTTATACCCATAAAATAATAAAGTTGCGCCCAGACTGTTGGCAGATTTTCTTTTCACGTTTCATGACTAGTAGACACAAAAAAAGCAAAAAAAAATTTTTAGTCCGTCTGTACCCCGTACGTCGACCGATGTACGCAAAATTGTTTGAAGGCTCGTACCACCCAAACCCTTTGAGCTATTTAGTTGAATTTTTTTTTCGTGGATAGACTGGGTAGGCCTCTTGAAGTGACCAAATTCTGAGGGGTGGGGGTATGAGGGGAAAGGTGGGGAAGCCTTTTAGACGAAAAATGTTGGTTTTTAGATCTCAGCAACCGCTTATGCTAGGAGGCTGAAACTCGGTGAAGGGGTGAAGGAGTGGGGGAAAAATAATGCGTCCGAGATGCTCGAAATCCGAGATTGAGACATTCTAAAATCCATACCTCCTAAACTGTTAATGTCACGAAATTAAAACTTAATGAACAACTGTAAGTATAGTAGGAGAATAGATCAGAAGCAATTTTATGAGTGGGGGCAGTGACGTGCGGGGGTGGGGGGTGAAAAACTTTAAATTACGATATCTCACGAACCAGTTGCACTAGAAAAATAAAATTCGGTTTCTGTATAAAGGTTGACAAGTAAAGTTTGATGAAAGTAAAATTTTTTAAACGGGAGGTGGAGCATGGAATTGGAGGGGATAAGAATTTTTAAAAAAAATCCCGTCTCATACCTCAAGAACAGTGTAAGATAGATGCTTAGAATTTCTACCAAAAGTAGGCCTAAAAGACCCCTTAGGGGTGGAGTGTAGAGGGTGAGGGAGGGTGAAAAAGAAAAAGGTCCGATTTTTATATCTCGAGAACCGATAATGATATAAAACTGAAACTTGGTATTAGGATAGATGTAGTAGTAACATGTTGGAAAAATATAATTTTTTATAGGGGTGGTATGGTACGGGGTGGTATGGTACGGGGTGGGTGTTTTTTCCTATATATAGTACGGTTTATGCTACAAAGTTGAAACTCGGTATGTATATGTAAATCAATAAGAAAATTTGTTTAAATAAAAAAAAATTACAAATATCCATTGGCGGATGGGAGAGGGGGGGGCGAAAAAAATTATCAGTGAAAATGGAATGCATATGTTTTCACGATTTTCGTCATATCTAGTAGGTCTCCCCAAACATTGAATTCATTTTTATTCTACGGCTTCTTCATATAATCACCCTGAAAGTGTTTTCAGGATTTTTTGAAATTCGACCCCTAAGAGAGTGTAAAGAGGTTGTTTACTTTTTCACGAATTCTGCCTTATCCCCCAGGTCTGATTAGATATCGAATATCTTTTCACTTTCATGGGCTTGCGTAATAATCGCCTAAAACTTGTTTTTAAGTTTTTTTCCTTTTTCAGACCCTAAGAGGGTATAAATGGGTTAAACACGTTTTCACGAATTTTTTTAGAAGTGATAATAAATTGAATTGTTTTTACTTTTTCGTTCTGTCTTCATATTTATCTATTAACTCACTTCAGGATTTTTGGTTATTCAACCCTCAAGTGGGAGGTTGCATATGTTTTCACAGATTCTTACATATTGCTTAGATCTGATGATATATCGAATTCATTTTTACTTCCTCAGGCTTCCTATATAAGCGCCAAAAAATCAATTTCAGTATTTTTATATATTCAGGGGTGTAAGGGGGTTATATGCTTTTCAAAGCTTCGACATATTTCTTAGGTTTGATGAGATATTAGGTCGCTATTCACTGCCACAGACTTTTTGTATAATCGCCTACAAACCAATTTATCAATATTTGGATATTCAACCCCAAGGGTTTAAATGTGTTTTCACAATTTTGGCCATCCCTTAGTTCTGATGAGATATAAAATTGGTTATTACGGCATTTGATATGATGACCTAAAAACCAATTTCACTATTTTTCGAATTTTAAGAACTAGGAGGGTGTAAAGGGTTTCAAAATCGCTCGTGTCTCATGAGATATCCAGTTGCTTTTTATGAAATCGTTTAAAAACCTGTTTCACAATTTTTTCGAAACTCAAACCCCAAGTGGATCTCTCTGAAGTATGATAAGGCAGCAAATTCGTTTTTACTTCTATAGGCCTCTAGTGTAAATAATATACCGAAATTCGAATAGTCTACACGGACTTTTTCAATGTTTAATCGGCTAAAAATCTCTATTTTGAATATTAATATAGAACAAAATTAATTTACCAAGAAATCTAATAATCTCGAAACAACTAATGATATACTCCGTCTTTGACCGCTCCCGAACTTTGACCCGAAAAATAATAAAGTTTCGCCCAGACCATTGGCAGATTTTTTTTGTTGAATTCACTTACGTCTCGTTAATGAATCTGAACGGAGTTTTAAGAGTGGCATACAGTGTAACATATACACCCATATTTACAATAGATCTGACCTGATGACGTTTGACCTTTTGACACGAGGAGAAAATTTCACGATGATGTCAAAAGTGTCAGATAGTGTAATATCGCAATCGGGCATCGTGTCAAATGGTTTTTTAACATCAAATTCGGTGAAATTTTTATGGTCAAATATTTGACCGCGTGGCATACTGTGTAATACAAGCTTAAAAACGATTAGGACGAACAAACCTGAACGACAAGTCATGGGAAAAAAAGAAAAAGGCTACAACTTATAATATTAGCTTATTTTCTTTTATTGTTTATTTTTAATTGTTTTTTTAATTACTAACTAGTTTTGAATAGTTTGGATTTTCTGAATGACATATAAAAACAAAAGAATTGTTTCATACACACAAAATTTGCAATATTCAAAAGTTTTTTTTTTTTGCTTTTGATTTCATAGTTCTAATTATCGGGTCACAATAGGTTTCTTCTTTTTGGCTACACTTTCTACACTTTTCTGCACTAACTCTTGAGCGAGTGCAGAAAAGTGTAGAAAGTGAATGAAAACAGAACAAACCTAATAGGGTTTGTTCTTTTTTCATTCACCCTCTACACTTTTCTGCACTCGCTCAAGAGTTAGAGCAGAAAATTGTAGAAAGTGTAGCCAAAAAGAACAAAACTAATGACTCGAATGAGTACAAGTGTACAGTTACCTCGAGGAGTACAGCAAGGATAACTTGAACTGCAGATCTTTTGTAACGACAAAGAATTTGCAATCTGCAGATCGAACTACCGTCTGTGAAGTCCTTAAAAAAAATTTGACGAAAAGTTCAATAAAACTTTTTAGGCCGTATGTGACTAACGTGGCAAACAAAAATTTCACGACTGCATTTGTCAGCGACAATAGTCAAATATTTGACACAGTGGCATACAGGCTTAAATTATGGAGTTATTAACCAAAAAAAATTGTTCTAAGCAGACTATTTTTATGGAGGGTCGCAGAATCTCTGCAGCAGTTAAGGGTTAAGACCGGATGATAGTGTGCCGGACAATCTCCGCAGTTTTGATTAAATATTTCGCATACTCGCGTAATCGACACGTACGTACACACATACGCACATGTTATGTCTACACCACTTGGACAATACTCGCCCACTCCCCTTACTTTTTTGTCAAATTTTCGCAAGTTGAATTCATTAAAAAATTAAATAAATATAAATTTAGAGCCCAAGTCGTCCGTCCAACCCGATAAGCTTACGGCGATGAGCCTTAAAGGCTTCTTGATCAATACGTCACTACACCACTTTGGCAAAGAACCTCATTAGCGAAACATACGCCCGACTAACAAATCAACTCGGTCTAATGCTTAGACTCTAAGCTCGACTAAAAAAGTAAACAAACTCAACAGCCAACTTAAAAAACTAATTCCGAAGACGTTAAGGTCGTAGGGGCGCACATTTGCATTGACGAAATTCGTTGTTCCACTGCGGTAAAAAAAAAATCCATTTGACCACATTTTCCACGCCACTTTATCACTGAACCAGCTCCAAAACTAGATCATAAATTTTCCTTTCGAATAACCAAAAAAAAAAAACACCTCGTCTCGACAAAATTATAAAAAAAATGTTTTCCTCACTTTTCACTTGCCATGCACCACACAGAACACGGATGCGCTCGAATTACGTCATCGACGATCAAATCGAATTCGACGAGAAGAAAAAAAATTGCCGTCTGCAAGTGACTCGCTTTCGCCCAGTCCAAGGTCAGGGTAGACCTCTGCTGCAGTCTAGCCCACCGAAGGTCGTTCCAGCCGCGAAACTAGCGAACGATTTTCGTCATTCATAGACAAAAACATCAACAAAAACAACAACGCGGCAAAGAAAACGCGACATCGAAATAAGAAGAAATAAAAAAAAAAAATGTCAACACAACGCTACAGACTTAGTGCGTGGAATGCACGGCGCGCGGTCCACGGACGATACGACGTAACGCGACTGTACGGGGACGTTTGATCGCGCGCTTCGAAAAGATCGGATCTGCTGAGCTCAGCTAAGAACGTCGCTCGTCTCACCACCGCGCGTTTTAAGATTGCAGCAAAACGCCGTCGGTCGAAAGAAAAGCAGAAATCGCCGCGACACGAGACACGACTCTGTTCTATACCAAGTCCAAGTTCGACTGAAGCTTTCGATTTCCATCGCGGTGTTCGTGTTGTTGTGCCTAGAACCAGTGGTGGCGCGACGGTGCTGCTTGAGCTTGTTCTTGTTATTGGTGCGCCCCTCGAGGCTCTTTTGCTTACGTTACGCTACGCCCGCCGGTTGTGTGCTTGTGGGCTTTCGCCTCATTTCACCCTTCACGCTTCCGTTTAAGCGGGTACAGGGAGGGTGGCTAAATAAAAACAATAAGCCGACGGCAACAACAAAATCACCCAGTTTCTACGCAAAGCTTAAGCTGTGCTTGTGTGTTGGTGTTAAGGTCATCCCGTTCGCTTGTTGTTTTCTGCCCGCTTCTCTCGCTTTATCTGTTCGTAAGCTTATTGCCACCTTTCCCTTTCCCTTTCCCACGTTTTTTTCTCCTTTCTGTTTTGATTTCGCTTCGTGCTTTCAGATTTCGTCTGTTCTCTACACAGGAGCCAGGGTGTAGCACAGCAGCCGCCAGTCAGCCAGCGCCACGCTTCCTTTTCTTCCTTCCACGCCGTTTTTGCAGCTCGTTCGAGACGTGGACTTGAATTCGCTATGGGATTCGTGCAAATCGCCAAGGTCACCTTTTTATTGCCGCATTTGCATTGTGGGCTTTATGGAGATGACAACTGGGGAACGGACGGCTGAAATCTATGAAAAGCTAAGCAACCGACCATCAGCAAAACAAGATGCAACAGCAACAGAAAGAAGCCAATGCGGAACAATTGAAGTATTGCCAGAATCTAGCTTCGAAATTGTAAACAAAAACGTGAATCAATTTGCGATTGTGAACAGAAGGTATCTACAACTTTCTGACCTCATGACGCAATTATAGCTCAAATCCTTAAAATATAACCTCAAGGAACAGCATCGTCCGGAGGAACAGTCAAAACAATGGACTAACAGGGGAGAATCGGCTCCAAAGAAGGCGAAGGCAGTCTCATCTGCAGTCAAAGTCAAGACGTCAGTTATTTGGTACCCGCTTGGGATAGTTTTCATTGATTATCTTAAAAAAGGACGGCGAGTAGGTATTATGAGAACTTATTGCAGCGTTTGAGTGATGAAATCAAGGAAAAACGGCCACATTTGGCGAAAAAGAAAGTGTTGTTTCATCAAGACAATGCACCGGTTCCCACATCCGTTATTGCGGTGGCCAAAATCAATGAATTAAATTCCAAATTGCTTCTTCACGCACCCTATTCGCCAGATTTAGTCCCCTCGGATTATTTTCTCTTTTCAAACTTAAAAAAATTAATTGGTGGTAAAAGATTTGCCAACAGAGAAGAGGTGGAGTCTAAGGTCGCCAGATTGGGCTATTTACCGCGATTTGGGCTACTTAAATATTCAATTCGCGGGTACAAATTTCAAAAAGCTACTTCCCATTCGGAAAATATGCAAGCGCTCCCCTAGGTAGCAAGTACGAAGCGCTCCCTTGGCGTTGCCCTAGGTAGCGTTATTGAAGCATTTTAAGTAATTTTGTAAGGCAAGTATAAGTAGCTTCCTTGGCGCTGGCTTTAGAAGCGTTATGGAAGCACGTTCGGAAAAACGATTCTCAAGTGTTTAAGTACAATAGAATTTCTATTCTGTGGATTAGTTTTGAAAAGTGAACACGTGAATTTTAAAGTGTAGCGAAAAGTTAAAAAGTGTTGAAAATAAAGCAAAGAACGTTATTTTGAAAGTAAGTACATTATTTATATTTGGGAATGGAATTTTTTCATGATGAAGCTACCATAGAAGTAATTTTTAAGTAATTTTTGTTGTTTTTCGGCGTCAGATGAGTTTCTGGTGCTTCTATGGTAGCTTCACCATGAAAAAATTGCATTCTCATTAATATTACGATAAAATAAAATTACGGTTGACGGGATTCGATATCGCGCATTTACTATGTGATTTAAATACCCTAGTGAACAACAGAAATTTCCACCAAATTTTTTGAAACATTAGATGATCTTCAGTGCCTCCGACCTTAAGCATAAAAATTTGCTATGACAAATTTGGTAAAGTTTGTAATTTGCAGGAATAAATTTCGATTCTATATCGCATATAGGGAAAAATCCTCAGCAATACCACCAGCTGTAAGGGTGTTTCGGATAGGCATAATTTAATAAAAAATTAAAAAATCTTAACGGATCCAAGAATTACTGTTAAATTCATGAAAATATATTCAACTCCTTTTCACTACAATTGAATATCGAATGTATGAGATATAATTTCAGAATTTTAAATATGAGTAAACAAATTGCTGCAATTAGCAACAACATTTCAGGAGATTGGTAAAAAATGAGATTCTTCAACAGAAAGCACCTATTGAAAGTAGTTCCAAAACTCAGGAAGAGATAATTGAAATCCCTGAAACTTTAATGGAGGAATCTGTTCTTTTCAAAGGACTTATCACTACAAGTCAACTGGGATGGACTCAAAAAAAAAAATTGGAATAAAAAACAAGAAAATGTTTAATAAATTCCTTCTTGGTAAGTGTTTTTGCTTTTAAGTCTATTTTAATCAATGTCTGGAGAGTTAATTAACGTTGAAAGTATAATTTATATTGAAAATGAAAACATTAGTTACTGCTTTGTCCAATTACCAATAATTATTTTTTCTTAATTTTACTATTGTATTTTCGTAGTCTGTAAATATTTATATATATGGTAGACGTCAATAAATAAATAAATAAATAAATACTCACTATTATCTCTATATATAAAAATGAATGTTTGTCTGTCTGTTTGTCCTGTATAGGCTCCTAAACCACTCATCCAATTGCGATGAAACTTTGGTGATTTGTTGAGGGTACGCCCTCGATGGTTTCTGCGTTAACAAAATTATTTAACAGTTGGTGGTTCGCGAGTTATTTCAACATTTGAGTGTTTTTCATATGATTTAGCGGCAGTTCGTTTTTGGTGTATTAGTTATGCCTATTCCTATTACTAAATGGTATAAGAGGATAGTGGATGGAAGATGGAATATGGAGGATGGAAGATGGAGGATGGTGGATAGAGAATGGAGGATGGATGATGGAATTTGAGGGATGGTAGATGGAGGATGGTGGATAGAGGATGGTGGATGGAGGATGGGAAATGGTGGGTGAAGGATGGTGGATAGAGGATGGATGATAGAAGATGGAGGATGGTGGATGGTGGGCGGAGAATGGTGGATGGAGGATGGAGGATAGAGAATGGGGGATGATAGATGGAGGATGGTGGATAGAGGATGGTGGATAGAGGATGGAGGATGGTGAATGGTGGATGGAGGATGGATGATGAAAGATGGAGGATGGCGGATAGAGGATGGAGGATGGATGATAGAGCTATTTCAACATTTGAGTGTTTTTCATATGATTTAGCGGCAGTTCGTTTTCGGAGTATTAGTTATGCCTATTCCTATTACTAAATGGTATAAGAGGATAGTGGATGGAAGATGGAATATGGAGGATGGAAGATGGAGGATGGTGGATAGAGAATGGAGGATGGATGATGGAATTTGGGGGATGGTAGATGGAGGATGGTGGATAGAGGATGGTGGATAGAGGATGGTGGATGG
This sequence comes from Beris morrisii, assembly GCA_951812415.1. Classification (NCBI taxonomy): domain Eukaryota; kingdom Metazoa; phylum Arthropoda; class Insecta; order Diptera; family Stratiomyidae; genus Beris; species Beris morrisii. The sequence continues at coordinate 43,888,648 of OX638313.1, read as the reverse complement.
AGGATGGGAGATGGTGGGTGAAGGATGGTGGATAGAGGATGGAGGATAGAAGATGGAGGATGGTGGATGGTGGGCGAAGAATGGTGGATAGAGGATGGAGGATAGAGAATGGGGGATGATAGATGGAGGATGGTGGATGGTGGATAGAGGATGGTGGATAGAGGATGGAGGATGGTGGATAGAGGATGGATGATGGAAGATGGAGGATGGCGGATAAAAGATGGAGGACGGTGGATAAAGGATGGTGGATGGGGATGGTAGATGGTGGATGGAAAATGGTGGATGGTGGATAGAGGATGTAGGATAGAGGATGGTGGATTGGAGATGGGGGATGGAGGATGGAGTAACGGGAGCAAGAAATGGGAGTAACGGGAGAAATGGTAGCAACGGGAGTAAAAGGAGCATCGTGAGAAACAGGAGCAATGGATCAACGGGAGAAATGGGAGCAACGGAGAAATAGGAGCAATGGATCAACGGGAGAAACAGGAGCAATGGATCAACGGGAGAAACGGGAGCAACGGGAGTAACAGGAGCGATGGAACAACGTAAGCGAAGCGAGCGTAGCCGCGGTACGCGGCTAGTTTTAGATATTTTACATAACATGTTATTATTTTTCTACTAGAAGCAACCAAATTGGAAGTTTTTGTAGCGGCGGATTTCGAAAAGGCCATGCGAGGTGGTTTTCAGATTGCGAAAAACCGGCAATACAAATCCACCAACAAATAAAAAAAAATTAACTTATAAATGTAATTTTTTCTTATTGAAATATTTTAAGATCAAATTTTGTATATTTTTTAGAACTACTGAATTTTTTATTTTATATATTGAATAAATTTATTATTTTTGAATTATTTTAAATATTTTTTTAACTTACCTACACAGAATGAAAATTCTATTGTACTTAAACAATAGAGAATATTTTTCCAAACGTGCTTCCATAGCGCTACTAAGGCCAGCGCCAAGGAAGCCTTACAAACTTACTTAAAATGCTTCAATAACGCTACCTAGGGCAACGTCAAGCGAGCGCTTCACAATTGTAACCTAAGGGAGCGTTTTCATATTTTCCGAATGGAACAAAGCTTTCATAAAGCTCATTAGCATCGATAAACTGCCGAGGCCCAAATATAAACTTGCTTCCGGTAAGCTGCCTGAAAAACAGGAACGAAGCGCTTGCTGCTGAGGACACGTAATGCTAAAAAGCAACAGGATAGGCATGGCAGAAGAAGCGATCCAAGCTTCCAAAGAAGCGCGATAGTAGTGTAATGGAAGCGCTCTATTTCCTAATGGGTTATAGCTTTTTGGGCTATTCGGCCAACGCAAATTGTGTTAGTTAGTTTAGTGTTAGTTTACAACAGAGCCGATTTACGAGGAGAAAATAGAAATATAAAAATTAGAAAACTGAATTTTAGTCGTCTCTTGGGTTAAATCTGCTAGTGTTACCGGCTCAAATACAACGTTGGCAAACTATGTCATATCACAAATCCTGTTGCCACTAAATGTTAGGTTCTCTCTAATGAAAAATAATACTTTACACGATATCTGGTGTTTGCAAACTAAAATTCATTTAGAATCGGTTCATTATTTGTTGACTTTCTACAAATGAACCACTTTCTTTGAAGTTAAGGACACCCATCGAAATATAACATACAAGAGATAATAGATTTATCAATAATGATGACTGTCGTAGAGTTCAATTTTTTCGTAATTTATTAAACATTATTTTTATATTTATATATTTATATATATATTATTGGTGGGTTACAGACAAGTGTTGCAAAAATTAAAGTTATTGTTACATGTGTACTCTGGAAATGCGAACAACTCACTTATTATTGGTATTAAAGTTTCCAGAGAAAAACAACAACCTTGTAATATCGTAGATAGGTCCATGTACTTCTCGCATATTCTAGACATTTCTCGCATGTAATAGTTAGGTAGGTAGGTAGGTACGCGTGGCTGCCCGTGAGAACACGGACACACTTAGACCTAAAAGGTTCGTTGTGTTACCGCAGGATCATCGAATCCGGTCGTACTCGTCGAACCATTTAGAGCTTGCAATGAAGCGTTGGATTCTCGCGACCTCCACTGAGGCAAGGTCACCGAGACAGTTGAAGAATTAAGCTCCAAGATGAGCTTTCCTTCTGGCTGATAGAGCTGGACAGGTACAGAGAAGGTGAAGGACTGTCTCCTCCTCCTCCTCATCCAGGCAGCTTCCACAGAAGTCGTTTGAGAAGAGACCGAGTCTTTTAGCATGTCGACCTATAAGACAGTGTCCGGTCAGGACACCGATTGTGGTGCTGATATTCGCCCTTTTGAGCAAAGTCAGCTTTTTGGAGCGTTTTAGATCCAACTCTGGCCAGATCTGTCTCGCAGTGTGACATGTAACACCGTCTGCCCATCTTGAGTTGGTTTTCTCAATTGAGTCTAATCCCAGTAGCAGTTTACATGTAGAAAGAGGCACACCCAGATTTCGATGTTCCGGCATAATCTGAAGGGTAGTACCGCGTCAAGCGAGTTCGTCAGCCATGCAGTTCCCTGGAATATCCCTGTGTCCTGGCACCCAGCACAGGCGAATATTGAACTGTTCAGCCATCTCCTTAAGAGATGATCAACATTCTGCGGCGACCTTTGATGTTGTCGAGGCCGATTCCAAGGATTTTATTGCCGTTTGGCTGTCTGTGAAAATGCTAATATCCCTAGTAGATATTACATTACACCTCAGCCAGGACAAGGCCTCCTTGATCGCCATAAGCTCCGCCTGAAAGACACTACAGTGGTCCGGAAGGCGGAAGGAGCTGCTAATGTTAAGCATATCAGAGAAAACACCTCCACCTATCCCGCCTTCAGTTTTGGAGCCGTCCGTATATATGTGGGCGGACTCTTCCGTCCGTACCGAATACCTTTCCCATTCTAGACGGTATTCTAGATGTAATAGTTACTTCATGCGCATTTCACACAAACAACCGAATACGCTGGAAATCTCTCGACTCACCACATGCAGTATATAAGCGCTGCAGAGCTCGGGGATATGTTTTTCTGCCGCGAGAATGAAACGACGATCAGTTCTACGCGAAAGAGTAATTTTTAAGCGATTTTCATCGATAACAGCGATCAAGTAGTAAATGAAATCGAACTGTGTTTTACTTGAAATCCCGGCGAACCTCGAGCTCGCAACATTGTTTGACGCTAATCGGGAGGCGGCTTGATCTTGTTTAGACTCAGGATCTGATCGCTTAGTCAAAGGTGGTTATGAGATGCTGACATTATTATATATTGATGTTCATCTTGTAACATAAACTAATACTCCTATATATTATTATTCATAAAAGCAAAAAGCCATATTTTATTGATGCCTGATAACGTAAGGCCGGTTTACATGACGATTGCAAATAATTTTTACTGAGATTGTGAGAAAGAAGGATTATCTCTAAAGAGAAACTGATCAGGATTGAAACGAACAGATATTATATCCAGCAAAAAATATTGACGATATTTCTGTGAAGGTGTTTGTGCCAACATTTTTTGCAGTGGTTGCTTCTACTCCATTGAAAATTCGATTAGCTAGAATTATGAAAATTACAAATTATTTTTCGTGAATAATTTGATTATTGCACCTAATATTTTTAGAGAAGACTTTTAAAATTGTGATAAATGCGAATTTATATATTCACACACATATTTACATTACAGTATTTCTTGAAAATTCTGGAGCACAGTTTGTCGTCGGAATCGCAATTATGTTCAACATATTTAAGTAGGTCTAATAAATTTCAAAGTTGAGCACGGTATTTGGGCTACAAATCTTCGTGCGGGTTTTGGGCTATTTCATCAGTTCACTGCATGCAGCCAACTATCTGGCAACCTTAGTGGAGTCTGCGATTGACGTTTATTTTGGGAAGCTCGATAGTTCTCCTTATAAAGGGGGTATCGAAGCTATCCAACATCGCTTGAAAGAGTGTGGTGACAGTGTTGAGAAATAAATTTTATTTTTCTTAAATTTTTTGTGGTTTCTTGGTTAGGTCGGGTACTTCTGGGACAGCCCTCGTACACGCAGACCTCTAACTGGCAGATCGGTCAAAAATATTCATGTTTCGAGACAGAGGATCGTAGAGAACCCGGAGACATCTGATTCTGATCGCACTCTTCGGCAGATTTTTTTGAGGATTGATTTGCACCTCTTCGAAATCCAGCTAGTCCAAAAACTAAATCCTGTGGACTTCGCATTGCGCTTGGAATACGGTAGACCAGTTTTAAATTACGTTAATCGTAATGGAAACTTTTTGGCAACTTTGAAATATGTTCCAATATATGGTATCAGAAAGATGGCGCAAAATACATCAAGTGCAACAATGGAGTTCATCATCATCAATGGCGCGACAGCCCAAATCGGGCTAGGGTCTGCAGGATACATTGTCTGAAGTCATCTCGGTTTAGTGCCCACGTCCTCCAATTTGTACATCTAAGAAGCGATCTGCAATCTGCGTCAACTGAGTCCTCGTACCTTTTCCGCGGTTTTCCCACCGGTCGTTTGCCATGAGCTCTATCTTTCAGTGTGCGTTTGGGAATTCTTCCGTCGTCCATTCGATCCACATGACCTGCCCATTGTAGCTTACGAAATTTTATAAGAGTCAATGTGGATGGGTCGTCATAGATGTTATACAACTCGTTGTTGTACTGGATACGCCATTTAGTGCCTTCTCTTACTGGTTCCAAAATTCTTCGAAGAATTCGTCGTTCAAAAGCGTCTATTGATTTTTCAGACGCTTGGGTGAGAGTCCACGTTGCACAGGTCTTATTATGGTCTTGTATAGGGTGTTTTTTAGGTGCATGAGAACTATCGATATCGATAACTGTGGTTTGACAGCTGAGAATGTCAAACTGTGTTGACATTTCTGTTCAGTAAGGTTTGGCAAGTCATCATGAATCGTTTAACGCCAGAACAACGCTTCCAAATTGTGGAAATTACTTTGAAAAAAATAATTCTGTTCGCGAAGTTCATAGAGCACTTCGTCCATTTTACGGTCAACATAATCGTCCTAGTGAGCAAGCAATTCGTGCAGTTATTGATCGTTTTCGCACTAATTTTACTCTTCTCGATTCAAAACCATCAACAAGACAAAGAAATGTGCGGTTTACACGCTGGCGGCATCATCGGTCCTTATTTCTTTCGAAATGAGGAAGGAGCTGCCGTTACGGTGAATGGCCAGCGCTGACTGAATTTTTGTTTCCAGAAATTAATCAGCTAAACATCGCCGACATTTGGTTCCAACAAGACGGCGCAACTTGCCATACAGCGCGCTTAACAATCGATTTATTGCAAAATCAATTTGGTGACAACTTGATTTCCAGAAGTGGTTCTGTTAACTGGCACCCTCGTTCGTGCGATTTAACGCCTCTGGATTACTTTTTATGGGGCTATATTAAGTCATGCGTTTATACCGACAAACTAGCAACTCTCTAAGCATTGGAAGCCAATATTCAAGCCACTATTGACGCCATACGGCCAGATTTATAGGAAAAAGTAGTCAAAAATTGGACATATCGAATGGAACATGTAACTCGTAGCCGCGGCGGACATATGACGGAAATCATATTTAAAAAATAAATGCCATGAAATTATCTATTAGAATATAATAAAAAAATTTCATTCCAACAATATTTCTGTCTTGTATTATAATTTTAAGTTCTCATGCACCTAAAAAAAACACCCTTTATATGCAAAGTTTGCTCTGCCTGTGCAATCCGTTGTTTTACTTCGACCTGTTCGTTGCCGTCTGTTACAAGGTGTGCTCCCAAGTATTGGAAATGATCCACATTCTCCAGGTTGTAGTCCCCCATGGTCATATCTTGTCTAGTTGGTGCGTTTCTTATTGGGTCATGAACATGGTCTTATTCTCACAGTGGAAGACCTCCTTTGCATCTGGAACAGATCTGGCCATGATGTTTATATCCGCTAGTTGAGTGAACTTGATTAGTAGAGTACTTCTGGTATCAACGGGTACCTTTCTGATGACATATTCTAGGGCAAGATTGAAGAGCATGGGAGCGAGTCCATCTCCCTGCTTCAGACTGGATTCTGTTCGGAAGCTTTAGGTAAGCTCGTTTTGTATCCTTACTTGGAATTCAGTGTCAGTCATGGTCATTTTTGTTAATCGGACGAGTTTTGATGAAATTTCAAAGTCAACCATTATTTTATATAGTACATTACGATCTATACTATCGTAAGCCTGTTGGAAGTCCACGAACATTTGGTGCACGTCAATGTTATACTCCCAGCATTTTTCTAGCACTTGTTTGACTTTGAATTTCTGGTCAATAGTAGATCGTCCGGTTCTGAAACCACCTTGGTATTCGCCGATAATACTTTCTGTATAAGGCTGTAATCGATTCTGAATTATTTTCGTCAGTATTTTGTAGGAGGTACACAACAATGATATGCCTCTGTAATTTTCACATCGCAGTTTATCTCCTTTCTTATAGATTGGACATATAATGCAGTCGTCGGGTATTTTTTCTTCAATCTAAATTTTTGTCATGATTTTGTGTAGGAGATTGGTGAGGTATAGGCCACCTCCGTATAGAAGCTCCACTGGTATTGCATCAACTCCAGGTGATTTGTGTATTTTTTGGTAGCGCAGGGTTGCTTCCACTGCTCCGACAGTGGGTACCGTAGTTGATGCCTGCTTATCAGATGGTGCACTTGGTGTAATAATTGGGTCGGCGGACGTCACTCTGTTTGGTTTCAGCAGCTTCTTAAAGTACTCAACCCATCTTTGTTTAATTTGTTCCTTCCTTCCTTGTCCTTACAGAGGTTAGTTCGTGGCTTATAACCTTGTCTTAATTGTTTAACGGCAGTATATGTGGATCGTAGATTATGTGAGTTCATGTCGTTGTTTAGGTTTATAATTATGTCATTGTTGTGTTCTTGTTCCTTTCGTCTGCAGATCTTGTTTGATAATCGCCGAAGCTCGTCGTATCTTTCCTTTTTGGCTCTCGTCGGTCTTACAATGTATTTTCTTTATTGCGGCACTACAATTATTATCGAACCAGTCATTACGTTTCTGTTGGGATCTGAGTCCTATGATCTCTTTTGCTGTTGTTCTGATACCATCTCTCAACTGTGTCCACTCTTGATCGATAGTTGTCTCTTCGTCGATTAGTAACGCTTCAAAGCGTGTTTGCAGCGCTGACCTATAAGCTGACGCGACAGTCTCGTCCTTTAGTTTATCCATATCAAATTTGGGTTTCCTGCCCTTTTTTGAATACTCACATAATGCCACTCGACATCGATATTTCACTTTGACGAGGTAGTGGTTGGAGCCGCAGTTTGCTCCGCGAAAAGATCGTACGTCTAGAATGCTGGTCGCAGCCCTTCTCTCGATCAGAACGTGGTCAATTTGGTTGAAAGTGCGGCCATCCAGAGATGACCACGTTCTTTTATGAATGTTGCGATGGGGGAGCATGTCAAGCTTACAACTTTTTGTTTTTGCTGATAGCGAAGTGGACCAGACGTTGTCCATTGTCATTGGTGGTATCATGGAGACTGTGCCTTCCGGTGGTTCCTCTGTGTATCTCCTCTCGTCCAACTTTTGCATTGCAACAATGGAGTTACTGAGGCAATAATTTCCAAATCGGATAATTTCCAAATACGGTGATTTGAGATGGCTACCATGATCAACTGATAAGACTGTCCCCGATTTTTCTCAAGTGGAATCTCAAGGAAAATGTGTATCTGAATAAGCCCTTGCAGCAACTATAGAGCTACGGGTCCACAAATATGTTTTGAGGGATTAGTAAGAGAGGACGTTACGTGTACTAAATCACATCGGGCCATATTGTCACTGTATTCATCTGAAAGCTCCATTTTACGTCTTTCATTTTTAGTACGTAACGCTTTGCCAAAGTGTAAGCAACATAGATTTTGTAAGCGTTGAATATGTCGAATTTCATTCCAACGAAAGCGCATTTGCGGAAAATGTTACTTTTCCTGCTTAATTCAATGAAAAGTGCAACTGAGAGTCACCGAACGCTATTGGAAACTTATGATGAACTTAGGCTGAGATATTTGCATTGCCGAAAGCAGCTGAAATAATTGTACGGAAACAGTGCGTCAATGGTACAATAACTATTTACGTTGGCAGCCAAGCTGCCATCAAGGCTGTTGATGCGCACATCACTAAATCCAGACTTGTGGGAGAATATAAAAGAATATTGCAGATGGTAGGTCTGAATAACAACCTGAAGATCAGTTGGATTCCTGGTCACAGTGACTTCCCTGGAAATGAAAAGGCAGACGAGCTCGCCAGAAAGAGGTCGGAGATGAGCATAGACCTAGCCGATGAATCGGTTCTATATCCCATTGAACATGTAAAGGGAATGATTGATATAAAAGCGCTCAAACAGACGGAGGGGCCTGGGTAAATCTCTCGGGATGCCGGCAAGCAAGAATCTGCTGGCCGGAACTTGATAGGAGGAACTCTAGCTTCATTTTGTCTTTGGGCAGGGACATATGCAGACAACTTATAGGGGTCTTAACGGGACACTGTTCTTTTGGGAGACATGGAGAAAGACTGGGAATTACCATGGCTGATTTGTGTCGCTGTAGTGACGAGAATGTTGAACCGACACTGGAGCATCTAGTGTATGAATGTGAAAGTCTGGCACGTACCAGATATCGGTACTTGGGGAAATTTTCCTTGACGGATCTATCAGAACTTGCGATGATTCCTTTATAGAGAACTACTCTCTTCATAAGGAAGAGCAATATTTGGAATCAGTAGTCTAGAGCCCGGTTTAAACGAGGGGACCGCAATGGACCCACAGTGATCTCTCGTGATGCGTTGTGGCACAATGCTTCAATCCCTTCTAAACCTAACCTAACCTATGGTGACTATACTTCATCGATTAAAACATGTGAGTTTTGGTTTAAACGATTTAAAAGTAGCGAAGCCGAATATCCATGATTCCAAGCTCTGTATTTGGTGCCCCCAATAGTTTACACCCAGAGACCTATACGTGACCTAAAGTAGGTCCAATCAACTGTTTACACCGATAGAGCCCTAAAATTCGACTAGATCGACTCCAGATTTAGGTCAGGTCGCCTATGAAGTATTTACAGCAGGTCGAATTTCAGGTATAGGCCGCGCCCTCTAATGTCAAGATGAAATACGGAACTCCTACCAATATTGTAGTTGGTGATAAGGCGTATATTATGTTTTGTTGTATAGTGGCGACTCCAAAGTGAAAGGCAATAGCTTCCATTTTTAATTATGTACTCCGTACACAAAATTGTAAGTAATTATGAAATTATGTTGTCAGAAGTTTTCATGTTCAGGATTTGACCATGTGTTAAAAGGACTTTCGTTTGGAGGCTGCCCCAAAAAAGCTACTCTACTTTTCTACTAATTAATACACGTAAACCTTTTTCCTTAAACAGATCACATTTCAATTTTACATCCTATTTATAGCTAACGCATTCTTGACTTCATTTCTTAATGAGGTTTGTTTAGCAGCTACTTGAAGCAGTACTTCGATTTTACTTGTTTTTGTTCTCGTTCTTTCAAGTGCTGGAAAATTTGCCGTTCCTTGCTTTATTTTTCTGTTAATCGTGGAATAAGCGAACAAAAAGGACTTTTGCATGGTAGCTACTACGCTAACTAACGAAGTAGACCTTTTACTTTAGTCCATGAATGCACAATTTTTTTTAAAAACTTTGTATGGATGATACACGAAAGGCTTGTCAGATTTTCTTGACATTAAATATTTTATCTCCAACTATATTTCAAAATGTAATATGTATAAGAAACATCAATTTTAATGACTCTTATGTGGAACCTATAAGCTCTAAAGGTGTATGCCATGCTGTCAAATATTTCACTATAAAATTTGACAAAAATTTCTGTCAAATATTTTCTGTAAAAATAAACTTTGTGTGCGGCAAATAAAATAATATGGCAAACAATTTGACAGCATTTGCCAGAGAAAATAGTCAAATATTTGACAGCGTGGCATACAGTGTAATACTAGCTAAAGTAGAACAATTTTCTCCGTAAACAAACTTAACCTGAGAAATTCTATTCAAAAAGATGGATACAGGGTCACCGCGTTCCTAAGTTATCGTGCGTTTGCATCGATGGATGTATATCATGCGAATTTGAGGTTTTTGTTCATTACTGAACAAATAAAAAAATACAATACATTCATCCGAGGATGTGTTCCAGGGCGTTCAGATTTTTGGCTATGCTTAAGTCGGCATGACTAGTATGAAGAAAATGTTAGCTTAAAAAACCCTTACCCACATTCCAAAGAGATTTATTTTGAAGATTTAAAAAAAAAATTTTATTTTGATTGCACTATGCTCTGCCAAAATAATATCTTCCTTCTAGGCCTTTCGTAAATACTGCTGATGCTTACAATATCTGTTTTTTAGTTTTAATATGATCCGTTTTTAATTCACGACCTCTAGATTTCAAGACTAATCCCTTAGTCACTAGCATAATAGAGACCGCAAGAAGGAAGCCTCTTCACAAATTCCAAAACGCTTATCTATAAGGCAAAAATCAGCCTTGAACGACTTCGCAGATAAGATATCAGCGAAGAATTTAAAAAAAACTTACATATTTCGATTACAAACTATTCATTAATAAATAGTAATACAACTTACATATTAAACGCATAATTTTGCAATTAAGACTCCACTCACCTGAAATAAAGAAAATAAAATTAATTAAGCTTTATTTTTATGTAATTTGATATTTTTTGGTTAGAGTTGGTTGATATCGCCAGAAAGGTTTTAAAATATCGATGCTATGAAGACATTTCTCATTTTATCAGTTGTCAAAAATTTGAATGTGCGTTTTTGAGCTATGGAAAATTGTACAGCATAAGCCGGAACCAAAAATATACATATTGTATTCCCAAGTCTACAAAATCTAGCATTTCAAAAAAAATTCATAATGTTTGGAAAAACCAGTAAATTTTGACAGAGTTTTTGACGAAATCTTGAAATTTCGCATAATCGTTAAGTTTGGAATTTTGCGATAAGAGTCAGCGTTAAGCTGGAATTGATTTGTGAGTTTTAAAGATTGTACACTTACTAAGTCCAACACAGTTTCAACTGCCTTAAGTTCGAATTTGACACTACCCGAATAACATCCTCTTCAGTCAGAGATTACGTGCACAAAAAAAAACACAAAAACCAACCTCTGAAGTTAGCTAAAGGAGAAATTTTAGTTTTATCATTATTAGTACGTTCACCTATTGTGAATACCGCGTTCTTATGCAATCAGATTATAAGGAACTCTAAGGACATTCGAATGGAACCTACTAGAAGTAACTACGAATAATCTAAAAAAATACACGTGTACGAAATTTTAATGAAGTAAATAATCAGGCTTCCGAGCTATAGTGCGGCTTAGAGGACAATTGCACCAAATTTTTCAGGAACTTCTGTATGGTTTGCCGTTTTTATTTCATATATCTCGAGAAGCAGTTAAAATATAATAAAATGTCCGCAGTAGGTAGACGTAGTGAACAACAAGTGGAGTGTGTGAGAGAGGGGAGTTAGGGAAGGGTTTAAAATGAACACAGAAAAATGTTATAAGTCAAAACCGACTCATGCTTTTATGAGATTTGGAGTGTGGACGAACTCGGAGATTAGATCTTTGGCGCGGACAAGAGTACCGGACATAGTGTTCATTTGGACAACTTTCTGAACGCCATGAACAAGGCTCTGGTAAGCGTCAAACGGGTGGATACAGTCGATAACATTAATTAAGTAGTTGGAAACCTTCATGACCGAATTGCGAAGACAATTGAGTCAGTTACTACGTCTAACAGAATTGACAACCCGAAAGACTCTCTTCAGAAGGAGATTCGGGACATTAAAAAAGAACGGAACTGCCTTCAAAGGCATTATCGACGGACCTTGCATCCGAACCTGAGAAGGGAAAACAAAAATGAGAAAGTAAGGGATGCTATTAATGATCAATATAATGGTCGTTGCCAGAAAAAACTGGAACTCATATTAGAACAGGGTAACTAATTGTTCCTGTCTCCCCGGATAAGGTCAAAGCTATATTGACTGGTCTCGCGAAGAAGAAGACATTTGGGCCATGTAGTATTCGCAACATTGCTTGCAAGTTTCTGCCGCATTTATCCGTCATGCACCTGGTGGCAATACCCAATGTCATTCTCCGCTGCGATTACTCTCCTACTGTATGGAAAGTTGCATACGTGGTGATGATTCTGAAGGCTGGTACAAAAAAAATTATTGCCTGATTAGCCTACTGCCTGCACTTGCTAAAGTAGCAGAGAAATTTTCAGTTCAGTTTCAAGAAGGGGCGCAGCGCTAGAACCACCGCGCTCACTAGGCGCCATACGGGCGCATTGCGATCCCTTCAGATTCTCGTGGGCTGTTCCATCCCCTCAAAAACACTCCAATTCCCTTCAGAACCTGACCAGTTTGTCATCCCCTTACGACCACAAATCCTCGATGTTATCGAAGAAAAGACTATCCAGCCATCTCAATCGCCTTCTAGCGATCCCTGAGCATTCACACAAGATGTGAGTGATGTCCTCCACAGCGTACAGATCATGGCAGAACCTGAACATGTCCGTCTCCGCTACCCCTAGCCGCATAGCGTGTTTCCTCAGCATATAGTGACCCGTCAGTGCTCCGACGAGCAGTCGCAGTTTTACTCTATCCCAAGTTAATATATTATTAGTTTTTTGACTATCCAGCTTGGGCAACAGGGCTCTAGAAATCCTGCAGCTTTCCAGCCCTGCCCACCTAGAGTTAGCCGCTTTTTTGGCACGCTCACCAATTTGCGCTTTGATGCCGCATATCGGTGGACATACATCCTCCTCAACACTACCATTTGATGCCGATCCCGATCTCGCAAGCTCGTCCGCTCTTTCGTTCCCTAGTATATTACTATGCCCTGGCACCCAGCAAATCAGTACTCTGTTCTGACTAGAAAGTACCTTCAGCAGAGAAAGCTATTCTAAAACGACTTTAGAAACATGTTAACGATGAGAAAATTCTTCCTGATTTTCGAGCCGATCATTCGACAACAGCCCAATTGGTCCGGTTTGTCGAACAAATTACAAAGGGATTTAACAAAAATTTCTACACGGAAGCGATATTCTTAGATGTTGGAAAGGCCTTCTACAAAGTCTGGCACAATGAACTTTGAACAACAGTTTCCGATCAAACTAGTGCGATTAGTCAGCTTCTACCTGAACGAAAAATCGTTCAAAGTATTGCTGAACGGGAAGAGATCCACAGTAAAAGCTATTGAAGTTGGTGTGCCTCAGGGCTCGGCTTTGTCACCCCTCATGTTATCTGCCTTTATGGCAGTCGCACCATGTGCGGATCGCATTTTATGCAGACGACACTTCATTTATGTGTCAGTCTTGGACCCCAACTGTAATTACAAGAGAATTACAAACGGCTGCCAAGAAACTTGACGCCTTGTTTAAGTTGTGGAGGATGAACGTTAATCCCGTCATACTCTTTGCAAAGCGGAAAAAACCACCCCACTTGCACATATCCATCTTCGAGGACGATATCACTTGGAAGTCAGTTGTCAAGCACCTCGGGGTTAAATTAGGCAAGAAACTGATTTACGGCCATTACATAGTCAGGCAGCGATAAAAGCCTTGACTACACGGTAAACTCAATGCTGATGTGGGAATGCCAAGAAAAACTACGTATCCTTAGTACCAAAAACAGAGTCCTCCTGCACTGCGTACCCGGTCATGAGGGCAATGAAACAGCAGACCAACTTGCAAGAGACGGACCCGCTATTTCCCAGACTGGACCAAAACTCTTCTATGGAATCCCCACTTGATCTATCAAAAGGGGCATAAGGTTATGGGAGGAATCTCTCCGCCTCCGATAACAAATGTCTAATCTAATCAACGGCCAGTACATCCAAACGGTTTGGGAGAGGACCAACATGGCCACCAAACTTCTTTACCCTATGAACAACAGTCGAAGCAAACTTTCCTTTCAAGACGATCACTAGGCCAACCATATGCTATGCCTCTCCAGCATAGGGCAACGCAGAATCGATGCCTCAGAGCCGCTATGAGCGCAGAACTGTACGTCAGGAACACTCAGCTACACAGGGAAACAAATCATCCCACCATTCGGAAAGTGCTTTTAGATTTTACAAAGCGTCATCCGATCACACCAATCCGCTAATTCGTCGTAGCACTGACTACGTTGAAACTGCCCGTTGGAAACCGTCTTAAGATGGAGCTTGCCGATCCCGTGACAAGTGAATGGGATGGACAGGTTATTCATTCCGGTGAACTTCTCGTGATCCGACGTGAAGCAGTTTCTTCGGAAGCTCTTATTGTGTCCGCCTTGTTTGGTTGGCTTCTTCAGACACAGTGTCTATCACATTCATGTATAGCAATTTCTAGTTAATTCCCACTGAAATTCCCCAGGTTTTTCCATGGTTTCCCTGCGGAGCGTAGACAAATGTCGTTGCAATCAGAAAGTTGTCCATGACATGAACGCTTCCGCGTTTTTTCCAACTGATTTACCGACTCTTCCCGACGTGACAGTCAAATATTTCGTGCAGAATTGGCTCTCGGAACAGCCTCCTTTTTTATGCTTGAGAGTTGGAGGTGTTACCGAACTGAGCGACAAAGCGTTTAACATTGAGGAAGGGCACTTAGAAAAGTAATAAATATTTGTTGTATTTTATTCTGTTCATAGTGAAGCTGTAAAATAAAATTCTGCTTATATTTGAATGACCCTTGTATCAACCTTTAAGTTTTGAGTCAGTTGGAACAATCGTTGGTTACCAAGCGTAGCCATACCCTTCCATTGTTCAATTCCGACCTAACTTCGATGGGATAGGCTAACAGCGCCATGCAGCGCCTTTAATCGAAAAACAAGCTATGAAGAAAGTGAATGGGTCAAGATACAGATTTTGAAATACTTGACTTACATTCCTGGTGGAGCAGCAACTTCGGGTTCCCCAATAATGCAGAACCTAGAAATATATCAAACTGGACACTGATGTAAACAGATTATTTTATTGATCCGCTGGAAAAGATAATTCGGAATTGGCTTTTTGTGAATGCTGTTGAAAAATAGGGACAGCTGGGCAAAGGTAAAAGGGTCCGGCGCTTACGAATGGGATACAAACCCACAGTCTCTGTGATGATAAACTAACATTCGCATGCTACGGAGGTTACATCCGGAAATTCAGAAATTGAGATCAATTCGAATCTCCTTTCAAAACTAAAAGTCGTGTTCTTCAATAATCAAGTCAAATTTATTCCGCGCATAGTACGATTTTGTTGTGGAAATAATTTAAATCCTGGCGACAATCCAGTTGTAGAAGTATGAGACCAAAGCATAACCATCTGGATTGCTTGAACCGCAACCTCCAACAACGAAGTTAGCAATACCAACGATCTTGCCGTTGTAAGTAGCTGGGCCACCAGAGTCACCGTTGCAGGCGCCATTGCCAGAAGAGTGAGCCAAGCAGAGAAGACCGGCGTAGGTAACACCGCTGGAAGAGCATGCCGAGAGGGAAGCAGCTGACAAGGTGTTGTACTTAAGGTTGGTTGGTATAGCACCACCAGTAGCAATGCGACCCCATCCTGAGATGACAATAGAAGCACCAGTTGGTGGAGCAGCAGTTGCAAGAGCGATTGGCTGGATAAGAGAGGTGTAGGCCAAGGCAGATGAAAGTTCGATCAGAGCAACATCGTTCTGGAAGTTACCGTAGCTTGCGTGGACGATAACATTCTTGCCAGTCCTGGAAACACCACCGCTGGAAAGACTGTTGGTACCGGCAACAATGGTGAAGCTCGATGCAGCATAACTAGAAAAACCGATGGAATATATTTTGGAAATCTGCAAAAATTCTGTCCAACACTTACGGTCTGTTGCTACCATCAACAACGCAATGAGCAGCAGTAAGGATGAAAGTTGGCGAAATGATTGAACCACCACAGGTGTGGGATCCTGACCGTCTCAAGGAGATTTGATGGGGGAATTGGCCAGAGGTGGCATCCCTTCCTCCAACAATTCTGCTGTTAAGGGCCAAAGATGGCACAAAGAACAAACCGAAAAGTGCTACAACAACTGCGAACTTTGCCATTGTGGAAACGACTGTATTGAATTACGATTCTCGCGGTCAATTTTATACCCGTGAAAAATCTCGTTGTTATCTAGAAAAGGCTTAAGACCGGCCACTTGGTCTAATTCCACCTTATCGATTGTGGAAATTTTGTTTTGTTGTGTCAACCTGCAGTGCATATGAGAGTAATCTGCCTTTGGATTTCATGTAATTCCGTTTCTTTTTGTTAAGTATTTAAATTGTTAAAATTTAATTAATTTAATAATCCTACTTTTATCGGTGTTTATGAAGCAGACGTCACTGTCCGAATTTGAAGATTTAGAGATAATTTCGTTTATAGAAAATAGAAAAGTATACATCTGAAAGCCTTCCGAAATGGGGATAACGATAATTGATTATTACGTGATTTAAATAAGGTTCGCTAAAATATTTCTAATTAAGTTCAGTTTATTGAAGATTTGTGTCGAATATTTCAAGCATTTTAGCTCCAACTTCAGACGTTACCTTTCTTGGAAGGTGTTTTAAAGACATTCGTAGCCTAGTTTCAAGTGCTCTAGTCCACTAATCCAGAGGTCGGTGTTGTTCGAATCCCATACAGGCGGTACTTTTAAAAATGCCGAAAACAACAAAGTCGAAAAAATGACAAATTTCTGTGAAGCAATCGAAGACAATACTCGGTAAACGAGAACATGCCAAAGGTGTATGAGAAACCATATATGGTGGCTCTGAAAGACCATGTAGCAATCTGATCTACCAGATTTTGGAGATGGTGATTCAGTCTGGTACGCGGACGGCAATAAGACTTATAATCGAACTGGACCGGGCGTATTTGGACCCAATTGTAAAATGTAGAAGGCAATGCGACATACAGTCACTGTGTTGTTCAGGCTGAGGTATATGCTATAGAACTGTGCGAAGGAAAACTTCTTCTATCGAATAAACCTAAAGGTGCCACAGTTACCGTCTTATATGACAGCCAAGCGGTACTGCTAGCGCTGAGATCTCATTGTTCCATGGCATCATAGCAGTCTAACCTTAATGTGGTGCCAGGACATGAGAGTATTCCGGGAAACGATTTGCTTGACCAGCTAGCTAAGCGTGGAGCCAACTCACCAATGTTTACCCGAGAACCATTCTGAGGAGTAGGTAAAGGTTTCTTAAGGTGGAAGGTCATTGCAACTCACTCTCAGGACTGAAATAGTCTAAGAAATTCCCGACTTTCTCTAGTAAGAGAGCGTCAAAATCCCTAAACTGCATTATACCTGCAAGGATTATAATAGGACATTATTTCCTTAATTATCACCTTAAAATCGTCGACAAAGTATTGCTAGATGCATGTCGATTCTGTGAACCCACATCTGAAACCACTGCGCATACATTATGATTGATTGTGATGCAGCGGCCAGATCTAGAAGGCTGATTTTCGGTGGATTTACTCCAGGACCTGTCGAAGATTCCTCTGAGTAAAATCATCTTCTTTCTTAAAAACACTCAGGTCGTCATTCGAGAAGCAATAAGGCTTTTACAGGCTCAAGCCAACAAATAAATAAAGAGTTAGGAAAACTGGAAAGACGTAAGGATCAAAACCGCCTAAAACCTGGCATCAATTCAGATATTCATCAGATTTGTATAAAACTTCGTATATGATGGTTTTCGGGATCGCTTATATATTAAAATGACGGATACAAAATATGGTGGCTAAAATGTTTCATTTTTGACACAAGTTCTTGAAATTTGATACATGGAGTGTTCGACGTCGTTGATTTTCAATCCAAAATGCGATATGTGGGATCCAATATGGCTAATACAATCGGGCGTCAAAGTGTTCAAATCCTGTCCATCTATTTAATCGCTTGCTTTTTATAATAGTTTTGGTTATTCATGCTCAAATTGAAGCATTGCTGACATAAATCGTGTTGATGAAGTTCCTTAATTTAGTCAAGAAACTATTGGTTTTTGTTCTTTTGAATTATTCGAATTTAGCCCTATGACAGGGTTTGTTTTTGCTTGGGTTGGTTCCCGCCCATTGCCATAAATATAGAAATCCCTGTTACCGGTACTTCGTTAAGAAACTTAACAGTGCTCATGCACATTCCCCAAGCCTAGCCGGATTGGGTTCTTATGAAATTCATACCCTGACTGGGTCCTGATTTAACCTGTTAGCGAAGTAGCAACCGCTTCTTATAAAGTAAACGTAAAATAACAGCTAAGAAGACTTCTTCCTTCCTTAAGCCGGTGGGTCAAGAATATTAGTGCCTACCTTTGTAGTAAACAAGGATAATTGCTACGCGGCAGCATCCTCTTCCTTAAGCTGGTTCTTTATTTAAGGAGTCCTTTCAGTTTCCCCAACTCGTTCGAGATCTATGAACTCCTCGCTTCTTATGGAGTTAGCACTCAATGTAGCCAGTCGTGTTCGAGCAAAAGCTGGGCATTCTCACAAAAAGCATTGTGCGAACTCCCCCTTCTCACAGCATTGCTCACATATAGGAGAACTAAGGATTTCTTCTTCTAAAATTTGGTCCAGAATTTGTTCTAACGGCCTTTGTGACATTCGGTGAGCTTCCTGATGAATGTATGATTTAATGCCGGCGTAGGATATCCCTACTGCAGGCTCAAGGCCACAAAAGAGTACTTCCGATCGTGCGCGTGCAAGCAAGTCGTCCGCCTCGTTTTCTGGTATGTCGGAATGTCCCGGAACCCAGGATGCGGTCACTTTATTACTTCTCCTCCCATTTATACAGCCTCCCAGCCGCTTCGTGAAGATACTGTGGTCGACCTTAGGGATTTAATGGCTTCATAGCCGTCCGAATAAACGTTAATGACTTCATCCAAACTTCCTTTTAGCTGAGCCATACGTGGCTTGTATAATCGCGTAGACCTACCCTTGGAATACCGTCGGTTCTCTCTCCAGGGCAAATGACAAGCGATCAGTTGAGGAGTTGAGACCCCGGCCTCCGATTGATTCTATTTCAGAGACCCGTCCAATTTTTCCACACCCAGTTGTTTTGTTCTGTTATGCAACACTCAAACCTCCTCTCAAAGTTGAGCTTTGGGATCTGCGTTGAGTTTATGCAGTACCGAATTCAACAACCTGTTCTTCACAGCATTGCTGATGGTTTTCTTCAAATGGAAATCCTTCCTGGTATCAACCGAATCCGGAAAACTACTCCTCGCCGCCTCATATTAAATATCGTCGGTGTTGTTCTCATTGCACTCGTAACGCCTAGACTAGCCAGGTGTTGGAGTTTTTAGAGTTACAACTTAGTATTGCTTACTGCCGATCACCATACAGCTTGCCCATAGATCTGTAGGAGCGGACAATACACGAGTAGATGCAGTGCGCCATTTTGGGATCCCAGTCCCCAGGTTTTACCAAAGATCCTACAGCAATGCCAGAAAATCACTATGGCTGTCGTCATCCTAGAATACAGATGTGAGTTGTTGTTGTCAGTTGAGAGCTATAGCAGCGTGCCATAGTATCGTTTTAGTGAACAGCATCATCTCAGTTTTACTTAGATTCACTGAAAGATTCTGGCCATTAAACCAACTTTCTAATATACGTGGAACTCTGATCGTCAGCTCAGATATCACAAGGAGATCGCTTCCTCGTATTAAAATATTTCCATCATCCGCAAAGCTCAAGGAATGATCCGCCCAAAGATTCCACAAAAATGCAGAAAGCACCCCTTAAGCGCAAAACCTCTTGGTGCCTTGACCATGATAACATCACCT
This sequence comes from Beris morrisii, assembly GCA_951812415.1. Classification (NCBI taxonomy): domain Eukaryota; kingdom Metazoa; phylum Arthropoda; class Insecta; order Diptera; family Stratiomyidae; genus Beris; species Beris morrisii. The sequence continues at coordinate 43,868,807 of OX638313.1, read as the reverse complement.
CTAAGCCAGCGCTTCGACATAGACATGGTTCACCTAACAAGCGTTGGTTCAACCAGTCTATCTTTCAATTGACTGAAAAGTAGGATTGTCGAAAGCACCTTCAATAGTAAAGAAAATTTCAAGTGCACATTGCTTATGGTCCAGTGCGTTTTGAACCTACTCAACAAGCTCAGTGAGCGCAGAGTCTGTTGACTTCCCTCTTCGTTATGCATGTTGGATGTCATGAACCCGGACGTTCACCAGGCTGTGAGACAAAAAAATTGTTCAAAAAAGGACTTTGTACACATTTTCACGAATTTCGTCATATCTTTTAGGTCCGTTGAGGTATCGAATAAATTTTACTTTGGCGTAGTCTTTTTATAAACGCCTAGAAATCATTTTTCAGATTTTTCGACAATCAACCTCTAAGAGGGTGTAATGTAGTTCTGTACGTGTTCACGAATTTCGACATATTTTTTAGGCCAAATGATATATCGAGTTCGCTTTTACTTTTAAGGTCTTCAAATATAATATAATCGCCAAAAAACCCATTTAGGGGTTACGCCACTCTAGAGTTTTCAAAAAATCGATTTTTTTTTATTTTAAATGGTCCCTTAGGACCTCAAAATTGCTGTCCCAAACGATTTTGGCCGAAAAAAGTCTCTAAGGACTCGGTTTTCGAATTTTAGTACAAGGCCGCCTGCAAAATTATTCATGATTTTCAACTTCAAACGCGTTTATCTCAAAACTACATTTTTCAAGCTGTCCGGTAATATAACTCGGACAATTTTCAACCGATTCACTTGAAATTTTAAATATATTGTTGCGAGCTAGAGGTTCGTCGGGATTTCAAGTAAAACACAATTCGTTTAAAATCAAAAATAAGTACGTCACGATAAAAATTACTATGTCCCTCGTTGAAAGCTTCACCTGCTTTTATAGTAGCCGGTTGCAGTCTAGGATGTACTTGAATGTTCGCTCGCTGATGTATGTGGAATCTTCTCGAAAGCTTTAGAGCTTTCGATTTTGATCTTCGTTCGATTCTAGTACATTGGAGAGCATTCGATAAGAAGGGAGATACAATCGTGTTGTTTCTCCCTATATACTTCAACTAGGTTTCTGATTGGGTTACTTTGTAGCTAGGTATTCGGTTGTTGATGCGAAACGATCGAGTTGCGCGGTTGCCAGGCTTACACGGAACAATATCTTTAAAACTTTATTGTCCATCAGGGTACGTAGGATTTTTTTTTTATATTGCATAGTTCTTTTGTTATTAACAATTTTCTGACGATTTTTTAGGCAAATTTCAAACTTTTCACTTTTGAAGTGCGCCATTTGGCTAAAAATCAAAATATCGAAAAAATCCTACGTACTCTTGTGGTTGTTGTTATATGTAATCGAATTAAATTTATTACCTTATCATAATTCAAAAATTACAGGCACTAGGTGTCCGGCCATGGACCCTGGAAAAAACGGAGACGTCATCGCAAAAACGCTGCACAGCCGCCATTTTGAATTTAATCGCTTAAAAAAAATTACTGTACATAGTCAATAACATGTATTAGAAATATCCATTTTTGTAATCTCGATTTATTTTGTAGTTTTTCCGAAAAAGGCCTATTTTTTCAGTAACCCCTTTAGGCATTGTTCGATGTTCAAACCCCAAATGGGTGTAAGCTGGTTCTGCAAGTTTACACGAATTCCGACAAATCTTTTAGGTCTGATGAGATATCGTATTCGGTTTAACTTCTACGGTCTTTAAATACAACCGCCTAAAAACTAATTTCAGAATTTTGCTATATTCAACCCCTAAGGTAGTTTAAAATGATTTCGTAACTTCTACTATTTCCGTCATATCTTTTAGGTTACCTAAAAATCTGGTTCATAATTTTTTGATATTTAACCCCTAAGGGTTATGTCTATATTTCATCCACTACGGTTTTACTGAAACTGAAAAAATTTATAAAAAAAAAATCGGTCAAAAAATGAAATCTGCGCAGCTTTATGATTTTTTGGGATAAAGTTCGAGAAGCAGTTTGAAGTCGGGGTACGACAGAAGGTGCTTATGCAGCTTTCGGAGTAAAGTCTGGGAGGAGGATTGAAGTCGGGGTGCGACAGAATTGCTTACGATACTGATCATTTTTTCAACAACTTGTGTATGGCGGCTACACGACAGAGTTATTCGATATTCCCCATATTCACAGTTTTGACGGTAGCTATTGGAAAATCGTTTTGATCGTTCAATATTAGTAACCGCGGGTGTTCTAATTACTTTCGTATGGAAGCTATCTGACTTTTTTCTCAAAAGTAAATTTATATATTATAATAATTCGACTAAACGATTTCTTGCATCATAGTGGGTTGTTATGAAGTTGTTATTCAAATTCTTCAATTTCAAGCTCAATCAAGAGCGTACAGATTATCCTAAAAACAAAGTGACCGGATACTTGTGTGACCAACTGTCAACATACTGATGCACAATTTTTTCGGTTCACATTATTTTCTGTTCTTCTTGAATTTCTATTAAAAATCTTCAAGGGCAGACAGATCCATGGCTTGCGGTTATGTCTGCGGCTTGATAGCTCTAAAATTCATTAGCAAATCTATTCGCTTGTATGTTACTGGGCTGGAATCCCAAAGTACATTATGAGTGAGGACCTACGGTCAGGAATGTTATTCTTAGAAGAAAAGCCATTCCGAAATTCGAGACATCGCGTTTGATTGGGTTTCACGACTTTCTGGAGAATTAATAAGTAGTGTGTATTTTTTTTATTAATTATATCAATAGGAGTTTGATCAAAAAAAGGCACCACCTCGTGCGATGAGGAACCTGATCAAAATTATGCATTATGCACCATTGCAGTAGAGCACATAAGGTAGAAATATCATCGATCATTTTTCCAAACTTCCCACAATAATTTCAAGGACGCATTTAAAATTCTTCAACTTCCTGATGTAGCTCTGTAGCCACTCCTTCGCGCTCATCTTCAAATATTCATAAAAAAAAAATATTTTTACAGAAATCGAAAAGCTGAAAATACTAGCACTCTTCGAGTAGTTGCCATAGAAAAGTCCTTGTAAAATTCGAGCGTCTACCACCTTATACTTACGATATCTCGAAAATAACTTGGATTATCTGTTTGAAATTTACAAAACGTGATGTTGATTGATGTTATCTTCGCAAGGTCAACCTTTCTGCTTGAGGGAGCACAGGGGGTGTAACATGATTATGTACGTACATATATAGAAAGCCCTTTAAAGTAAAAGCCCAATTTGATATCTCGTGAAACCTCAGTGATATGTCGGAATTCGTAAAAGCATACACAACCATTTTACACACCCACGTAGGGGTGGAATATCGCAAAATCCTGTAATTAATTTTTAGATCATTATAAAACCGTTAAAAGTAAAAATGCTTAAATCTGTTTTTCCCCCGACTATATGAAAAGCCTTTGGAAGTAAAAGTGAATTCGATATCTCATTAGACCTAAGAAATATATCGGAATTCGTGAAAATGTACACAACCACTTTACATCCCTTAGGGGTTGGATATCGAAAAATTGAGAAAAAACGTTTATAGGCGCATATGAAAAGAGCACGGAGAAGTGAGATTAGTTTCTTAACTCGACATGCCTAAAAGATATGACGAAATTCCTGAAAATGTGGTAAAAAATAACCTTTTCACGGACATTTTTTTAACTCCACCTTTGTACGCCAATGAAAATCTGAACTTTTTTTTTGCTTTAGTTACTTCCGTAGAACTTCTACAAATATGTATTAAGTTTCAACTTTCTAGCACAAGCCGTTTCTGCGATATAAAACCACCCCCACACCCCCTTACCGTGCAACTCCTATCATTTTCTAGGATGTCTCAATAGTGGCTCTAAATAGTCGTCAATTTTCAGCTTTCTATTCACCGCTCCCCCCTCAAAAATTTTACATTCAATAGACTCCACTTGTAATCCTTTTTGGTACAATTGGTTCGCAAGATTTTGTAATCTAAAATTTTTTAGACCCCACCACCTCACATCACCTCTTGCCTACAAAATTTTAGTTCTTGTCTAGGTTCCTAGCATCCCTTAAGACAACCACAAACTTTCAATCAACCGTTCAGGAGATATGGCTTTTAGAATGTTTCAATTCCAGGTTTCGAGCATTTTGGACCCATTGTTTTTTCCCACTCCCACACCCCCCAACCCATATCTACAATTTTTTTTTGGAAATGGGAGTACTATCGTCGTTCAAAATAAGTTCCAAGTTCAAGCGTTTTAGCATAAGCCAGTTTTGAGACCTGGAAACCAAAATTTTTCGTTTAAAATAGTCCCCCCACGTTCCCCATCACACCCGCACCCACCCGAAAGATACCAATGGTAGGAGTTCATTCAATCTACCCATGAGAATAAGGAGCACTGCTGCGAATGAACTGTTTACTCAAGCTCTCACTTACAGACTACGAGATTCAAATACTTTTTGTATGCTTTCCTAGCCGAGCTTTGATGAATGATCACCAAGTGAATTTGTTTTTGTTGTACCAATATTCACTTTGCCTTCACCACGTGATTTTATACTAATAGTACATACACGTAATCTCACTATGTTATTAAAAGGTGAATGCACTAACTAGGTGGATAAAAATCACCTTCGGTACTGAATCATCTCGCGTATGCACTATGGTATCGAATCGTTATTGGAAGTAAAAGTGAAGCAGAGAAGTTCACTTTAGGTTCAGTATGTGATAAAAAAATGAACACACAAATTCAATTCACATTATTTTCTATGAATTAAAAATTATTTCAGCAGGTGACTGAAAAATGGAATGATAAACAATAGCTCATTTACCAGGTGTATAAGCTTAAAACGATCGTTGACACATAGATGGCGCTAGTGAGCGTGACAAGCAACCTAGGAACGCCATGTTTTTTTATTTAAGAGTTGGTTAGTTGTTAACATTAATCAGTGCACATCGTCACAACTTTCATTCAACAACATACGTTTGTCCTGTGCTGATCATGTCTAGTTTTTTGCCAGAAAAAGAGCATATGCGGGAAGCTCTGCTTTTTTGCTTCCATTTGAAGAAAACGACTGTTGAATCGCATCAAATGCTTGTGGAGGCCTATGGAAACAATGTTTTAGCGGAATCAACGTGCAGGGCTTGGTTTCGTCGATTCAAAGACGGTGATTTTGACCTGAGCGACAAGAAGCGCGGAAAGCGGCCCAGGAAGGTTGAGGACGACCAATTGCAGGCTCTTTTGGACGAGAACGATAACCAATCGCAAAAAACGCTTGCCGAACAATTGGATGTTACTCAAGCAGCCATTTCCATGCGTCTACATCATGAGAAAGGTTCATGAAAATTTATTTAAAAAATTTACAAGTTTTTGGACATTGTCTCCTTCAAAGTACTTCCCTTGGAAAGTTATACATTTTTCCCAACGCCATTTCTACTGCTGGAAGGACCCTGAGAGTTCCTCTTCTGGAATGCTATTCCGCGCCTTCAGAATTTTTTCCTTAATTTCGTAAGTTCAGTCAAACCTCTGCCCTTTCAAGGGTTTCTTGGGTTTTGGAAACAGGAAAAAAGTCCACAGGAGCCAGGTCCGGTGAGTACGAGGACCGGAAGACGATCATGGCGTTTTCTGTGCAATAGTCGCGAATGAACAGGCGCGATGTCATGGTGCAGGACCCATTTCCTACTTCGCCACAGCTCATGTCACTTCATCCTCACAGCGAAATATCTCAGGGTTTGAAGGTAACGAAAACGATTAATTGCTTCGACTCGTGGAAGAAATTTGTAGTGTAGAACACCAAATTCCAGCCAAAGAAAACAGTGAGCATGACCTTGACATTTTTTGGGTATTGATGAGGATCTCATCTTCTATTGCGATGATTGGACGTTTGTTTCCACGTCGTACCCATTAACCCACGTCTCAAAAATTTTGCAATTTTCTTTGCCATTTCAAAAAGTTCCTGAACTCGGTGTTGCTTTTGCTCCTCGGTCATCAGTCTCGAAACAAAGTCTCCCACCACCCGGCACATCTGCAGTTGATCAGTTAAAATTTCTTGACATGAGCCAAATTAAATGCTACGTTCCTCTGCCATTTCACGGTTAGTTACTGGCAGTGGCGGCTCGTGTCTTTCTTAGCAGGTGATGCTGAATCGGAATATTAAACACGACTTTGTCGGACTAAATCTATATGAGTAAGGACGGCGGTTTACTGCGGAAAGTCATTAAGTAACATTTTCAAAACTAAAAAGCACTAGACCTTTTCTTCTGTAAAATGGTGAGGCTCAGCCTCACTAGCCTCATGTGGCGAGCCGCCACTGGTTACTAGTTAGTCGGCGATTTGATCGCACGAGAACGTTAATAGTGGATTTACACTCAACGCTTGAGCCTCTATCCCCACCATAAAATCAACCAATCAGATGGCTTGTGGAGTCGCAAGAGTCTAACATTCTTCAACTTTTTCTCCGACGCACGCTTCCATATGTGTACACACATACAATGAACTGTGATACCACACAATTCGCAGCTCATCGTATTTCTGTCGTTTCGCACTTATAGGCAAGTTGCGCCGCAGAGGCATGTTGAGTGTGAATTACTTTCAACACAGCAAAGAACACAGCCGATGAAAACCGGTTTGCAATGGGGCCTGATGGGGGTAGAGGCTCGCCTCGAGGCGAGCCTCAAGGGTGAGTATAAACGCACCATCACTCTGGCGACATAATCGTCGCCCGTCAAAGTGGATGGGTGTTCCTCTCTAACACTCTCTCTCTCTCACTTTCCTTCTCTCTCTCTCTCTCTCTCTCACTTTCCTTCTCTCTCTCTCTCTCTCACTTTCTCTCTCTCTCTCTCTCTCACTTTCTCTCTCTCTCTCTCTCTCACTTTCTCTCTCTCTCTCTCTCACTTTCTCTCTCTCTCTCTCACTTTCTCTCTCTCTCACTTTCTCTTTCTCTCTCTCTCACTTTCTCTCTCTTTCTCTCTCACTTTCTCTCTCTCTCTCTCTCACTTTCTCTCTCTTTCTATCTCTCTCTCACTTTATCTCTCTCTCTTACTTTCTCTCTCTCTCTCACACTTTCTCTCTCTCTCTCTCACTTTCTCTCTCTCTCTCTCACTTTCTCTCTTTTTCTCTCTCACTTTCTCTCTCTCTCTCTCACTTTCTCTCTTTTTCTCTCTCTCTTTCTCACTCTCTATCTCTCTCTCTCTTTCTCACTCTTTATCTCTCTCTCTCTGTCACCCATCATTTTTCATTTTCCAATATGCAGATCACCTTCTTGCACTCTCTTCCTTTTTCCCCTTTCTTCTTCCTCTCTATCTCTGCATTTTTCTACCTCTTTTCTTTCCGTCTTCTTTTCATCGTCCTTTATCTTTTTCCACGCCATACCTTTCAAGTTAAACGTTCAGCGAAGAATGAGCTAAAAAAAAAAACTAGACTTAGTCACAGTACCTTATTGCACCATAGGCACTAATAGCGCTTCTGCTTGGCACTATTTAGCTGCATCAATTTTATTAACCACATGTGGTAGCTGGTCGCTGGTGAGCCCTAGAAACCTACTGGGTGGGATCCAAACTGACGGCCTCTTGATTGGTGTAGGGTAGAGGCGTCTACTGAGGACCACGCCATCTAGTCAAAAATAGTTACACGACTCCATGTATAATCGAATCATACAGAAAATCAATTCAAATTGTAGTGTCCAAAGAATACGGAAAAGCATAAATGTACATGATATTGCGAATAGCGTCTTTTTTCTAGCACGTAAAGCAGAATCTGTTACAGCACACGCCGCATACAAAACAAGAAAAAATACAGAAAAAAATGGAAATAAATTGCAAAGAGAAGTAAAGACAACGGCAGCTATAAATTTATTATGCATGCATGCTACATATTCTTATTTTGTATCCAATGTACTCGTCTAACTCTTATAAGTGTGATTGGACCTTGAAGCCCCAGTTTCGTTTCCGAGCGCCATACACACAATCAACAACCGTTCAGACAGTAAATATTATGTCAAACGATTTTTATTGACATTACCTATACGTCTTACGAGTATGTAAACTTCCAGAAGGCAGAATACAGTTGAATCTCTTAGATGGATTCGATCTTTATATTGGCCATATAAGTATTCGTACCATGGTATTCCGGAACAACAAGCTTTAAGTTACTCCGAGGAAGAGTTTAACTACTGTCCGAGAAAAACAAGTCTTTAAGATTTCTTAATAAAAAATTCAAACCCGCTGGTATTGCAAGCTAATCCAAAAATAACTTCAGTGTCAAATCCGTCAAATTTTTTTAAAATTTCGAGAATTGAAGCATCGGAGCCACTGAAAAGTTCTTCTGCCTGGCCGCCTTTTAGAAATACAGGTTTTGACCCCAGCCAGGTGAGAATTCATTGATCTTGGCACCGTCTGCAGGTCAATTTTTCTCCCCAATTATCTTTTTTTTAGGTGATGTGAATACATATAAATATAAATATAAATAAAAATTTGAGGGATAGGTCAGGTTGAGTGAGGTGAACCTGTGACACAGCAAAGCACGACAGATCTCTATGAGCCTTTGTGGTCTCGCATGAAACCCAGGTTTGGCCAATTTGCTGTTTAAAGCCATTGCTCTTCTTAATAAAAGAGAGAAGTTCTCCATAAGGATATCATAACATGCTAAGGATATTATCACATGCTTAGTTCCGACAACTGTTTCCTCTCTTTCTGTTGGCAATACCCAAGTACGTTACATTGTAAGGGTTAGTTGAAGAAGTTGGAGATGACTTGACTTGACTTAATTCCAGAACGGCAGTAGTTGACCATTACCTTTACTATGCTCAGAGGATCAGGACAATCTATTACCTGAATTTGATAGCCATCACGTCCTTGCTGTCATTACCTCCTTAGATGGTAATGGACGTAATGAGCCGGATGAAATTACATCCATTTTTAATGAGTCTTGGACACATATTAGCGGAACCTTAAGCGAAGTCTTTCACTGTGTCTGTAAATGAAGCAATTTTCCCCACGCAATGGAAGAACTCTTATATTATCCCCTTTTGACAGGATCAGTCTGTACTACTTCAAATATTTCAATCGTTTGGAATAGGTTCAATGGTTCTCTTCGTTCTTAAGTGATCGTAAACAATATGTCAATTAATGGAGTTAGCTGGTGTCCCCTAAGGCTCTACCTTGGGTCCACTGCTTTTCGTTATGTTTCTGAACGATCTTCCTACGGGCTTTAATCTGATCATTTAATGTACGTCGATGATTTCGCCTTATTTCAGGTTGTAAAAATACCCTTAGACTGTACCATATGACAAGACGATATTAATGAATTAAACTAGTGGTGCAAGATGAACAACTTTTGGTTGAACATTCAAAAATGCTAAAGTTTCATGCCTTAACTTTGATGTTCGCAATGATAATGCTCTCCTTGATGAGTTGAAGTCACATGCATTAAAGATTTAGGGGTAATTTTTGACAATAAATTAAAGTTTGATCAGCACATAGCTGCTTTCTACAAACACGAGTTAGACGGTGCGGTTTTATATTAAGATTTGCTCACCCCTTCCACGATATAAAAGTTTATATCTATTTAATAGTCTGGTTTAGTCTCGTCTTGAGTAATTCTCTGTTGTATCGAACCCCTACTAATCACTATCTTGTGATTGCATTGGAACCAGTGCAACAACGATTTACACAATCCGTTTTTCGCAGACTCAATTTAACTGCCAATTCCTATGCTAATCGGTTAAGGTTCTTTGGCTTAACGCATTTGAAGAACAGAAAATTATATTTCGACATGGTATTTCGTTTTTATGTACATAAATCTTTAAGATGAGCTTCTCTTGTATACTATACTAATGTATGCAATACCAGATTATGTTTTATTTGCTGTACCTTATGCACATCTCAATGTATATTATTACATGCACACTCCGGCAAACCGAACCACGTGTCAATGACATCGAAGCTCCCAGGGAAAACTAGAGTCCATTGCCAATTAGAATAGCGTAGAAAAGCTCTATACACTTCTCGTATGTTCTACACACTTCCCGCATGTTCCACACACATCGACAAAAATGCTGAAAATCTCTCGACTCAAAACTTATTCATTTTTCCAAGAAACTCGACAATCGCTCGTCGTGGCAAAAAGATGATGTGCAAAGTTTACTTTTTGGTTGCTTTTAATCTGAAAAATTTGGGGGGGGGGATATTTTTCCGAGCGATTGTCGGGTTTCTTGGAAAAATGAATATCACAAATTTGTATACAAGTGTAAGTGGAAATATTAATAAAAACAAAACCGACTCTGTGAATATCATCCCTTTTTGTTAAACCCGACACCTTCTTTGTGGTATTTCAACTTTTAAGCCAATATCAATTTGTTTCATTCCCCGCTCGATCTGAAATTAATAGATATCGTTATCTAAAAATTTGCAGGGTTAAAGGGATTCAAACTCCCTTTCGCGTTCATATTTGGCTGACGCGCACTACGCTCCAACTACCTTTTGCGCAGCACTGCGGGGCTAATATTTAATCTTTAATTTTTAATTTTTAATCTTTAATCTTTAATGTTTAATCTTTTATCCTTTATCTTTTATTTTTTATCTTTTATGTATTATCTTTAATCATCTTTAATCTTTAATCTTTAATCTAAATCCACCATTCTACACCCTCTATCTTATATCCTCTATTCTTCATCCTTCATCCTTTATCCTCCATACTTCGTTCTGCATCTTCCTTCCTTTATCCTCCATACTTCGTTCTTCATCCTCCATCTTCCATCCTCCATCCTCTATCCTTTATTGTCCATCATCCATCCTCCATCCTCTATCCTCCATCCTCCATCGTCCATCGACCATCCTCCACCCTCCATCCTCTATCCTCCATTCTCCATCATCCATCCTCCATCCTCCATCCTCTATCTTCTATCCTCTATCCTCCATCCTTCATCCCCCATCCTCCATCGTCCATCATCCATCGACTATCGACCATCCTCCATCTTCCACCCTCAATCCTCCATCATCCATCCTCCATCCTCCATCATCCATCCTCCATCCTCTATCCTCTATCCTCTATCCTCTATCCTCCATCCTCCATCCTCCATCCTTCATCGTCCATCATCCATCCTCCATCCTCCATCGTCCATTGTCCATCGTCCATCCTCCATTGTCCATCCTACATCGTCTATCATCCATCGTCCATCCTCCATCATGCATCATCCATCGTCCATCCTCCATTATCCATCGTCCATCCTCAATCCTGAATCTACCATCGTGAATCCTCTATCCTGAATCCTCCATCCTCCATCTTCCATTTTTCATCTTCTATCCTCCATTCTGAATCTCCCATCCTCCACCATCCATTTTCCATCTTCTATCTACATCATCTCAAAAATTCGCAAACCTTTAAGATCCACGAGCCGTGATGATCCGCGAACCGCAAGATCTGCCGTGAAGATCTGCAAACCACAAAGATCCGTAAAGGTCTGATGAGCCGTCGAAATCCGCGAACCGCGAACCGCGAAGATCCGTAAAGATACATCGTTTTTTTCAATTGTGATCTGATCCAGTTGAAAATAACACAACTAATAAGAAATTAAATTCATCTGAGCTTTAAAGCTCAGCTTTACTGGCAATTGCCAGTTTTCACGCAAACGCGTGTACTACCATCTAGCGGTGTAATTTCCAACGGAGATTTTTGTTCTCAAAGTGACGTCATCAACGTCTGACTTGAAAATTTTATAAAAATTCATCTGAGCTTTTGCTAGTTTTCACGCATACACATGCGTGAAATGTATGGCGAGCTTTTAGAAAACTCTCATGTACGCAGCATACTGATAGAGCAGCCGTGTCCATGTGAGTTGGCTGCAGTAAAGATACGTAGTCGGTGCTTGGGGTTTTATTGAACCCGACAATCACATTCGACTGAACGTTCTGATCTACTGTGAAAGCGAGGTGATGGTCAGTTCTACGCAGTTCTACAGCGACAGAGTACTAAACGTAATCAGAAAGCGTTCACAAATTTGTGATCATTGATTGCAACTCATACAGTTGTTTTTGTCTTAACATATCCAGTATATAAGCACCGCAGAGCTTGTGCACGGGATTACTTTTTCTACTATAAAAGCGAGACGATTGTAAGTTCTACGCAGTTCTGCAGCGACGGAGTACTAAACGTAATCAGGAAGCGTTCACAAATTTGTGATCATTGATTGCGACTCATAAAGTCATCATCATCAATGGCGCGTCAGCTCAAGTCGAGCCTTGGCCTTCTGAAGTAATTTGTGTTATTATAAATTTTAATCGAATTGTGTTTTACTTTAATCATGTCATGGTTTTAACTCCACCTTCTTATTTAGCTATAGCGGAGAAGGTTTTGACCTCCGTTGGCTACGCCAATCAAGATCAAATGGCGAATTCTTTATACGAGGGCGGTTTGATAATGACGTGCAAAATCAAGAAGGAGGGGGCAGGTAAGGAATTCGTTATTTTATTTGACCTGGACCATCCTTAAATAGATTACCTGCAAAGTTTAAGCCTGATACCTCTTTTAGTTTTCGAGAAACTGCTGTCTAAGCAAGTCGCCTAATAGAATTTTTTAAAAATGGTTGGATTGTTGATTAAACACAATTTTTTAAAAGGGAAAACAGCTAAAGTAACCAAAGAAAAATTAGATAAGCATTATGGCGACTCTGCACCATCGATCCGAATGATTTACAAATGGTTTTCTGATTTCAAGTGTGGTCGTACGAGCACAGAAACCATACCAAGTCCAGGTTGTCCAAATGAGGTCACCACGCCAGAAATGATCGATAAAATCCATGATATCGTGATAGAAGATAGTCCAGTAAAAATGCGTGAGATAGCTAACGTAGTAAGCATCTCATCTGAACGTGTTTGGAATATTTTGAAAAACTATTTGGACATGAGAAAGCTATCCGCAAGATGGGTGCCGCGTTTGCTCACAATCGACCAAAAACGCAATCGTGTGACAACTTCACAGCACAGCTTGCAACTGTTTCAACGTAATTCGAATGAATTTCTTCGTTGATTCGTAACTGTTGATGAAACATGGATCCACCACTACACTCCAGAAACCAAAGAACAGTCAAAACAATGGATGGAAGCCGGTTCAAGCCCACCGAAGAAGGCAAAATCCATTACATCAGCTGGAAAGGTTATGGCGACAGTTTTTTGAGATTCCAATGGAATAATATTCACCAACTACTTGGAGAAAGGAAAAACAATAACGGGAGCATATTATTCTGAGTTATTGGTTCGATTGGATGCTGAAATCAAGGAAAAACGGCCTCATTTGGCGAAGAAAAAAGTGTTGTTTCATCACGACAACGCTCCGGCTCATACGTCCGCTGTTGCAAAGGCAAAACTGTTTCAATTACGGTACGAATTGCTCCCTCACCCACCGTATTCTCCAGGTTTGGCACTCTGCGACTTTTTATTATTTCCAGACTTGAAAAAATGGCTTGCTGGAAAGAGATTTACCACGAATACTGACGTCATAAGTGAAACCAACGCCTATTTTGAAAGGTTGGACAAATTATATTATTTGGAAGGGATCAAAAAATTGGAAAAACGCTGGACTGTATCGAGCTAAAAGGAGACTACGTTGAAAAATAAAATAAATTTTTCCGGATAAAATTATGTTTTCTCAATTTTTCCACGTCATTATCAAACCGCCCTCGTATTTAACCAAAAGAGCTACTTGCTGGAAGAATTTTGGCAAAAGCGCGAATACAGAAGGCCCTGGTTAATCTCTATAATTAGTAGCATCGCTCTCATTTCTTTGGGATAGGCTGGACCATAGAGATATACATATGTACTGGAGATCACGAGCAGCGACTGTTTTGACGCCGGACTATTCCTCGCAAAGGACCGGCAATAAACACTATGCTACCATTAGCATCTTACTAACATTTACGTTATACTCCGGTCTTGAACACAAAAAACGCCAAACATTTGAATGCTAGGCTACTATTTGTATTTCACTGGCACCTGGCATCAAACGCTCCATACAAAAACGTTCAATTTTGCTTCAAAGTGCTTTATATAAAAACGGCGTCTTGTCGTCTCCAGTATATATATCTCTATGGGCTGGACATTCGTAATTTTCCAGAAACTACTCAGCAAACCAAAAGATTCGTAAGTAAAGAGCCGTACAGAATGAACGCAATCACAGTCGGATTGGAGTGTCAAAATAACGGAGGAGGAAAAAACGAGTTTTAAATGCATGTGATTGTATGTAGCTAAACAGAATGAACGCTATGGGTCGCAGAGAGTCGCAAGTATGTTCGTAATATTTAAAATGATCGCAAGTGAACGCATCGAAATGTCAAATATGACAATATCATAACCTAAAACGCACTATATTATTTCAAGAAGAAAATAATATAATACTAGATGAATACTGAACTCCAATTTATATTGTAGTTGGGGATAAAGTAGAATTACGTGTGTGCATGTTGTATCTCCGTTATTAAGGACACCCATTTGATTGCTACTCAAACCTAAAAGACAATATTCAGTGTTTAATTTCATATTTTGAACTGGGTAAGTCATCGAAAAAAAATTTCCTTTTTGAAGGACTTTCGCATGGGAAATGCAGGAAGGACTCACTCGATTTCTTACATATTTATCCTTTTCCTTGGAACCATTTAAAAATGAACGTGTACAAAATTTCAAATTCGTAGCTTGAAGCGTTCAAAAGTTATCGAAAAATATTGTTGAACACGTGTCTTAAGGACATTTTGTATCGCAGCTACCAGAAGGAATTAAAGGATTTCGCTGATTAGTAAACTCCAACTTAATTTTTACTCAAAACTAATTTGTACAAAATTTCCAATTCATAGCTAAAGGATTACTTGAGTTATAGTAAGTTCCGTAAATTAAGTGAAGACGTTTTGACAGGATATTTGTATGGCAGCTACATGAAGGACTAATAGGATTTTCTTCATAATCATACATTTAGCTCCAACTATTGGAAAAATAACACATACAAAATTTCAATGTCGTAGCTTAAACTCTTCTGAAGTTATCGGCCAATATTCATAAAGACGTGTTTTAACGACATTTTGTATGGCAGCTACCAGAA
This sequence comes from Beris morrisii, assembly GCA_951812415.1. Classification (NCBI taxonomy): domain Eukaryota; kingdom Metazoa; phylum Arthropoda; class Insecta; order Diptera; family Stratiomyidae; genus Beris; species Beris morrisii. The sequence goes on along the minus strand of OX638313.1, from coordinate 43,853,739 downwards.
GGAGTAAAAGGATTTCGCTGACTAGTAAAGTCGAACTTTCTTTTCACTCAAAATTAATTTGTAAAAAATTCCAGATACGTAGCTAAAAGATTACTTGAGTTATAGTGAGTTTTGTAAATTAAGTGAATGCATTTTGACAGGATATTTGTATGGCAGCTACACGAAGGACTAACAGGATTTTTTTCATAATCATACATTTAGCTCCAACTATTGGAAAAATAACACATACAAAATTTCAATGTCGTAGCTTAAACCCTTCTGAAGTCATTGACCAATATTCTTGAACACGTGTTTTAAGGACATTTTGTATGGCAGCTACCCGAAGGAGTAGAACGATTTTGCCCGTTAACGAACTTAGCCTTACAAATTCAACCAAACACCCAGATTCAAAATTTCAAGATCCTAGGTGAAGGCGTTCTTGAGTTATCGTGTTCACGGACAGACGGACGGACGGATGGACGTCAAGCGGATTTGAGGTTTTTGGCCACAAATAAACAAAAAATAATATAACTTTTTCCCGTCCGAGGCTTGGTTCTATGCGTTACAAACTTTTGGGCTGGATTAAACTTATAACCCCTAAGTCATAACGGCAACGCAGTCCGAGGCAGACTAGCTGTCAAAAAGTTGAGCGCGGTGTATTTCCATTGTGGTAGTCACAACGAACGTAGACGAAGGCAGCCTTACGCAGCCATCAAAAAATGTTCGTCAACTCTGAACTTTTCCGTAGCCTGTAGTTAACCTCGAAATCGACAAGTGACTTTTTTATCTTTAAAATATCGAATTGTTACTTGATATGACCGGACTGAATTCAAATTAGCTTAAAAATCGTTTTTAATTGTTCGCTGCTTCGTATGCACGAATACGAACACTTTTTGGAAAATTTGAAATTTATTCAAAACTCAAACTGACGCAGACAGTGAATAGTTATCTGACTTGCTTATTTATTGGCCGCGTCAAGCTGCGTCGCGCTGCCTCATTCTACTTTGTATGTGACTCAAGCATAATACTCTATATGATTTCATCTGGAGTATAAAAATGGAAAATGAAAGAGATTTCGATGAGCATTAAAAATAATTCACCGATTTTTGCGTCCATATCAATTTCGCTTTGATTATTGACACTGATAGAACTGCGAACTCAATCCGGTCATTGTGTTCATGCAGCGTTTACTTGCGGTTTACAGTGTTTCATTGCATCTTGTTGCGACATTTTGACATTGCAATCCGACTGCGATTGCGTTCATTCTGTACGGCTCTTAAGTCATTAATGCATCGTAATTGATGCGCATTTCAATCGTTTACGAGTTCGAAATGATTCTTTAATGATTTACTGATCATAACAAAGTGGTTTCTCGTTAATGAATCGGTTTTAATCTGGCAAGGATTAAGGTATAAACTACATGCAGTTGTTCACAAAGAATAAACGTGTTGAGAACCAGAGATCGCACTGGTTCGTAAAAGCTGTTTTATCTTTCTCCGATTCCCGATTCAATTTTGTGTCATCTTAAATATCACCTGATATTTCCAATAATAAGAGGATGCATTTTTTTAGAGTGCAGTTCGTTCGATTAAATTGATTGCATTTTTCACAGACCTAACAGATGGTGTCTGGGGATGGGCTTCCCCGGAAAGAAAAAAGAAAGAACCAGGTCGTCTTTCTATCGAAGAGCAACTTCAATGGCTCCATGCATCGCACAAGCTCTCACATAATTCTCGCAAGCCATTCTTTAAATTTGACCTTCAAAAGCCGGTTCCGTTCCAACATGGGAACTAGCTTTTGTGTCATGAAGCATGTGCAAAATCGCACATACAAAGGTAAAACGTAGAACTGGCCAGGTATTGTTTTTTTTTCTTGTTTTGTGTGCATAGTAGCTACGACCCCCACCTGCCAAAAAGAGCATCGCGAAGGGGAAATAAAGACGAACTTTTTTTTGCAAACATCACTCTACTGGCGTTCTTTTGTTATTGTTGTTTTTCTACCTTGTACAGGTAGACTACAAGGAACTAACACATTGCTACGTAAATTCACGGTCAAATTCTCTCCTAATTGCAATTGCCGATGGGAAGGAAGTTGTCAAGAATCTCGATTAATTTCGGCTTTATAGTCGATTTGCAGCCACACAAATAAAAGTAACAATGAGCGTTGTCGCGACGCGACAGGATTCCTCTTTATGGAAGAAGGAAAGGAAGTGGAAGACGTGGTGATTTGCATTCGAATTTGTAAATTGCATAATTTTGCGGAAGGGTACCGTGAGAACATAGCCATAAACCCGTTTGGCGAGACGAGCAAAGACTGTCTTGTTTGGAGAATAGTTCCTTCTTTTTCTTTGACCTTCATTCGTTGGTTCAGGTTCTACTAGCTTAGAAGATGAAGTGATGACGTCATTCAGTTCGTTTCACTTCGAAGTGGTTTAAATAGAAATTTTCAGAAGACTCCCAAAACTTTTTGAGTTATGAAGTCTGGAATGTCTTGAACGAAAGTCAAATAAAACTCCAAGCAGTTCGTGGATTAAGTGATTTATTAATGGAAGTATGTACGAGTAGTTGGTTAGAAATAAAAACGTAGACTAAAAATTATGTTTTACTTAAATCTTAAAGAAACCTCGGCTTCTCGCATCTCTTATCTTAATCGTCATTCAACCGCTTTTCGGTTAAAGACAAATTTCTTATCGAGTAGACGGACCGGTCAAAAGGTCGTCACTCATATCTTAATGTGCCAGACGGGCTTATCTGTACTCGCCAGATGGGCTTACTTATAACTCTTGTAGGTGATCTGCATAATGCTGTTATGACACTGGTTATTTTTCGAGCTTAAAAGAAGCGCAGGAAAAACCAATCGTGCGACAAGGCGAACAACATGAAAAGAATCTAGTAAACGAAATTAACAACTGATTTGTTATGAAAAATACCGGTTCTAGCGCGTTTCACAACATAACATGACGCTTTCAATAATTTATACATAACAAACTGTCAAAAAAAGCGTGTACCGGCTGGAAAATCTAGCCCCCAGTGGTTATTTCTTGGCTTGAACTGCGCGGATGTTGCGAAACACTGCTCGAATGCGCTATGTTGCTGCCTTTTTTTGACAGATTGCGCTATGTTGCGGCTTTTTTTTTACCGTTATGCTGTTATGACACTGGCTATTTCCTCGCTAGTTTCAAGTGCAATAAAAGTCAATCGTGCGACAAGGCGACCAATATAGAGAGAAAGAGATTACCGCTAAAAAATACCCTTGCTGATGCTACCGGCATCTAGTAGACGAAATTAACAACTAATTTGTTATAAAAAATACTGATCTTTGCGCGTTTCATAACATAACATGACACTTTCTATAATTTATACATAACGAACTGTCAAAAACAAGTCGGTAGCGGCTGGAAAATCTAGCCGCCAGCGGATTTTTCTTGGATTAACTGCTAGAATGTTGCGAAACACTGCTCGAATGCGCTTTGTTGCCGCTTTTTTTTTGACAGTTCTGGATTGTTTTTTGACAGTTACCCATAGTTTGCTGTTCGGACTGTCTCTCTCACACCAATGTCTAAATTGTATGTTAAAGTCTCTATCCCTCTCCATTTGGATTGTCTAGCCGCTTTAAAGCCGCAAAAATAGCCAGTGTCATAACAGCATTAATCACATTTTCCCAGTTGGTCGCGAGTCTCTTTAGAGACATAATCTCGATGGTTTGAGCCTTAGGAATAATATTGCTTTTCTTGCTTCATTACTAGATAGAAAGAAATAACAATAAAAACATGTGGTCCCACCACGATGTATTTGAAGTGCAGAAAACGAACGCAGAGAAGCGAAGAAATCGAAGACTGGAAATGACGTCTGCCACTAAGAAAAGTCATCGCAAATTTAATTCGGAATATCTTTAATTTGCACAGAATACGTCTGGATAGTTGTAATGCTGTTATGACACTGGCTATTTTCTCGCTAGAAAAAAGTACAATAATAGTTAATCGTGCGACAAGGCGAACAATAATAAAAAGACAGAGATACCGCTCTTTCCGACGCTAGCGGCATCTAGTAAACGAAATTAACAATTCGTATGTTAAGAAAAATACCGGTTCTGGCGCGTTTCATAACAGAATATGGCACTTTCCATAATTTATACGTACCGAACTGTCAAAAACTAGTCGGTAGCGGCTGGAAAATCTAGCCGCCAGCGGATTTTTCTTGGATTAACTGGTAGAATGTTGCTAAACACTGCTCGAATGCGCTTTGTTGCAGTTTTTTTTTGACAGTTACCCATAGTTTGCTGTTCGGACTGTCTCTCTCACACCAATGTCTAAATTGTATGTTAAAGTCTCTATCCCTCTCCATTCGGATTGTCTAGCCGCTTTAAAGCCGCAAAAATAGCCAGTGTCATAACAGCATTAGAGGCATAATCTCGATGGTTTGAGCCTTAGGAATAATATTGCTTTTCTTGCTTCATTACTAGATAGAAAGAAATAGCAATAAAAACATGTGGTCCCACCACGATGTATTTGAAGTGCAGAAAACGAACGCAGAGAAGCGAAGAAATCGAAGACTTGAAATGACGTCCGCCACTTAGAAAAGTCATCGCAAATTTAATTCGGAATATCTTTAATTCGCACAGAATACGTTTGGATAGTTGTAAGTGACAATTTTTTTCTGATAAGTTTACTTCAACCGGGTTTAATTTGAGTTTCCTCTTTTCAGATGATGTGAATCTAATTGCATTACACCACCTCTTGGTCGCATGATAAGTGGCTGAAAGTGTTCTTGCAGATACATGCAATCCATTATAATGTGAATTATTGTTGTTCTCAGTGATGTTTGTTTTTTAATGGTCAAATAAAGAGTACTTTACATTAAATATTATGTTTGTTTACTTTATTTTAAGAAGTATGAGCACAACAAATAAATGTAGTAAAATCTATTAATATATAGATGGCGCTGATTTTGAAGACATTTTGCTATCTCGACATTCGCAGACATGTCTTCGAGATTTCGGGGAACATTTGTCTCGATACCGTGTATTTTTCGCATAAGGCGTCTTGAAGAATCTCGCAGACAGGCCGACATGTCTTCGAGAAATCTGCGAGATTCTCGAAGACGCTAGTTATGACACTGGTTATGACACTGTTATGACACTGGTTATTTTTGGCGATTTAATTTGTGACCTTACCATCGCCCAGTGGAGAAACCACTATTGTCAGTAGACAAGCCGTAAACAGACTCGCTTGGACGAAAGAAAACTGGAATCGCGATTGTAGGAACGTAATTTTTTCAGTCGAAGCTTCTGTGGGTTCTTGCTATCTGGCGTATCAACACGACAATAATTCAGTGAGCTGCTAAACATCCGGTAATGGAGCAGGTTTGGGGCTCATTCTCAAAACAGACATTTGGCACTTTGTACATTTTTTACAGACAATTTGAACGCTTTTAAAATGGTTAAAATACATCAGAAGGCTTTATTATCATCTCCCCAAAGATGGCTTACAAGGAAAAATTCAAATTGGATACTACAAGAGAACAACGATCCAAAACATCGAAACCGTCTTTGTAGTGCGGGGAAACAAGCAAGAATTTTACCAGTTAGCTACGTGGTAGATCTGTAGTAGGTTAATCTTTCAGTTAAAACTTCACCTCGTGACAATGTCCACTTATATAGTTCGTATCGGTGTACATGCGTGTGAGACTTCACCTCTTTATTTCAATATTGGCAACTTTTACACTCCTCGTTAACGATACCCTATAGTTCACTACTAAATTACTACTACTTTACTGCTAAATTAACCAATCCAATCGCGTCGCTTCGATAGACTTTCATAATTTCCTCGCGGGCGTAACATAAAGAGCCGTAAAAATAAAAACCAATTTGCTATCTTATTAGAACATTTGACGAAATTTGTGAAAACGTCTACAACTACTCGGGGTTCAATTTCGAAAATCATAAAATTAATTCTTAGAGGATTACATAAAAAGTGTGTAAAAATTAAAACCAGTTTTACATCTCATCAGACCTTAGAGATATTGACAAATATGTGAAACTCTCTTGGGAATTGAATTTCGAAAAATCGAGAAAACAGTATTTAGGCAATTACATAAAAAGCCCAAGCCAACTTGATATTTTATCAGACCTAAGATATATGGCGAGAATTGTGAAAATGTATTGTTACAACAACCTTGGCAACCCGAGCAACTCGATCATTAAGCCACGCCTCCCAATATCCAATATATCCAAGCATGCCAATCTATCTACTATGTACATATGTATGTATGTTCCCTATAGACTCCTAAACCGCTCAACGGATTTTGATCAAATTTTCAGGGAACATGTAGAATAGTCCCGGGATAGTTCCTGTGAAGTTTGGTACCGATCGAATCAAAAACAAATGTTTTTTTCGACATTTTTCCCAATTTTTTCGCTATTTTAGTACTCTGGTGCTCTAATTGTTTGTTTGTTTGTCCCGTATTCCTTCCTATACCATTCATCCGATTGCGATGAAACTTTGTTGATTTGTTGAGCGCACAATGGTTTCTGTATTACAAGGTTTCTGTATTAGTAATACTATTCTACAATAGGTGGCGAGCGACACAAACAAATGAGTGTGTTTCATATAGTTTAGCGACAGTTTGTGTTTTCGGTGTGCACGTCTGACAAAATCTAACAACGGGAGCAACGGAAGCAACGGAAGCAACGGGAGCAACGAAAGCAACGAAAGCAACGGGAGCAACGAAAGCAACGGGAGCAACAGGAGCAACGGGAGCAACGAAAGCAACGGAAGTAACGGGAGTAACGGAAGAAACGGAAGAAACGGAGCAATGGGAGAAACGGGGACAACAGGAGCAATGGGAGCAACGAAGCAACGGGAGTATCGGGAGCGATGGAGCAACGGGAAGCAAGATTGGAAGCAAGACTGGAAACCGCTAGCTTTGCACTTTCGCTCACAAACGTGAGCGTAGCCGCGGGACGCGACTAGTATCTGGATACTTCTGAAATACTCTTCTTCTGACTCTTTTTATCCTGCTTGGGTGTAGTCGAGAGCTTTCGCGAATATTCGGTCGTGTGTTTGGAATGTTCGAGAGGGCTCTCGAAGGGCCGAAGAAAGGAATAACCATATGCTCCATCAAACGTGTAACGGGTATGATTGACTTCGAAGCACTCAGACAAATTGAGAGGGCTTGGGCGAATCTTTCGGGTTGCCGGCAGGCTTGAATGTGCTGGCCGAAACTTGATAAGAGAATCTCTAGTTTTATATTGTCTGTGAGCAGGAACGCATGTAGACAACTCATAGGGATCTTAACGGCACATTGCCTTTTCGGGAGACATGAAGAAAGACTTGGAATACCCATGTTTGATCTGTATCGTTGTGCTGATGAGAATGTAGAAGCAACACTGGAACATCTAGTGTGTGGTTGTGAAAGTCTGGCTCCTACAAGATCCGTACTTGAGGAAATTCTTCTTGACCGATTTATCAGAACTTGTAATGATACTTTTATGAAGAACTACTCTCTTCATAAAGAAGAGCAATATTTGGAATCAATAGTTAAGAGTCCGTTTTTTTACGGGGGAACACAATGGATCCTTAGTGATCTCTCGTGATGGGCTGTGGTACAGTGCTGCAGTTCACTCCTCTAAACCTAACCTAACCTAAGTAAAAACCAATTCCTGACAAAATTCGTGAAAACGTCTACAACCCTTTTACACTCTCTTAGTGGTTGAAAAGCAAAAAATCCGGAAAACGTTATTTAGGCTATTACATAAAAAGCCCATGGAAGTAATATTATATAATAACTTATTCGATATCTAATCAGACCTGAGGAATATATAGAAGATAATGTCCACCACTCAGGGGTTGAATTTGAAAAAAAAATACTGAAAGCAGTTTCTAGACATTTATATGAAGAAATTAATTTAATATTTCCATAAAACCTTCTCAAGTTAGGTTTAGCTAGTAGGACCGGATGCTATAATCCTGTGGTAACACAGCGAACCTTTTAGGTCTATGTGAGTCTGTTTTTGTTGCAGACAGCACGTACCTACCTTCAGAAAACCTAGAAAAATTCGTGAAAATATATGTATCACAGTTTTCAGACCATTTTCTTGCTCCCACCTTCGTACCAATGGGTATATGTAATTTTTTTTTAAAAAAATACTTTCTAGTATCACCAAGAAAATTGAGCTAGTGCTTCGTGTAGTCTCCATATATAAGTTCTTGAAAAAATTTGTTTGCTCGTCTTCTATAGCTTAAGAAATCGTTCGACTAGGAAGTTTTTTTCACGAATTAGTTTCGAGTAAAATATAAGGTCGAGTTTGTTTGTGAGCAAGATTGGATATAAAAATCCTTAAAGGCCGTATTTATACCCAAGCAATGCATAATTATATGATAAGAAATTTAAAGTTTTGCATACGATCTGAACCCCGATTCACTGTGAACAATAGTATCAATTAACTTCAATATCATCTTGGGTAAGTTAGACATGAGTTCGGATGGTAGGAGGAAATAATGTCTTGGACATATCTTGGTCACAGAAAATTAATTGCAAAATTCCAGGTTTTCTAGATATATTTTACCAAATTCCCAGTATATTTCAAAATAGATTTTTGTGTAAAGCGCATATCGAGGCTTGAAAGGCAAAAGGAACAAAAGTATTTGTCGCATCTTGTTGATAGTCAGTCGTTTCATTTGAAATATGATTGAACAGTCCTGGACTGGGATGCAGAGCCGATTGGAATCTACAAGGAAGGCGTCTTTTGCGTCGTCCAAGAAATACTTGGAGACAAATAATAGAGAAAAAATCCAAAAATTTATTTAGTCTTGACGACATTTAAAGGCAGTCGTCCACGATCTTGTCTGTTGTGGAGGAGGTTGTTGACAATTCGGAAATGTGCAGTACGCAAGGCGGAAAATATGGTGTTTTCTTGTGAATCGCAGAGATTTAGCTTTGTCCTTCAATCAAACACAGCGGCATTGAGATAAAAAAAATTGCCTAAAGGGTCAATGTACACTCCTTATAATAAATCAAAGTCAGCTTTCACTTACTTAATCTCGATAAATTACAACCGATTTTATAATCCCCGTCGCTCGATAAAACCCTACGTGATTTTGTGATAAGAAACTTATCGAACCAAATGCAGATTCAGAATTTGAAACAATAGAAGTCGAGATTGCATATTTTCAGTTTCAATCGAATCAAGCCAGGGATTGTGATAACAACGATATCATTTGAGCCTAACTTATAATCAATTTCAAATTAAATGCTTTCGTAATTATCAAAATTAAAAGAAAGGATTACATTGCACTTACATTTCGTGGAACGCTAAGCAATCCAGATAACAATACTTTATAAAAAGGTTCGCGTTGGCTAAAATGTTGCAGTGCAGGGGTAAACTGCTTACTATGAAGTTGATCTTCACTCTGGATCTGACTGTATTCAGGGAAGAATCATTTCAGAGTAACAATTTTGTACATGAGAAGTTCAAGGTTGAAAGCCCCATTTACTAAAATAGTGAATCGTGAAAAAAGTGAATATTTTTGATGTGTTACCACTTGTAGCTTATGAAAAAATTCGTTTGAAAATAGTATAAAATTGATACAAACTCTTTTCTTGAAATAAGTGAACATCAGACCTTTTCACTTTTACTTCTCATGGACAGAATTATTATGTCGCCGTTGGGTCCGTTGTGATCCCGCGTGTACGGGAAGAAGTACCCCGTGTGCCCAAGACCACATCTTAGGTAAACCACCCCGCCAGCCTGACAAACTCCAGCAGTTTGTCTAGCTTAATGTTTGAGAATTCACCGAAGTCCATGGCGAAGCGCCTCCAAGCCAGATCAGGGCATTCGCAAAGCATATGGAAAACACTTTCCTCGGCATCGGGTTCACTACAGCTGCGTCACAGATCTGCAATGTCCGCAACACCTAGTCTTCTGGCGTGCCGGCCGATCAGGCAATGGCCCGTCAGTACACCAATTAGGATACGAAGGGTATTCCTATCCCAGAGCTGCCTGGCCACGAGCCAAGATGTGAGGCCCGACCACCTCGTGTTAGCGTCCGATAAGGCCGCCACGTCGATTAGCTTGTCTAATGTCCTCAATTGGCCTTCTCACTGGAAGAGCTACCGCTTGTTAAAATCACTATCTCGAATCAAACTCCTATAGATGGGGTCCCCAGAATCATGGGCGCCCATACAACATTTTGTAGGGAGGGGCAAAACTATGAAGCTATGGTATACAAGAGGAGTTTGAAATTTTGGGACTGTTAAGTATGTGATAAATTTTGTTTCATCAAGAATCTGTGCACTTTTCAACAATAACAGCGTTCCTGATGATAAGGAAATGCAGAACTTAGAAAAATACATAGAAACCATCATACGAAAGTCCTTAAAAAATGAAACCTTTTTTTTCCGAACAAGCTATAACTCGAGAATGTATTGTGCAAAAATTTGTTGGGTGATAAAGTTTATCCAAAATGAGGGGGGCCCGGTAAAAGTACCACTTGAAATAAAATTTAAAAGCAGAGTGAAATCAAGGTAGTTCATTCTGTAGGGACCATACAAAAGGTTTTAAAAAATTGGGTGCCTGCGGTTTATTGAGTCAGTTGGAATACTCAGAAATAGTACAATAATTTTTGAGATCTGAAAAAGTCAAACTGCTGAAATAGCAGTCAGAAAGCTTTTGGTTTATAGGGATCTCTATAAACCAAAAACACGAAAAATGCATGGGTTCTTATGTACAAACTCCTACTATGTTAACTCGTGCGCTTGTGTTTGTGGCGAAAAACGAAAAACAAATATTTCCCCAACTTCTCCTGAAGAATATAAACATGCCGACCTGTTCCGCCTTTAGCGAGAGAAAAAGACTAAACGATCTACACTACACGTAAATTATCATCAAGTGCGTACCCGCCGGCAAATGCCATTGCAAACTCAGATGTTCAACTGCGCAGAGCGCTATAGTTTCCTTTGCGAACATGATGCCGGAACCCATAAATCTGACGACTAGTGCTATGAAATTCATCTTTCGATTGCACTAGTCGATTGAAAGCTGTCTTTTGATTGCACTAGTCGTCGACCACTAAAATTCTATTCCAATATGACCAGACGCCGTCCATCGGTGCAGTGTCGACCGGTAAGGCATAATTCGCCTATAAGTCAGGCCTACCTTTCATCGATGATTGGTCAGGTCTACTTCATACTTCCTTCATACATACTCTTCAGTGAGTGCACGTATTGCCATTTCGTTCTTGCTCATTCCGATTTCAAATACAATGCGCGATAAGAGATCTCTCATGTCGACGAGTGCGGATGAGATAGTCGGATGCATTTCAGTACGAGGAGGAAAGAAATGCGAATACCTCACACGTATTCACAGACAGCAAGTACATACCTGAACTTGTTCCCAACTGATAATATTTTTTCAGCGACAAGTTTCGAAACTGTTCGCTGCCTCTTCATCGCCTCTTCATCGATGTTTGGTTTATAGGGATTGCAATATTCATATGTGTGTGTAGCTGTTAGTTTCGTCTCAACGTCATTTTGAATGTTTAAAATGGAAAATAATGTTTTATTAACAATGGAAATTAGATAAAAATTTAAGGACACTACAAGTAGTGCTCATTTTCTTTTTATTTTATTATAATATATGTCATATGTTACGCAAACTTATGTATGTATGTGTCGAACAGCTGAGAAATAAAAGCAGTTTACCCGAAGCTCTACAACGTGGCAAGAAAATACTGCCCCTTACTTGGAACATTTGTATCGTCTGAGCCCTTATTTTCTAAAGCCGGAGCGACAGCAACTGAGAAGAGAAATATGCTGACAACCAAAAGATTGTCTAAGTTGTTATTTTTGAGCTCATGGATTAAGAATACTAACAAGTAGAAAGCACATCGAAATGAATCTTCACTTTTCTGTGCAATTTTAACTTAAGCTGTGTTTTTTGCGCACTTATCCAGATCAGAGCAGGTTAAATGTATATGTAAAACAACAACATTGCTGTTTTTATGACTTTTTTATAACTTTTTTCCATAGATAGCTGCCCCTGTGAGCTCACTGAGGCAGCTATTCGCGTTGAATTCTCTAATCTAGCCTACTATCTATGGAAAAAAGTTATAAAAAAGTCATAAAAACAGCAATATTGTTGATGTTTCGTATATAACAACAACCTCTGCTCTGTTCTGATCTGGATAAGTGAGTAAAAAAACACACCTTTAATTTTTTTTTTTTTTTTTTTCAAAATTCAATTTATTTATTAGTTCCTTCTATATACAATATTCCATACAAATGGTTAAAATTTCGTAGTTATATTATTTTTCTGAACTTCCCAGATAGCAAAAGCTGGTATAATGGAAGTAGTGGTAATAAATCCAAAGTAAGATAATTGTGTTTACAAAAGTATATCGTACATACATATGGTATATGTAAATTATTGGTGTAATGAAATCGTAGTAAATGTAATTTTGATGGACATAAATAATTCATACTCGGTTAAAAAAATAAAAGAAATAATCCAAATGATTAATAAAAGAATATATAAAAAAAAAAGAGAAAAAAAAATCTAAATATAATATAAAAACAATTTGAAATAACATAATTCAGTACAAATAAAAAAATTAAAAAAAAGCGTAAAAAAAGAAAAGTAATAAAAAAGTAGATAACAACAAGGTACTTGAATAAAGGAACTACGGTAAAAAGAAATCGTGTATATAAGATACTCCTCTTCAGTTGATGATGTCCATATTCATCCTCATGTCGGTCCTATGTGTCCAGTTAGCATTCACCCAGCTTGTGTCGCTGGAGTTAACCCAGCTATGCTGAGTATCCAACAGACTCTACTGGATGTCTACAACGTCAGGATTACTCTTTACGTAAATTTTCAGCAGCATCTTTTTGAATTTAGTAATAGTTTCCGCAGTTTTAATTCTATCCGGAAGTGCATTATAAAATAACACTGCTCTATAAATTGGGTCTTCTGGTACTCGATTTGTTCTTGGACGGTAGATATTCCTTAGGTAACCTGCATTTCTAGTCGGATAGTCATGTATTTCTCTATTAAGCATTATTGTGAGTGGGGTTTTTGCATTACCGTGCAGAGAGTTATATACAAATTTGGCTCTTTCAATGGCTATTAATTGCTTGATATTATGCAATCCCGTAAGTTCATATAACTCTACTGACGGAGTCAGGTGAGGTAAGTCGAAGATAGCTTTAATGCTCTTATTGAGTAGTCTGGCGATAATGTCAATATTACTCGATGATGCTTGCGACTACACAATTAGTACTGACATTATGTATGCGTTAAATATATTTTTTTTTACGTCAATTCGTAGGCCTTTCAGCCTTCGTAGTATGCCTATTATGGGAGCAATCTTTTTCCTAACTTGTCGAATGTGGGCACTCCAGGTAAATTTTCCATCAATAATAATTCCCAGATATTTAGCTTCAGTCACTCTAGATAAAGTTTGCCCATTAATTTTTAAATTTAGTTTTACGTCCGGTTTATTTTTTTGTTTGAATAGCATATAATTTGTCTTTTTAATGTTTATTGTTAGTTTGTTGCCATATATCCAGGTCATGTAGTTGTCTAGATCAATGTTTATCGTATTTTCCAACGTTTCAAGTTCCTTGCCGCTATACGAGTATAGTAATGCTGTATCATCCGCGAATATCACGTACCTTCCCGATAGTCCAGCAAATTGCAAATTATGAACGTATAACAAGTAGAGTGTTGGTCCAAGGATCGAGCCTTGCGGAATTCCATTATTGACTGTCAGTTTGTTACTTAGGAGCTTGTTATTTTTGGTTACATATATTCTGTCTTTGAGATAACTTGAAATTATTGAGTTTGTTGTACCTCTTATACCTTACTCCTCCAAGCCCTGGAGTAACACTTCGTGGTCAACTGTGTCAAAAGCTTTCCTCAAGTCAATGAAAACTGCAACAGCATAATTAGTTTCATCCCTTGCCAATCTAATTACTTTGTTTGCTTTGTTTTTAATCCTCTTATATTCAACCAGCAAGGCGCCATTAGTGCTATCTTTTCGTAATTTGTTGTAAGTGTTTCTTTTTTGTGTCATTAGAGATCAAATTTCCTGCGTTATCCACTTGTTGTTACGAGTCCTCAAGATTTTTACCTTTATGGCTGATTTCTTAGCTGTTGTGATGGCGTTAATTATACCCTTAAAGGAAAGGTTTTGAAGTTTTGATAAGTTGTTCCGTGTCTCATCTTTTAAGATGTCATAGTTTGTTAGTGTAACGTGAGCTTTTATCATTGGATTTTTTTGCTATGGTCTTGTTGTAAATGGTCAAGGTCATAACTTTGTGGTCCAATTCTGGCCAATCGTCGAGAATTAGAGCAATGACCGGGTCACTTATATTGGTAACTATGTGGTCAATTAGTGCTTCTGATAAATTTGTGCACCTCGTTTTCATTGAATCGTTCAAAATAATGCAATTGTTGCTCTCCAGCATTTCTAGATAATTGTGAGTAGCCATCGAATCGAATAAAACGTTAATATTCACGTCAGCAATGGATATAATTCTAGGATATTTTGAGTATAGCAGATCAAGGTGTTCAATAAGCTCATTGTCGGGTTCATTTGGTGCCTTGTAAAACGTCATAATTCTGGTCAACTCATTATTTATATTTACGTCTATTATAATTGTGTTGAATCTTATATCGATATGTGTTGAAGTAAACGCAATACTGTCCTTTACAAAAATTGCTGTCCCTCCTCCTCTACTAATGTCACGACAGTTGTGAACAGCTGTATAGCCCGATATGTTAAAATATTGCGCTTCAAGAGAATATAACCATGTTTCAGAAAATATTAGTATTTCAATGTCCTTATTTTCTGTGACAAATCCCTCTATGTCAGATAACTTACTACGCATACTTCTCAGGTTGGCGTAAAAGAACTTTAATTTATTCATTTCTGGCATTTTAATTTGAAAGGTAGTCTATTTTCCTCTGAGTAGTTTTTATTGCCTTAATGTATTCTGGGCAGAGGTTGCTGTCAGCTCTATGTTGGCAATGTTGCGGATGACTAACCTGACAGTGGGCACTTTAGTTTCGGCGCAAGCAGCTGTACGATGAGAGCCTGCGCACTTTGCGCAAACTTCATTCGTATTATTACATGTTTTTGACGAGTGTCCATATTTTTGACAGTTGTAGCATCGTAGCACATTGTAATCCTCTCTTACAAAGTGGTGATTAAACCCAATGTTTATATTCTTGTCAACTAATCTCTTGAATATATTGCCAGATACTTCAATGTAGTGAGTCCAAGTATTATTATTTTTTATTTGCCTCGTATGCACAACATCCATAGTGAATTTGTCCGATATAGAATGGTTCAGGCTTACGATTTCCTGCTTAAGCTCGTCGGAATTATAATTGAATTACTATTTCCGTGAAATCAATCCCATTTATTATCTTTATTATTGTTTTTGAAGTAATGTTTATTTACAGTTAATATTATCATACAAAATATAGACATATTTATGGATCAAGATTTTGTTTTCTTCGATTTCTTCCTATCTTACATGGTACCTTCATAATGAAATATAATACTACTTGCTAGTTATTTTCTACATATTTAATCATAAATCAATTATCACATGTCGATTAATAAAATGATCGATTAATCGATTAGTTCATTTCAATTGCCATCTCTACACACAGGTCGAAGCCGTAGCATCCGAATCCGAAGGCAATTGACGAATGGTAAAGTTGGAAAACTCCACCTGGTGGCAAAAAAAACAACCCTATAAGATAGACAAATTTATGTCAGCTGACTGTTATATGGCGGTTCGGGTGTAATTTTGTGATTTGGAGCTAGGGAAGTTTTCGATTCTTTCTTAATTTCATTATGAAAGACATAATAAAAATTGATGACGATCGTTGCGGTTGATAGTAAGGTATTCATTTCCGGTTCTACATTTCGAAAATGTTAGACTCAAACCCGCACAACGAAGTCAGAAAATGAACAATTTTTCTTTATGAACGGGCGGTATAAACTTCGAAATAACTTCACAAATGTTTAATATTCCGGAAAAAAGAAATTTATAATAATTTTTAAATTATTTAAAAGGAATATACAGTCAGTCACAAAAGTCTACATACACCTGGAAAATCATCAATATTTCCAAAACTACGAATATTAATAATTTAAAATATGCATTATTCCAAAGGTTTTGGCACGTTAATAAATATTACGCAACGTAATAATAATGTTTCTAAAAAATTTATACCAGAAAATCAAAAAAACCTTGAAATTTATGCCACTAAAGTCTACACACAGCAAGTACATTTCTAGGAATAACGGTTCTCTAGCATCATTATTCCGATTCCGCGGAATATTTTAGTGGTTAGTCATTGCTATTGTTTCAGTTTGCATTATGAGTTAGTGCAGTTACAATATTTAAATACAAAAATCGGTGAAATGGCTGCTCGAAAAGAGGTTTCGTTCGAAATACGAAATCTAGTGATAAAATTAAAGAAAGAGGATAAATCGCTGGGCGAAACAGCAGAAATAGTGAAAATAAGCTGGGCTACTGTACAAACAATAAAAAAAAACTTTAATTTAACTGGCAGTTTGAAAAGTAAAGCTCGATCTGGTCGTCCCAATATCTTGAATGACCGTGACGTCAGAACAGTGTTACGAAAAGTTCGGAAAAATCCGAAAATAAGTGCACCAAATATAAGCAAATGTATTGAAAATGAATTGGGAAAAGCAGTGCATCCAGAAACTATTCGTAGGACTTTGAGATCCGCAGGATTTCACGGACGCGTGCCAAGAAAGAAACCATTTATTTCTGAGGCAAACCGAATAAAACGATTGGAGTTCGCTAAAAAATACCAAGATAAGGACCACAGCTTTTGGAAAACAGTGTTTCAACTTCAACTTCAACTTATTCGGATGTGATGGCCGTGGAAAAGTTTGGCGAAAAGTAAATGCAGAGATGCAGAAAGAAAATGTTATCCCAACTGTTAAACATTGAGGAGGCAACGTAATGGTTTGGGGTGGGATAGCAGCAGCTGGTGTAGGAAATATGCATTTCATTGAAGGTATAATGGAACGTCACCAATACCTCAACATACTGCGAGCTAACCTGAGACCATCTGTTGAGCGCTTAGGGCTCGGACCGACCTGGATATTTCAACAAGATAACGACCTAAAGCACACTGCTTTGGTCGTTCGGGAGTGGATCCTTTACAACGTCCCGAAACAATTGCATTCACCATCACAATCGCCTGATCTCAATCCCATTGAACATCTTTGGATGAACTTGAAAGAAGAGTTCGAAAATATAACGTCAGTAACACGGAGAATTTAAAAAATGCGTTATTGAAGGCTTGGAGTGAAAAGAGTCCAGATATAACAGAAAACCTAGTCCTTTCGATGCCTAGGAGATTGGAAGCTGTTATAGTGGCGAATGGTGGCCCAACTCGATATTAAATTTAAAACTATCTATTAACAAATGGTACATTTTATCATTTTTACTTTATTATTTTTTAATAATAAAGTATTGTGATCGACCTGAAATTTCAAAAAAATTTGCTACCCTGAAATTTAGTATTTTCACGTTTTAGGACTAGTAAACCCCAAAAAAAGCAAAAAAAAAAATGTCCGTCTGTCCGCCGTAGACACCGACGCAAAATCATTTGAAGGCGTGTAGCTCCCAAACCCGTTGAGATATTAAACTGAAATTTGTATGGTGTGTAGATTGGGTGAACCCCTACGACTGGTATATTTTCCAGGGGTGGGGGTGTAAGGGGGGATGGGGGGGGGGAGAATTTTAGACGAAAAATTTTGGTTTCTAGATCTCAGGAACCACTTATGCTAGGAGGCTGAAACTTGGAACTTATGTAGTACTATGATAGTGGACTCAATTGCGAAAAAATGGTCGATATTAGTTAAGGGGTGTGGAAGTGGGGGGGGAAACAATAAGTCTGAAACGCATGAAAGCCGGGATTGAAACATTCTAAAATCGATATCTCCTGAACGATTGATGTCAGAAAACTGAAACTTTTTTTTGTTGTCCTTAGGGATACTTCAAGATTAGACAAGGGCTAAAATTTTTAAGAGGGGTGGTGGGGTGTGGGGGTGGGGAGTGAAAAACTTTGGATTACAATATCTTCCGAACCAATTACACCAGGAAGATAAAATTTAGTTTCTGGATATGGGATCACAAGAGGAGTCTACTGAAAATTTTTTGAGGGGGAAGGTGGAGCACGAAAGTGGGGGGACAGCAATTTTTCAAAAAATGTAATTTTTATATCTCAGAAACCGTATCAGATATGATCTTGAAAATTTTACAGGAGTTGGGGTCGGTAAACTTCTAGTAAGGAAAAAAATTTTGGTGGTGTGGAAAGGAAAACATTCTGATTTTTATTTCTCGAAAACCGTAATGAGTGGAAATCTAAAAATTTAGGATTATATAGAACCACTATGGAGACATCCTAGAAAAATAAAATTTTTCATAGGAGTAGCAAGGTACGGGGGTGAGGGGTGGTTTTTTATATCTCAGAAACGGCTTATGCTAGAAAGTTGAAAGTTAGTTCGTATATGTAGATGTGCTATTAGAGTAATTAAAACAAAAAAAAAGTTCAGATTTTTATTGGCGTTCAGAGGTTGAGTAAAAAGAATGTCCGTGAATCCACATTTTTACGAATTTCGTTAAAACTTTTAGACATGTCGAGCTATCAAAGCAATTTTACTTCTGCGGGCTATTTATATAAGCACTTAGTAACGATCTTCAAATTTTTTTGATATCCAACCCCTAAGGGGATGTAAAGTGGTTGTGTACATATTCACGAATTCTTATATATTCCTTCGGTATATTGAGATTTGGAATTCACTTTTACTTCTTTACTTTTACTTAAAATATACCAGTCGTATCTATTTGTAGGTCAATATGCGAATGACAACCTAAGAAATAACCAGGAGGCTATTTGGAACGTTATTTTTTAGGTTGTCATTCGCATAGTAACCTACACCGCATCTCATCATTAAACACGTTTCGACCTTCTACCCATAAAATAATAAAGTTGCGCCCAGACTGTTGGCAGATTTTTTTTCATCATTTTATCTGCTGTATGTAGACTTTTGTGGCATAATTTTTTTATATTTCTTGAATTTTTGTTTACATACTTAATAATTTTATAATTTTCTTTCACAATATGTATCATTAAAATAAACTAAATTTGAATTAATTTTTTTGTTCAGTTATGCATAATATGAAAAATTTTTGGGGTGTATGTAGACTTTTGTGTCTGAGTGTAAACCGTTTTTCGTTATATTTTTCTTTCATTTTGGTGCTTGAAATTGGTTTCTGAAAAAAATAAATGTTGTTTTTGATATGTTATGATTCGTTTGTTTTTCTTATTTAATTATGAGGTTCATTTAAATTCACTTTAAGCGATATTTTGGAGTAAAACACTTTTATTCGAGCTCAATCTCAATTTTGTATGAAAATCACATGCAACTGCCAGTTTCTGTTTATCTTAGAAGGTTCCGAAATTTGCCACCAAAGCACATGGTATATTCGTCAATTATAATTTAGATTATTCCCAACATCCAGAGGCTGTACTGTTTCCACTTGCAATAAAAAAGAGTTCAAAATTGTGTAATCCACTGTACTAATAAAACCCACACAAAAGCACCATCGCGTCACGCACACGGCACCTGTGGCAAGCTTATTGAAGTCAATGACAGTTCTTCATAACCTCGCATTTCTGCGGCGAAAATTTCTCCTTGTCACATTTCCAGCTGAAAAAAAAACAACCAGAAATCTAAAAATAACTTTGACGGCCGTTCCAATTCAGCCGCCCGAAAATCTCAAAAAGATGCGCCTCGCACCGTCGGTAAACAAAAATTCGGCGAAAATTGATTCGCACTGGCACGCACTTGTAGGTCACCGAGGGGGAGGAACACCACACGAATCATACCACCACACTCACCTCTGTCCGCGCCTTCCATAACGAATTTTTTGTTGCGACCGCACGAAATAAGTCGCGGCGTCGTCGTCTCCAGGTACTCCGCTGTCTATGATGCGTTCGCAATTCGCACGGGGTTAAAAGTCTCACCGTTTCGAACGCGTAAAGTGCGTCGACCAATTACGCCACCGCACACAAGCACCTTTCACACTCTTTTCACCTCCGCGATCGGAACTTCAATCGGAAAATTTTCCTGCGATTTTTCGCAAACGCACGCACTTTTCACGTTGCCTAGCCGCCCGCACAATCGTACACGCAGCGCGAAATCTCGAGGCCACGGCTTCTCTTCTACGGCCCGAGAAAAAAAAAACAACGGGGCAAAAGAAACGAAAAAAGAACTCGCGCGAGCTGTCAGTCAGTGACTTGCGAGGTCGACGAACTTCTTCTCGTTTTGTTCTTCTTTTTTCCGCCCGAGAAATCTTCGCCCGTAGGAAAATTCAATCCGATTTTTTTTTTCACACACGTCGAATTCCGATTGTCGGATGAATGAAACGTGACGAATTTTACGCGGACCGAGTTCACAGGTCGATTAAAGACTTGTTTTGATTTTTCGAATCACGACTTTTCACAGGTTTTCACGGAAAAACAACGAAACAAAGTTTTCCTCTCGCCCTCCGCACAACACGAACGATTCGGTTAAAAAAAAAGTTTCCGATTCACGGGTTCTGGTACTCGGCACTGGAGAGATGGTGGCAGTACTGTCGGTGTGGAGGTAACGGAAGGGTTTATTTGAAAGCGAAATGGACGATTTAAGGGTGGAAATTGATTTGTTAAAGATTTAATTAATTTTCCGTTGCTTTTTGTAGCAATTTGTGCTAATCGTAGCCCAAAATAATTGCATAGCGGTTATAAACCGAGTTTTGAACGCACTCATTCGCACTGGCCGCCATCCATCAAGCATCTGACACTTGACAACATAAACAAAAAGACCATATCTATGTGGTCGGCGCTTGCCACCGCTAAGCCGATTAATTAGATTAATTGCCATGGAAGTCAATGGGAAAACGTCGCAAAGGACGTAACGTAACCGCCTGACGATCCACAATCGTAAAAGTTCCGTAAATAAGTGCTCCCCGTGTGCTCGTTCGCGATGATGCCGCGCTGCTGTATGCGCTTCAAAGTCAAGTACGTTCTGTTCGCGATCGGTCTAATTTTTGCCCTGGACTTTTTCGGCATCTTCACCCACATGTTCGAACTGGACTACTATCGGCTCTTTAGCTATCCGCTACACGGCGATGTCCTGCACTACGCGCATCAGCTACGCTTTCACCAAGAGCCGGACGTGCAACCGATCAACGTCTACAATTTTACGTACATGAAGGACTGCAGTCAAAAGTGCGTGGAACAAGGCGCTCCGGTAAGTCCACAGCTCGTATTTCTCGTTAAATCGGCAATGAAGAACTTCAATCGGCGTTCCGCAATCCGGAAAAGTTGGGGCTACGAGCGGCGTTTCTCCGACGTGACGATACGAACCGTCTTCTTGCTCGGCGTGTCCGACAACCGCGAACTTCAGAAACATATCGATATCGAGGCCGAACAGTACGGCGACGTTGTGCAAATGGGCTTTGTCGACACCTACTTTAATAACACGATCAAAACGATGATGGGATTCCAGTGGGCGATAAAGTACTGTCCGCGCAGTCGCTTCTACATGTTCGTCGACGACGACTTTTACATATCCGCCAAGAATGTGCTCCGATTCGTTCGTAATCCGAGCAAATATCCCGAATATCTCGAGGAAGCAGACGAAACGTTGCGTAAACTCGCCCGCAAACTCAATCAGTCCGACTTTCGAAACAACACGGCCAACGTGCAATTTCTCCGCGACGCTCAACAGGTCGTTGTGGCGGGCGTTAATTCGGTCGACGGTAAAAAACATTTTCACCGAATAGAAGATTTCGTCGAGAAACACGGTCGCACATTAACGTCGCGTACCAATCGAACCAAACGCTTGAAACGACACCTCATGGACATGGAACTGCCTGCGGACGCCAAACTCTTTTCCGGTTTTGTTTTTGTATCGGCACCGCATCGTCATCGGTCCAGCAAATGGCACGTAACCTTGTCCGAGTATCCGTATCACTTGTGGCCGCCGTATGTTACTGCCGGAGCGTTTGTACTGTCACGCGAAGCGCTCGTCGAGATGTTCTACACGAGCCACTATACGAAACATTTCCGCTTCGACGACATCTATCTGGGCATCGTAGCCCTAAAGGCCCAAATCGAACCGCTCCACTGCGAGGAGTTCTACTTTCACAAGGCACCATATACCGGACCGCATAGCTACCGCTACGTAATCGCATCGCACGGCTACGGTAGTCCGGACGAAATGGTACGTGTGTGGACCGAAGCTCGAGCAGCGGGACATGCATAGTGCCAACAATTAAAAGTGAACGCAAAATAAAAATATTCTCGAAATAAAAAAAAAAATAGAAATAAGAAATCCTGTAAAATAGTAGGTAGACACCCTGTGAAAGTTTTTTCGGTCTTCTTTTAAACTCTTTGCGATATTTGAACGATAATCTCACCCTCGACCCGACGTAGGGACTCCTCGTTCGTTTATTTTCCCAGTGCCTTTCTGCGACACTGAATCTCGTCAAGAAGAAAATTCGGACGTTTTTTTTAAGGATCCGTTTCTTTTGTTGTAACCGTTGTTATTTTTATCTAATTAAAATTTTTTCGATTAGTAAAAACTGCCGTTTTATTTGCTGTACACTCTGCTTGTTTTATTTAGGATCGGTACTGCATCATTTCAGGGTCCTGATGGAACGATCTGTTGTCCACAGCCTACTTGAAATCTCTTTCTACTCAAATAACGACGGTATCCCGTTCAAAACCCATCCAGCGAAATATCGAGATGGCACAAATTAAGAATTGATGTGGAATCGTTGTTATATCGGACACGTTCACTTATTGGATGGTTTCATTCGTTGAGATTTTGGTCAGTACCAATACAAAAAGGATTCAACGATTTGTTTTAAATCGATGCTTTCTGATACCTGCAACAATATTTTGAAGCGTGCTAAGTTTACGCATGGTCAAAATCTCCGGGATACCATTGACTGCCCTAAAAGCTCGAGATCTTTTCGGTAATTTGTTAAATCGGTCAATCATAAATTGGTATCTACACTGGCGACCAGAACATAGTAAATACTGTTGAAAAAAGCTAACCTTTTAGCGGCAAGTTTCGCTTGAAATTTCGACTTCTACCTTTTTTTTTTTTTACGGCTGTCGTTATAACTTAGGGGGTCACCCTTTAATGCGATCGCACAGCTAAAACGACATAGGTTGGGGATAAAATGGTGTGGCAGGGGATTTAGGTCGGTGGAACGGGAGGGAAGCGACTGAAGTGTCGGTGGACGTTGTTTTTGAACTGCTGAAGGTTATACTTATCAGGAAACAGATCGGCCGGCAATGCGTTCCACATTACTGATGTTCGGGTGATAAAAGACTGCCTAAATTTCACTGTTCTTCACGAATGGGGCTGAACGGTATACTCGTGTGCGCGTGAAGCTTGGCGAATGTTACGGGGGACCACTAAGAGTGGGGGAATAAGTTCTTTTAGTTCCTTACTACATTTACCATAAAAATATCAATAGTAAATACTGAGTACTCCGACATTTCGGCGATGCTCAAGGGAGTCTATAGAAGCTGAAACGGCTTCGTCTCCAATTAGTCGGAACGCATGTTTTTGAACACGGTTGAGCAAGGCTAAATGGGATTTAGGGGCCCCAGGCCAGATATGCGAATTGTACTCAAGACGTGGTCTGATATATGCCTTGTAGATTGTAGCTAAGTCAGGCGCTGAAAAGAATTTCTTACACTTCCGTAGAATTCCAAGGCGTTTGGAAGCATCAATTGCGACATCAAAGATGTGTTGGCTCCAGTTTAGGTGGTTGTTAAATTTTACGCCTAGTAATTTGAAGTCAGCAGAAGGGGGAATTTGTACGCCACCAAAGGATATATTTGAGACCGACGTCGGAACATCTCGTTTAAGGGATAGATGACAGGACTGTGTTTTGGAGGCATTGAACTCTACTCTATTTTCCTCGCCCCAGTCCAAGATAAGATTGAGGTCTGAGTTCAATGAGTCGAATAACTCAGTGCGGTGTGAGGCCACCGAAGTTTGACGTGCCCCTGCAGCCGAGTCGAAATTAAAGACATTGTCCAGTGTACTATCATCTGCAAAACTATGGATTGGATTGAGAGTTGACGACAGAAGGTCGTTAATAAAGATGAGAAATAGGGTTGGAGATAAAACTGAGCCGGAATCAATTGGAAAAGAGGATGAAGTTATTCCGTCTAATACAACTCGTATAGAACGTTTGTAGAGAAAACTCTCAATCCATTTAAGAAAGGTTGAACTAAAGCCAAAGGCTTTAAGTTTTACTAACGGGCCTATTACGAAACTCGAGTCGAGTGAGTAACTCGACTCACATTTGGACTCGACTCGAGCTAAAGTTGATATTATGAAACTCGACAATTGGAAAGTCACTTCATTTCCAGCAGTCGAGTGAGTTTGACATTTCTTATAAGAAAATACTCACTCGATCGGCTCTCATAATACGCAGTTCTCTTAACTCACGCTTTTTTTTCGACTAAAAGTCGAGTGAAACTCGACAAGTAGGCACTCGTCGAGTTTCATAGTCGCAGAATGTGAGTTTTTTGATCGAGTCGAGTTTCGTAATAGACCCGTAAGAGACATTGGTGCCAAACACTGTCAAACGCTTTAGCGATGTCAAGGGCAAGCACTTGACCTTCACCAAATTTGTGGATGTTCCAGAGTTCCAGCGTTCCGTTAGGTAAACTAAAAGGTCACCTGTTGAACGACCGGAACGGAACCCATATTGGCGATCGTGGATCAGATCTTTGTCCATCAGGTATTTGATTATGTTGCGATTGACAGCAGTTTCCATTATTTTAGCGAGCACGGATGTAATGGCTATTGGGCGGTAATTAGCGGGATCCGCTTTGTTTCCTTTCTTGGGAATCGGCTGAACATTCACAACTTTCCACATCTGAGGAAAGCACCCTGAAGAGTATGAAAGATAGAAGAGATTGCGAAGCGGTTTAGCCAGATAGGAAAAGCATTTCTTGAGGACTATGGGGGGGATACCATCCGGTCCAGCAGACTTGTAGACACTGAGCCCTTGCAGGATCTTGGAAACAACCCTAGTTCGAAAACGAATGGGGGGCAGCAAGGAATTACATACTGGGAGATTGGGGGGACTCTGATTCGAAGGTGGAAGTCTAGAATTTCTAGCGAAACTTGCTGCCAAAAGGTTGGCTTTTTCCACGGGATCTACAACGATTCGGTCACCATCGAGAAGAGGTGGTGTAGAAGTCTTTACAAAATTGTTATTGACCGATTTAACAAATGACCAAAAAGATCTGGAGCTCTTGGGGTTGTCGACGATCTTTCGTCGAAGATTTCGGTCATATGCAAATTTAGCACGTTTCAAGATACTATTGCAGGAATTTCTTGATAATTTTAGTGCGATCTTATATTCAGCAGTTGGGTTGTTTTTAATATTTGGAACGTACTCTTTTTGGCTTTTATTGCATCAAGACAGTCCTTATTGAACCAAGAGTCCTTCGACGGCCTGATTCTTTTGTTGTTGGAAGGAACAAAAAGACTCATTCCTTTAAGGATTGTCTCGGTTATTAGTTGACATGCCAAGTCACAACTTCCGGATTCAAAGCATAACTTCCAGTCGAAAGCACGAAAAAACTCTTCATGCGCTCCCCAATCAGCTCTCTTGAAGTGCAAAACCTGTCTTCGAGGTGCCTTGGATGCTTGCGATTTTAATATCAAAATTGGGAATTGTGCACGAACCAATAAATGGTCGGTCGTTCCAATTGGTGGCAAAATTGAGATGTCGTATTTGACTGGCTGATTAGTTAAAAAAAGATCGAGAAGATTGGATGATTGACCTGCAATGTCAGGTAGACGGGTGGGATTGTCTACCAGCTGTACTAAACCTTCGAACCAGAATACATCAAGTCCCCCAAAATCTGGTTGACACCACGTTTTCGTTTTCGAAATCGGGTTTTCCCTATTCCTGCAAGAGGTTAATATACACAAGTCTGCTGGACCGGATGGTATTCCCATAGTCACCAAGAAATTCCTTGCCTCTCTGGCTAAGTCACTTCGTAATTTTTTTTTTTTTTTAAATTTAAGAGGCTCAGGGGCTGTAGCCCTATTGAAGCCGTGAAGATGTTTATCTCTCGTATTCGTCAGGGTACTTTTAAGAGATGTGGAAAGTTGAGGATGTTCAGCCAATTCACAAGAAAGGAAGCAAAGCAGAGTGCTCGCTAAGGTAATGGAAACTGCTGTCAATTCCAAACTATTCAACTACCTGGATGTGGACTTCGTTCTGGTTTCTATATGTGACCTTTTGCTTTACTTAACGCTGGAACTCGTGCATTCATAAATTTAGTGACGGTCAAATGCTTATCTTGATATCACTAAAGCTTCTGATAGATTCTGATTCTGATATCAATGTCTTCCAGTTAAACTTAGCGCCCTTGGCTTTAATTCACCCATTCTTAAATCCAATCAATTCCGGGTTCCAGTTCTATCTCGCACTCTATTTCTCGTCTGCATTAACGACCTTCTGTCGTTAACCCTTCATCCAATTCAGTTTTGCAGATGATACAACACTGGATAATGTCTTTAATTTCAACACTGCTGCGGAGGTCTATCCGACTTCGAACCAATACAATTTTGGTGGTTAGTGCGGGATAAACGAAGAAGCGGCGAATAGAGGGAGCGTCAAATATAACGCCTAAGGCCTTGATGTTGAACACTTCTGGAAGCAGGGAATCGTCAATGTAACAATTAAATTGAAGATAAGGGCTGGTTATTAAGAGATAGTTTATTTACTGTGTCCTAGGAGGATAGTTTTTTGAGGTCATTTTGTAGGATGGGACAATCAGACAAAGACTTAAGTAGTGTATATAGCTTAGTTCATCTGAATAAAAATCGAAGAAAAGATCATTCACGAATAGTATGAAGAGCAGAGGTCCCAAGACAGAATCTTGTGGAACACCGGATCTAGTCAGACATGGAACCGATATGCAACCTTGAAAGGTAACCATTTGTTTGTTGGCGCATGGAACCTTACCAGTACTCCCAAAGGAAAACGAGCATTATCAATAACAAATGGATTTTTAAAATCAAACGCGATGAAAACGGAAATATTGAAAGGTATAACGCTAGATCAAGGGTTTTGCTCAAAGATGGGGATACGACTATGAAGAGACGCAGGCCCAGTAGCTAGACTGACAACTCAAAGAACTCTTTTATCACTAATCGTAGAGAAGAATCTAATGCAGGAAATAACAGAATAAATCAATGATACAAAGAGAGCTCTAGAAGGAAAATTTCGTATGGAGAATCTTGGTGAATTGAAGACATTTCTAGGCGTAAGTATCGAATGGACGAATCAAGGACTTTGTATAAATCAGCGGAACTACCTGCAGAAAATGTTAAAGTGGCTTAATATAGAGAACTGTAACCCGATTCAGACCCCAATGGAAACTATGCATATTCCTGATATTGAAAAATAACCTCTAGACGAGTCAAAACCTTATCGAGAACTCGTTCAGTGTTTAATGTACGCTATGCTTGCTACCAGACCCTACTTGAGCATAGCTGTGAATTATTTTAGCTGATATCAACACGAGCAAACTGATACTCGACGGAAGGGCTTAAAAAGAATTCAACGTTACATCAAGGGAACATTGGATATTAAACTTTGCTATAAAAGAGGAGGAGGTGAATATTTTACTTGTGAATGCTAATTATGGAAGCGAGTTGGACAGGAAATCAACTTCTGGATTTTTAATGCAAGCTTTTGGCAACTCAGTTTCTTGGACTAGTAGAAGGCAGACGTTAGTTGCCTTATCAACTGAAGCCGAATACATTGCTTTAGCTACATTATCGGCAGATTTACTCTGGTTTAAAAAAAACCTCTTCTAGCCGATTTCGGAGTAATCAGCGATGAACCACCCAAGATTTTCGAGGATAATCAGTCATGTCTGCATCTATTTTCGAAATGGGAGCATAAGCGGCTGAAACAGGGTGTAAAGTATAAGTTCGTGCGAGATCTACACGAGAAATAATTAATAGCAGTCGCTTAATTCGTCAGGCTTCGTTCTGGACTTAAACTATGGAGAATGGAGACCGACTGACACCGAGCCGCTTTTTTATATTTAAATTAACCTACGCTACGCTCACGTTTGTATGGTGCTGTACTATCGAAACTGCAAAGCCAGTGGTTTTTAGTCTTGCTTCCTGTTGCTCCCATTTCTCCCCTTACTCCCATTTCTCCGGTTACTCCCATTTCTCCTGTTACTCCCGTTACTCCATTATCTATCGTCTATCCACCTTCCTCCATCTTCTATCCATCATCTACATTCCACCATCCTCATCGTACATCCTCCATCTTGCATCCTCCACTCTCCATCCCCATTTTCCATCCTCCATCCTCTATCCACCATCCACCATCCTCTATCCTCCATCCTTCATCCACTATCCTCTATCCACCATCCATCGTCCAACTTTACCATTTGGCCAAATCGGGCACTGGCCTCCTGAAGTTGTCATCTCCAATCATCTCGACCCTATCTTCATCAACCGAGGCCTCCCATTGCTTGCGTGGTTTGCCTACTGGCCTGTTACAACTCGTTATCATCATCATCATAGGCGCGACAGCTAAAATCTACCCAATATACGCAGGATATATTGTCTGAAGTCATCTGGATTCAGTGCCCGCGTCCTCCAATTCGTGCATCTAAGAAGCGATCTGCAATCTGCGTTAACTGAGTCCTCGTATCTTTTCAGCGGTTTTCCCACCGGCCGTTTGCCCTGAGCTCTACCGTTCAGTGTGCGTTTGGGAATCCCTGTTACCATTCACTTTGGCTTTAAGAGCATGTTTGGCGCAGCCCACTGCAGTTTACGTAGTTTGATAAACGTTGAAGCTTCCGGCTCATCGTAGAGCTGATACAATTCATTTATTTATTTATTTCAGTTTCATCAAGACCTGATTACTTAAAGTTCATTACAGTTTTAAAACAAATAAAAGCGACCATTAAATATAACAAATACATAGAATATTTAAAAAAATTATTTAATTATTTTATTTAAAGCTGACTTCAGTTGTGTCGCGCTC
Organism: Beris morrisii; assembly: GCA_951812415.1. Lineage (NCBI taxonomy): Eukaryota > Metazoa > Arthropoda > Insecta > Diptera > Stratiomyidae > Beris > Beris morrisii. Next base: position 43,824,589 of record OX638313.1, on the reverse strand, counting down.
AAGTCAAAATCAATAGCATGATAAAAACGGTTAACAAGACGCGAAATGGATGTGATCGGTTCATGTTGCCCATAATTAGTTCGATGATATGAAATGTTTAGTAGTGTATAGTCTCTCAAAGTACGATCCGGAATACGGAAAGAAATTTCTTGTAACAACATAGGGGCATCAATTCCTCCAGTGATAATGTTAAATGCGAAAACAGTCCCGAGAACTTTCCTTCTGTTATCAAGCGATTCAAGACAGAGAAGATTAAGACGTTCAGAATAGGGAAGACGATTTTGAGAGTCAAGCCAGGGTAACCCCTTAAGTGCAAACCTCAAAAATCTTTTCTGCACAGATTCAATTCTGCTCTTATGGACCTCATAATATGCAGTCCATACCTGGCACGCATATTCCAGAATTGATCGAACAAAAGCGCAATATAACGCCTTTGTGACGTAAGAATCATTGAAATCCTTACACCATCTTCGCACAAAGCCCCAGATGGAGTTCGCTTTATTCACAATATAATTAATATGATCGTCGAAAGTAAAAGATGAATTAAAGTAAACGCCCAGATCAAGTACCTTGTCTGATTTTTGTAATGAGTTTCCTTCAACGGTGTAATTAAAATTAAATGGGCATTTCTTACGCGAAAAAGAAATAGTTGTACATTTATTAACATTTAGAGGCATGTCATTTAACGTACACCAATAAGATAAATGGCTAAGGTCCTCTTGCAAGAGAATGCAGTCGTCATTATCCGTAATATTGCGGAAAAGCTTTGCATCATCAGCATAAAGAAGAATTCTAGAGTTTAAAATCATTGAACTCAAGTCATTAATAAGTAATATAAATAATAAAGGACCTGGAACTCCCGATGTGTTAGAAATTTCCGAGGATAATAACCCACGAAATAAAACTCTTTGAAATCGGTTGCATAAATAAGATGTTATCCAATTAATAAACATAATTGGAAAACCCAAATGCTTAAGTTTGTATATCAGAATGTTATGATTGATCTTATCAAACGCCTTACTAAAGTCGGTATAAATACAATCTACGTGATGACCCGCTTCGATTACTGGAATGGAGAAATTTGACAATTCCATCAAATTTGTCGTTGTAGATCTGCCTTTGGTAAATCCATGTTGGAAAGGTATAATAATCGATTTACTATGAAATTTCAAAACTTCACAGACAATCGATTCAAAGAGTTTAGATATACAGGCTAGGTTGGCAATAGGTCGATAATTCTGTATAGCTGTCCTCTTGCCCTTCTTCCAAAGTGGTCTAATTGTGGAAAATTTCCAAATGTTAGGGAACGCACCGAAAATAAGGGAGAAATTGAATAGGTATCGCAAAGGTGTCATTAATGAAGCGCCGCAACATTTCAATACGATAGCCGGCACACCATCTGGACCAACCCCAAAATTATCTTTAATGTCCGAGATGAACCTTAAGAAAGTGGCCTCGACAATATTGAGGTCTTTCATTTCTAATGAGGTCTGCGGAAACTTAGTCATGTAGTGGTAATCACTGTAGCTAATATTACAGTTTGATGATGTAAAAGCGGTACGAAAATGATCGGCAAAGAAATTACTTATAGTTAGGAGATCATCGCTGACAACATCGTCTATAGATAAACGTGCTGGGTATCCATCGGTACGTTTCTTAGAGTTCACGAAATTCCAGAACTCCTTAAGATTTTCTTTAATGGATGATTTCATCGAGACCATATACGAAGTATACGCGACTCTAGACTGACTAACAAACAACTCACGCAAGTCAGAGTAGGTAGCATAATCCGCTTCGCACCCTGAGAGACAGTACGATTTCCATGCTTTATTTTTTAAGCTTTTCAGATAGGTCACATCTTCGTCAAACCAAGGAAATCGTTTATATTTCCTATTATAAGTAATAGGAACACAACGAGCGAAACAGTTAAATAATAATGAGTAAAAATTATTAGTAGCTTTCTCAATGTCTTTCTCATTAAGCACTTGTGACCAATCACATCCACAAATCAAGGTTTTATCTTATTCGTCATTCCGTTCCTTCCTTCACAGGTCCCAAAATTTTTCGGAGGACCTTTCTTTTGAATGCCGCTTTTTAGGAAGTTCGCGTTAATGTCCACATCTCGCTGCCATAACAGAGCACAGGTCGTATATTAGTTTTATATATTCGCAGCTTTTTGTAGCTGTGCATATTGGCTTTCAATATTGGAAGTACCGAATAATACGTCTTATTTGCTAGCATTATCCGTCGCTTGATTTCGTCCGTTTCCTTGCCATCCTTTGCTAGATTAGCCCCAAACTATATGAAGTTGTCCAGATTCTCCAAATTATACTCCGCAATTGTTATATTCTGTCTGATTGGCGTTCTCTTTCTTGTTTGCGTCATTGCTTTTGTTTTACTTTCGTTTATGCGACTTCTTTTGCGGCGGAGTCAAGATTAACAAATACATCCTTAGCACTAGGGAAGGATCTACTAGTTGGGTGGACTTGAATAGTAGTGTTTTCTCCAGTGCCAATTTTTCTTGTGCTAGACAATATACCTGCTTTAAAGCACATTTCGTTCGAAGCTGGTTGTAGAATCGGTTTGTATTCTCACTTGGGATTGAGTGTTCGTCATTGTGAGTCTCGTTAGTCAAACTAGTTTTGGAGAATTCTAAAATCAGTAATCTCCTGTCGTATGCTTGTTTGAAATCTACGATCTACGGCTTTGACATCACCACTTTTATTTTTAATGCGTCAAGGGCAATACCATGCGATGCCTCGAATAAGGCAATAAGTAAGACTAGGGTCACTATATACACAACACTCTCTACCTAGGGTTTGGCAGATACGTCTAATTCGGTCGTTTCTGTACTAGAAATTGTAATTTAACCTCACAAAAATCGCCTGTTTATGTACTAGTTCGCCTGTTTTTGTACTACTGGGAATTGCTATCAAATTGCGTTTTTGAAGTGTGTTAGTGCGAATATGTGAAGAGTCGGAAAAACAGCTGTCGGTTCCCTTCCACAATTCTAGTACGTGTTTTTCTTTGATATGGAAGTGTGTGTGCGCGAAATTGTGGTTTTCAATGGTAAATTTCCCTATTTCTTTCATTTCTTCTATGGAAATTTACAATTTTGCAGCGAAAAGTCAATCATTTCGAATGATTATAAAGTGAAATCCCATAAACATAGAAAAAATTTAAATTTACTGGTTTTTCACCTTGGTACGCATCTGCCAAACCCCTCTTAGAGGCTGTTTTGGTGTGAGTGTGTATACAGTAACCCTAAGTAAGACTAGCTATTAAAAATGAAGAGTCTGGCGTTTTACATTAACATAGATGTGGCTCCAGCACCCAGCACTACACAACTTCTACAGCCGCTATGTTAAAACGGCCCGTTTAAACCGTTATAAATCGCGCGCGCAATATTCACTCAAGAAATTTCCCACTTTGATAATTTCCCGTTGTCATGGAAACATCACAAAAACAGACATAACCCTCCATAAGTCCATAGGGTAAAATGTCAACTGAAAATCGAATAAATTCGTCGTTAAATTTTTAGTTCAATTTATTTCTAAAAATTTATTTTACTTCCTAAAATAGATAAAAAAAACAAAAACAAGTTTTTTTCTTTCGTTCTTTCTTTTTTTCTTATTTTTCCTTTTTCATTAAAACGCTTGAAGAATGTCGGAACACGGAGCCGTCTTGCAATCATACAACCAAGAACTTGTGAAACGTAACAACTAAATTATTAATAAAATGTGCCGAGTTTTAATTGTTTATTTCCCTGTCTTTGTTAGATATCGAGCATTTAAAAACACAAAAAGAAAAAATTGGTGAAGCGATCGAGTCACAGGAACAAGAGCGAGTGAAGGTAAGAAGGAAAATTGCACGACCGTGGCGCAGCCCTAACTCGAAACGTTTCCAATTTGATTTCCAGTTGATGGACAAAATTCAAGAAATGAACGCCCGCCTAAAATCGATAAATGGCAGTCTCGATGAGAAGAAACGCGTCTGGACCGAGTGCGAGAAGACCCTGGAGCAAGCAGAATTGGGACTTTCGAAGGTAAGCTCTGAGTTGCTTGCAATGCGGTTAATGCGTACCGCTGGCTAAGTTAACGTTTTTTCCAGATCATTGAAAGTTCGCAAGTATTGCTGTCTCTGGTTCAGCAGGAATCTGGCAGTTTGAGCTGTTTATGAAATGAAGGCTTTCCAGCCAAGTGATGACTAAATTAATTGTGAAGTAAATTTAAAGAAAAAGAATTAAATTGATTGTTTTAATTAGATGCATCTGCCATCTCAGTGGATCTTAAATGCTAGATTATAAGATACACGTACAGAAACATGAACATCATTGGTGGTCCCGGTGTGTCTATAGGTAGAATTCAACAATCCGCTGCGCTGCTAGACACCAATGAAAACCAGAAGGAGTCTAGCGGCAATTAACTATCAGTGGACACGATAGACACCTTTCCAGGCCAGCCAACCGAAACCAATACAGTAAGAGTGACCGGAGAGATTTCCTTTACGCCGTCAAAGAAACAAAGTATTTTGCTGGCCCTCTACCTTTGTATATTTTAGGATCCGAAAGCCCGATCGTAGTAGCGCAGTTTTGTTTCAAACTACTTGTCGCGATTTCTCTGACGAATTAGCGGATTGAGACATTTCCTTGTTCTTGACCAATTCCCAATTTGTTGAAAAATTAATTTCTCGAAGCGTTCCTTATAAAAGAAGGTGTGATCTAAGCCGCCCTGAGGCAAGAATATTGTTTAAACGGAATCTTTTTAATATTTATTATGGCAGCATGCACTAATCTGGCACCATGTCGCCGTGGTATTGCCTTGTATAACAACAATTTGTTTACGAGCGTCGTAGTCATAACGGATTTGCACAAGACAGCTTCTTATACAATTTGATAGCAAGATAGACAAAATCTTGATTGGAGGCGATCTGAGCTGACTTACTTTTTTTTTAATGACTATCCCTCTATGGGTACACTTCCGCAGCCCAAAGTACTGGAGACTAAATACTCTCTCAGCTCAATGAACAAAATTCAGCATATCAACATACTCATGCTGTATGTTGACATTGGGCTCAGATTATTCTGGTGTGTCCGATCTGCTCCCCAAACAGTACCGAGTACTGGTATTAGGGGTAACACAAATGAAGCAAACCAAAAAGGCATGTAAAAATAATAAGAGAGAAAAAAAAAAGAAAAAGAAAATAAATACAATTAACAGTAATAATAATAGTAAATAAAAAAATTAGATTAAAAAATAGTAATAAAATAAAAAATTAAAAAATGAATAATAGTGAAGATATAAAAAAAAAAACGATAAAAATAAATAAAATAAAATACAAAATAAATTTAAATAAGAATAAGTATAAATATGTATATGTAGAGAAAAGAAAAAGAAAAATATAAAATATAATTATAGCGCATATAATTAATAGCGCAGAATCAAATAAATTGATCGTGAAAAAGAAGAAAGTAAGTAAGTAGTATACAAAATAAAGATAGCAAAAGTAAAAATAATTATTACTGTAGCATAAATAAAAAATGGGAGTTCGGAAAATAGAAGTGTGTATGGCAAGGTAATTGTTTCGAAGTCCATTTAAGTTTAATTTAAACTTGTACTTCTCATCTCCCTCATATGTTTTTTGAGTAGCACTTTAAATCGATCGTATTCAGCATTTTTTAAAATTTGTGGCAGCTGGATGTACAAAGCAATTGCAACCGTTATTGGGTCCTTCCTTATTCTCTCCGTCTGGTGCTGGTTACAAGGTTATTTGAAGATTTTCTTTGCTGTTTCCTAATTGCATGAATATTCTTAGCTCCTTCTACTGCTATTATGTCTTGTATGTTAAGTTTTCCTGTCATCCTATATAATTCTGTGGTCGATGTTGTTCTTGGTAGGTTGTAGTAATAAAATAAAGCTTTAATACAGCTTTAATACTTTTATTTAAAAGTCTCTCTAATTTGTTAATGTTGTATAGAGCTGTCTGACTCCATGCTAGTATTCCATAGGTTAAAAGAGAGATAATGTGTGCGTTATAGACAAGTTCCTTAATTCTTGTCGCCAGGAACTGATATCTTCTCAGTGCTCCAATAAAAGGTGCTATTTTCTTGCACAACTTTTGGATGTGAATTGTCCAAGATAAGTTTTCATCAATTGTAATTCCTAAATATTTGGTTTCTTCTAATTGAAGTGAATTGCATAATGGGATTTATTTTGCTGTCTAACATATTTTTTTGTTTAAATAGCATGTAATTGGTTTTCGTCGTGTTCACTGTTAGGTTATTTCCCAATAACCAATCACCATATTTCTTTAGATCATCGTTTATGGTATTTTCCAGATTGGGTTGATTCCTTCCCTTGTAGAGTAATAAAGTATCATCGGCGAATATAACATACTTTGCTAATAGCTCTGCTTCACGTAGATTGTTGATATAAAGTAAGTACAATGTTGGCCCTATTATCGATCCCTGCGGTATACCGATGTTGACGTGCATCTCGTTACTGTAGATATCAAAATTTTTTGTCGTATATATTCTGTCGCTGAGGTAGCTTTTTATTAGGCTTTTCGCCTTTCCGCGAATACCATGTTCGTCCAGTCCTTCTAGAAGTATGGCATGATTTACTGTGTCGAATGCCTTTTTCAAGTCGACAAATATACCAGCTACATAGTTCCCTTCGTCAAGGCCTTTATTTATAGAGTTAATTGCATCTATTATTGCTGATGTCGTATTACTCTTAGCTTGAAATCCATATTGATTCTGATCAAAGCCTCTTGTCCGTTGTATGAAATTCGTTATTCTTGAGTTTATTACTTTTACTTTATTATTTCAATAATACAGTATTGTTATCGATTTTTAAAAAAAAAAAATTTGCTACCCTCAAAATTTTGTTTTTACGTTTCATAACGAGTAGACACGAAAAAAGCAAAAAAAAATTTCAGTCCGTCTGTCCGCCGTACGCCGTACGTCTACCGGTGTACGCAAAATCGTTTGAAGGCTCGTAGCTCCCAAACCCTTTGAGCTATTAAATTGAAATTTTTTCTATGAATAGAATGGGTAGGCCCCTTGAAGTGGCCAAATTTGGAGGGGTGGGGGTGTGAAGGGTAAGGAGGGGGAAATGTTTTAGACGGAAAATTTTGGTTTCTAGATCTCAGCAACCGCTTATGCTAGGAGGCTGAAATTTTGAATTTATATAGAGCTTTAGTAGTGGACCCATTTGCAAAAAAATTGCAGATATTGGTGAAGGGGTTTGGGAGTGGGGGGAGAAATAATGCGTCCGAAACGCAAAAAAGGTGAGATCGACACTTTCTAAAATCCATATCTCCTAAACGGTTAATGTCACAAAATTGAAACTTAATGAGTATCTGTAGGTATACTAGGAGAATAGATCGGAAACAAAAATTTGAGTGGGGGCAGTGGCGTACGGGGGTGGGGGGTGAAAAACTTTAGATTACGATATCTCACGAACCAATTGCACTAGACAAATAAAATTTGGTTTGTGTATAAAGGTTTACAAATGAAGTCTGCTGAAAGCAAAATTTTTTAAGGGGGCGGTGGAGCAAGAAAGTGGAGGGGATAAGAATTTTTCTAAAAAATCACGTCTTATATCTCAAGAACCGTGTAAGATAGATGCTTAAAATTTTTACCAGAAGTAGGCCTAATAGACCCCTAGCAGAAAACAAAATTTTGGAAATAAGGGTGTAGAGGGTGAGGGTGGGGGAGGGTGAAAAGGAAAAAGTTCCGATTTTAATATCTCGACAACCTATAATGATATAATGCTGAAACTTGATATTTAGATAGAGCTATATTAGTAGCATCTTGGAAAAATATAATTTTTTATAGGGGTAGTATGGTACGGGGGTGGGGGGTGTTTTTCCTATCTTTAGAACGGCTTATGCTACAAAGTTCAAACTCGGTACGTTTATGTAAATCAACTAGAAAACTAATTTAGATAAAAAAAAATTTCAAATATCCATTGGCGTTCGGGGGGGGGGGGGGGCAAAAAAAATTATCAGTGAAAATGGAATGCATATATTTTCACGGTTTTCGTCATATCTATTAGGTCTTCCCAAATATTGAATTAATTTTTATTCTACGGTTTCTTCATATAAATACCTAGAAAGTGTTTTCAGAATTTTTTAAAATTAGACCCCTAAGGGGATGCAAAGGGGGTTGTAAACTTTTTCACGAATTCTGCTATATCCCCAGGTCTTATCAGATATCGAATATCTTTTCACTTTCACGTGCTTGCGTAATAATCGCCTAAAACTCGTTTTTAAGTTTTTTCCTTTTTCAGCCCCTAAGAGGGTATAAACGGGTTGAACACGTTTTCACGAGTTCCGTCATTTTTTTTAGAAGTAATAAGAAATTGAATTGGTTCCTACTTTCTCGTGCTGTCTTCATATTTATTTATTAATTCCTTTCAGGATTTTTGGATATTCAACCCCCAAGTGGGTGGAAGGAGGTTGCATATCTTTCCTATATAAAAAAGACAAAAAATCAATTTCAGTATTTTAGATATTCAATCCTAATGGGTGTAAGGGGGTTGTATGCTTTTCAAAGTTTCGACATATTTCTTAGGTTCGATGAGATATTAGATCGCTTTTCATTTCCACAGACTTTTTATATAATCGCCTACAAACCCATTTCTCAATTTTTCGATATTCAACCCCCAAGGGTTTGTATATGTTTTCACAATTTTTGCCATCCCTTAGTTCTGATGAGATATAAAATTGATTATTACGGCCAACCAATTCACGATTTTTCGAATTTCCAAAACCAATTAGGTGTGAAGGGTTTGCTTACGTTTTCACAAATTTTTCAAAATCCGTCTTGTCTCATGAGATATCAAGTTGCTTCTTATGAAATCGTTTAAAATCCTGTTTCACAATTTTATCGAAATTCAAACCCCAAGTGGAAGTAATGGGTTTATATACGTTTTAACAATTCGTCATACCTCTTAATTCTGATAAGGCAACAAATTCGTTTTTGCTTCTATTGGCTTTTAGTGTACATAATGTACTGAAATTCGAATAGTCTACACGAACTTTTTCAATGTTTAATCGGCTAAAAATCTCTATTTTAAATATTGTTATATTAAGAACAAAAATAATTTTTCAAGAAATCTAATAATTTCGAAGCAACTCATGATACATTCCGACTTTGACCGCTCCCGAACTTTGACCCGAAAAATAATAAAGTTTCGCCCAGACCATTGGCAGATTTTTCTATTATTTTGCTGATTGCTTTCAGTAATGCTGTAGGACGATAATTTTCTGGATCTGTTCTATCGCCGCCTTTGTGAACTGGGGTTATTAATGCCACTTGCAAAGAACTCGGAAACACACCAGTTTCTAGAATATCGTTTACTATTTGTACCATCGGTCTAACGATAACATTCTTTATTATTTTGATGTTATTTGTAGTTATGCCATCTATCCCTGGTGACGTGTTTGGCATTAGAAAAATCGTGTTAGGATTAGACTTGTTTTTGATTCTTCGAATGTTATTAAAATCATAGTTTTGTTTCATGTTGTTCGCTAATTTTTCTCCTATCGATGTAAAGTGTCTATTTAATTCGTTGGCAATACCTTCACTATTTGCAATAGTACCCAATTCAGATTTGATCTCAGCTATTCTCTTTTCCTCATTAGATTCATCCGTACCTTTCCCTTAAGATTCCCTGATAACTTTCCAAATTTTTAAACTATTTCCCGCTGCTTTTTCGAAAGAGTTATTTAAATAACTGGTTTTTGCTTCCTTGATCAGTTTAGTTGATTTGTTTTTAATACTCTTATATTCTGATTTAAGCTGCTGATTATCGTGGTATATTTTGTTTTTTATTTCTATTACATCTAGTATCTCTTTTGTAATCCATGAAGCGTTACTTCTTACGCGTACAGTTTTTGATGTAGTTGCTTCAGATTTAGCAAACGTAATATCAGAGACCAGTGATTCAATAGTATGGTGGGCTATTGTCAAGATCTTCACTCGGAACTGTTCTATCCATAAATTTAAATATCCTGTTAAGCGAGTTAGAAGCTGAGGACACAATGTCCAAGAAGCTTAAGTCTTGGAACGTGCAATTTTCTTTCATCATCATCAATGGCGCGACAGCCCAAGTCGGGCCCTGGCCTCCTGAAGTCGTCGCCTCCAATCGTCTCGATCCAAAGACCGTGTCCTCCAGCTGCTAATTTTTAAGATGGCTGTGCTATCTTCATCAACCGAGTCTTTCCATCGCTTGCGTGGTTTGCCTACTGGCCTGTTACCACTCACTTTGCATTTAAGAGCACGTTTGGGGATTCTTCTGTCTTCCATCCGCTCTACATGGCCAGCCCACTGCAGTTTACGTAGTTTGATGAACGTTGAAGCTTCTGGCTCCTTGAAGAGTTGATACAGCTCATGGTTGTATCTTATTCGCCAGTCCGTTCCATCACAGGTCCTAAAATTCTTCGGAAGACCTTTCTTCCGAATGCATTAACTGCTTTTTCGGAAGTTCGCGTTAATGTCTATGTCTCGCACAGGTCGTACAATAGTTTTATATATTCGCAGCTTATTGTTCTTGTGCACTTTCTTGGATTTCATTATTGGAAGTACCGAATAATACGTTTTATTTGCTAGCATGATCCATCGTTTGATTCCGTCCGTTTCGTTGCCGTCTTTTGCTAGATTAGCCCCAAGATATATGAAGTTGTCCACACTCTCCAAATTATAATCTGCAACTGTTCTGTAATTTTGGTGGAATTCCAAAATCAAGCATGATTTGGTACAGTACCCTCCCGTCAATACTGTCATATGCTTGTTTATTTTTTTTTCTTAAATTAAGAGCCTCAGAGGCTGTTGCCATATTGGAGCCGTGGAAATGTTTATTTAAAATAATATTAAAAACGTATATGTCATATGCTTGTTTAAAATCTACGAAGATTTGGTGCACATCTGTGTTATATTCCTAGCATTTTACAAGCACCTGTTTCACCGAGAATATCTGGTCTGTTGTAGATCGTCCGGTTCTGAATCCACCTTGGTATTCGCCAATTGTTTAGTTAGTATAGGGCTTAAGACGACGTTCAATTATTTTTGTCAGTATTTTGTAGGACGTACACAGCAATGATATTCCTCTGTAGTTCTCACAGCAGAGTTTGTCTCCTTTCTTGTAAATTGTACATATAATGCTTTTTCGCCAATCGACGGGTATATTTTCCTCTGTCCAAATTTTGCATATAATTTTGTGTAGTATTTCCGCGACACAGTTTCCACCGGTTTTCAAAAGTTCAACTGGTATTTCGTCAATTCCCGACACTTTGTTTAGTTTCTGGTCACATAGGACTGCTTTGATTTCGTCTCGACTGGGTAGTGTCGATGATGGTTCTTCTTCGGCAGTTGAAACCTCAATTGAGATGTGCAATTTTCTTTGGTTCTTTGCATATTCTGGGGCCATATGATAAATTCCGTCGCTCGTCGTCCGTTACCAACGACACCGACGTTGTCGTAATTTGTATATGATGTAAACCGACGCGTTGTCGTTTTTGGCAATTCAACAATGTACGCGCGAACAACATAGTTACGGATTGCTAAAGTGAATGTTGCGACGTTCGGCAATGCGAAGTTCGCGACGTTCGTTACATCATACGGCACCTGAATTATGTCGAAATTATTCCAATTATGTTCTGGTACTGACATACTGTTCAACTTGACATATCCCGTAAGACTGCCAGTTATTCGTCATCGTCATCATGAATGACACGACAAGCCAAATTCAGTCTTGGCCTACAGAATACACGTCTGCTCCAGCGACTACATGTTCCAGTTTGAAAATGTTATTTGCGATATGCCATCCGCATAGATTGAGTCCTCCCATTGTTTCCCTTTAACGTCCATTTCCATAGTTGTGCGGATGCAAACGAGAAGGAGACCGTTATCCACCTTTGCGGGTGTCCGTCTCTAGCCAGAGCCAGACTTCGTGCATTAGGGAAACCTTTGATTTTTTGATAACCTTGATGAGATCTCGAAAAATAAGATTGGAGAACTGATTCTCTTTTTAAATAGCGCCGGATGGATATGACCATAGAGATATAAATACTGGAGACGACAAGACGCCGTTTTTGTATGAAGCACTTTGAAACCAGGGGCCTTATTACTGAATACGATACGATCAAAATTAATCGTAAATTCTAAATTTGGCATTACTGAATACGATCTTTCAATAAATCGTAAATTTGTACGATACGATTGAAATTGATCGTAGATGTGGCATTTCTAAATACGATTTTTTGTCAAATCGTTAAGTTTCGGTCGTAATATTTTACGTTCGCTGTCGACCGGTCGGAAGTCTCATGTTTAGACAGAAATTGTATGTGTATCTATGTGGTCGAAACAACAAGAAAATGTAAGATTACTATTTTAGTGATTTGATTGTATATTATTATAATTCCTGTATTTCAAATTACAGGGGAAAGCTTACAACACAGAAACAGTTCGAGGTGTTGATAGAATTCATGGAGAAGCACCCGGATTTCGCGAAGGGGCTGTTGAAAAAAGCAGACGGAAAAGTTAATAGTAAGCGATTATGGGACAATATAACAGAAGAGTTGAACATGTATGGTCCTCCAGTAAGAAGCGCCGAAGCATGGAAAAACATTTGGACGAATTATAAGTTCAACATAAAAAGAAAGCTGAGAAAGAATATGAGCGGAATAAAAGGTACCGGCGGTGATCTGAATCGCCGCGTAACTTTCTCTGCGTTGGAAAAAGCGGTAATTACGCTCGTCGACATGCGTGCCGCATTAAGCTGAATTTCTGGAGTGCGCACTTTTCTTGAGACAGATACAGGGCTGCCATCGACTGCACGAGAATCGTCAGAAATTGAAATTTCAGCCCAAAATGTCTCCGCGTCTGAAATACTTTCAGACACTAGTCAAACAGATGAAACCGTGCCACAGCCCACAGCATCAGCATCTGCAGTATCAAGACAGAGAAGAGTGGTAACTGCTGCTGACAAATACAGTGTCATTAAAGATGAATCGGAGAAACAAAAATTGTTTAGTAAATTACTAGACTCTTTGGAAGGTTTCAAGGACGTCCAAATAGAAAATACCAAGTTGAGACATACCGATGTCGAAGCCCTGTCCAACGCAACGCTGATAGCTGCCGCTTCCGAAAAATCTCAAAACTGATGCTGCTAATTTCAAGATTGGTGGCACTGACGAGGAGCGACTGCGCACTTTCAATTCGTCCTTTATTCCATTGAATACTTCCAAAAATGCTGGTTTGGATAACCGGAAATTGTAATTTTTTTTACAATAAATTATCTAATTAGAAATAAAGTACAAGAGAAACCCTACCTTGAATCAGGAACATCTAATGGGTTTGCAGCGTCACGAATCCGTATTAATATTTTTGATCGAGTTTCAACATTGGAATTCTCGTCGCTACTTAAAAACACCGCCAAATTAAACATTTTTAGTGTAAAGTTAGGTACGATACACTTTTAAGAGCAAAATTCACATACTTTTAATGGCAGCACTGTTTGTCCCTTACGATCGTATCCAGTAATGCCAAAGTAAAATCGTATCGTAAATTTAAATCGTAAATATTTTTGATCGTATCGTATTCAGTAATAAGGCCCCTGATTGGACGGTTTTGTATGGAGCGTTTTGAAGCCAGGTGGCAGTGAAATGCAAATAGTAGCCTTGTATTCAAATGGTTGGTGTTTTTCGTGTTCAAGACGGGAGTATAATATAAATGTGAGTAAGATGCTATTAGTAGCATAATGTTAACTGCCGGTACTTTGCATGGAATCGTCCAGCTTCAAAACAGATCAGATATATGGATATGACGATCCAACATTTCGGACTTCTACCCATAAAATAATAAAGTTGCGCCTTAATTTGTTGGCAGATTTTTTTATTTATTAACGTATTTTTTTTATCAATAAAATATTCCATAGAAGTAAAAGCGAACTCGATCACATTAAACCTAAGAGATTTTCGGAATCAGTGAAAACTTGAAGAATACCTCCAGGGGGTTTAATAGAAAAAAATACTTAAATCGGTTTTTTCCCTTACTATGTTTTAAGCTTATAGAAGTAAAAGTGAATTCCAAATCCCAATATACCTAAGAAATATATCAGAATTCGTGAATATGTACACAACTACTTTACACCTCCTTAGGGGTTGGATATCGAAAAATTTGAAGAACGTTTCTAGGCGCTTATATATAATAAATAGCCTGCAGAAGTAAAATTGCTTTGATAGCTCGACATGTCTAAAAGTTTTAACGAAATCCGTGAAAATGTGAATTCACGGACATTTTTTTTACTCAACCTCTGAACGCCAATAAAAATCTGAACTTTTTTTTTGCTTTAGTTACTCTAATAGCACACCTACATATACGTACTAAGTCTCAACTTTCTAGCATTAGCCGTTTCTGAGATATAAAAAACCACTCCTCACCCCCGTACCTTGCTACCTCTATCAAAAATTTTAGGGGTAGCAATTAATTTTTTCTAGGATGTCTCTATAGTGGCTCTATATAATCCTAAATTTTTAGCTTTCTATTCATTACGGTTTTCGAGAAATAAAAATCAGAATTTTTTTCCTTTCTACCCCCTTTCACCATCACCCTTTACACCCCCACCCCTAAAACTTTTTTCCCTACTAGTGGTCTACCGACCGCCCGCAACTCCTGTAAAATTTTCAAGATCATCGGGCCTATTACGAAACTCGAGTCAAGTGAGTAACTCGACTCACATTTGAACTCGACTCGAGCTAAAGTTGGTATTATGAAACTCGACAATTGGAAAGTCACTTCATTTCCAGCAGTCGAGTGAGTTTGACATTTCTTACAAGTAAATACTCACTCGATCGGCTCTCATAATACGCAGTTCTCTTAACTCACGCTTTTTTTCGACTAAAAGTCGAGTGAAACTCGACAAGTAGGCACTCGTCGAGTTTCATAGTCGCAGAATGTGAGTTTTTTGATCGAGTCGAGTTTCGTAATAGGCCCGCATATCTAATACTTTTTCTGAGATACAAAAATGACATTTTTTGAGAAATTGCTATCCCATCACTTTCGCGCTACCCCCCCCCCCCCCCCCCCCCCCAAAAGCTTACATTCGGTAGGCACCTCTTGTGATCACATATACAGAAACTAAATTTTATCTTCCTGGTGTAATTGGTTCGGAAGAGATTTTAATCCAAAGTTTTTCACCCCGCCCCCCCAACCCCCACAATCCCCCTTAAAAATTTTAGCCCTTGTCTAATATTGAGGTATCCCTAAAGACAACCACAAAGTTTCAATCTTCTGACATAAATCGTTCAGGAGATATCAATTTTAGAATGTTTCAATCCCGGCTTTCAAGCGTTTTAGACTCATTGCTTTCCCCCTCCTCCCCCTTCCACAGCCCTCAACCCTTATCGACCACTTTTTGCAAATGAGTCCACTATCATAGTACTACATAAGTTCCAAGTTTCAGCCTCCTAGCATAAGTGGTTCCTGAGATCTAGAAACCAAAAAATGTCGTCTAAAACGCTCCCATCTCATCCCCTTACACCCCCACCCACCAAAAGATACCAGTCGTAGGAGTTTTGTAGTATTATGTAATAATAGCTCTTATAAAACTGTTTAATTATTATTAATTATTAATTAAAATTATTATTTATTATTAATTAACTTGAACAACAATTTTTAAAGTTCGTTATAAATTCAATCAACCAAATTCTCGCTCGATATTTTTCAACTCTTTTTTTTCTTGTTTTTTCAGTGATCGGTTGATTAATTTTTATTATGAATCAAAATCAAGCAAAGGGCCATTTTGACTTTATAATGTGTGAAGTGTTTGCCACATGCGTTCCACACATGTAGCCCACACCCCACTGTTTACCCAATCTAACCACCATAAAAATTTCAACTTAATACCTCAACGGGTTTGGGAGCTACGCGCCTTCAAACGACTTTGCGTACGGCGGACATTTTTTTTGGCGTTTACTAGCCCTAAAACGTGTAAATACAAAATTTCAGGGTAGCAAATTTTTTTGGAATTTCAGGTCGATCACAATACTTTATTATTAAAAAATAATAAAGTAAAACTCACAAGATTCCTATTTTATTCATCAAATTTATATATTTCGGTATATTATATATTTTCTACATTTTTCACTTTTAATTATACATATAAAAGTGCAATAACCGTTTAAATTTGGAAAACTCATTTGGTATTGCTCCCGATTGAAATATTTTTGGGTCAAATCTTGCAAACATCAACAAACAATATACTGAAAAATGCATACAGCCAAAAATCCCATTAATTTTTCTATGTATCGGGATAATGCTTTCGAAAAGCTTACCATCTAAACACTGTATAAAAAAATTTATCTTAAAATTACGTCCATTTCAAATGGATTTCGCGCGCTTGTTTTTTTTTATTGAACGGATAAATTCGCTGACCTCATTAAAGGGTAGTTAGGTAGGTTGGTTGTTTACTAGCAACTCTACGATTTTTTTCTGTTCGAAGCGGCACAGTTAGTTTTACATTAAAAACTAACTTACCTTCTTTAAGTTAAAAAAAAAACAATTTTACTCCACAAATGAAAAACCAATTAAATTTTTCGCACCAGGAATAAAGCCCAACTACATTTCTGCTTCGTACAATCAAGTTTAAAAAAAAATCAACTACATCGTATTGAAATCTATGGCTTCTCAAAATTGTGTGTAAAGCATTTTCCGACTGTAGGGAGTTACGGCCGGCCGCCTGATTTACAAGGGATCTGTCATGATTAAAACGGAATATAAAGGAAACAGGATAAAAGAAATAATAAAAAGGAAACGGGATAAAAGAAATAATAAAAAAAAAACAAAATTTATAAATTATAAAAAAAATCTATTCATTTTGATAGAAAATTGTTTTCCTGACATTGTTTTCTCTCCGTTAGTTTTAAATACGAATTCTTAACTATTGGGGGTTCCAAATTACATTTGATATTTATAATTACATACCATGGACAAAAAATGTAATGAATTATGAAATGATTGTTGGTTGGTTTGTTTACAACTAATTGTATGTATGGGAAAATTTATATAAAAAAAAATAGTAGGAGGTAGTTTAATAGATGGAATTGAATTTGTTAGCAGACATCCACGGTAACCGTAGGCCAATTCGAATTCAGATGAATTTGAAAAGGGATTTCAGATAAAACAAATGAAAATTGAGAGCTAAACAACAATTAGAAAAAAAAAATTTGTTAACTTTTCTTTTTCTTACAACGTATTAGTTTTGTTGTAAACTACCGAATTCTTCTTCAGTAATAAATAGTAGTAAAAAAAATTATGTGTAATTTGTGTATGCATAACAAAAATAAAGATCATTTTGGAAACAGCGTTAATATAAAAAAAAAATTATAGAAAAGTTGCTGCCCGTTTAAAATCAAAGAAAAAGTGAGAAATTAACATGTACTACGATAATTTCCTTTTTGTGTTTTTGTTGTTTTAAGAGGATATTGCGCATCAAGTTATTTTATCGCATTTTTTTTTTAAAGAAATTCCTTTTCGATATTTTTGTTTTGTTTCTGAAAATTTACAATTTTATTTTTTTTGTTGCTTTAAATCTCCCTCGCCCACTCTCTATAATCTTTCTCTCGTTCTCCCCCGCTGGTTTTGTTCCCGATGTAACTGAATATCTCACTGATTCGGACACTCGTTTGGTGTCTGTCCAGGTTTCTTTGCCGCTCGACGTTTTGGACGGGCTTCTTCCTCATCGCTATCCTCTTCTTCTTCGTCGTCTTCTTCTTCCTCCTCTTCTTCATCGTAATCATCATCGTCATCGTAATCGTCGATGATATCGCCGGTATAGTAGAGGACTGCTTTCGGAATTATTCTTGCGCGGAAGAAGTGACCGATTTCGAAATCGGTAGCCAAAATCTAGAAATTTAAAATTGTAAATAAAAACTGGTTCGTTCACACCCGGAAAGGGATGTTCCGAGCAACTTACGCCTTGTGACTCTTCGTCTTCCTTCTCTTTGTCTTGCGAAACATCTGGTGGGTTGAAGAAGTTAAAGAACGAATCGTTGGGCACTTGTTTCGTAATGGTTCTAACAGCGCCGCGTGCTTTATGCTTTTGCTTCTTGCGAATTGTTTTAATCGTTAGATTCATTCCCTTTTCCCAGTTAATGTTGCAGCCCTGTTTGTTTTTTTACGGTCATTAATTTCATGTTATACAGACAAAATTGAGTTTGAGCTCAGTTCGACGGTACTTACTGCGCACTTGAAAATTTCTGGTCCTTCAAAGGCAAATGGATAGTCCTCATCGATTGAGGTTTTCAAAAAGTATTGTTTTGTTAGAACTGAATCCGAAAAGTATTCATTTTTGTCAAAATGAAATTCTAGAATGTAGGACTGAAAGAATAAAACGGAATTCTTCTTAGAACACTTGTTGCGTAAGCGAAACACGTAACGCTTCAAAAACAACCAGCAACCAGACACAATTACAAAATGACCCCAAAGGCCGCAGTGAGTCGGGATTTTTAGACCGTCCTCCAACATCTACAAGCGAAACACGTAACACTTCAAAAACAACCAATAACCAGGCATTCACGCAATTGCTATACGGAGAAAATGCAGAGCAACTTAAATATGGTGGAAAGACCTAATGTCTCCGCTCGCTTGACATACTCTCAATAGCTTAGATTTGCTTTGACAAGCACAAGCCTTAGTAGCGATCTGATCCAGTAAGAGATACAACGTTTGGTAGGCGTCGATACCGCAAAAATCCTGACCAATTACCGGAACGCATGACATAACGCTCTACACACGCCGTAATCCGTTAAACTGTGTAAATTTTAACGGTACTCGCAAAAATACTTCACTCGTGGAAGACAGACTGTCTTTAAGTTTTTTTTTTATTTCTGGATAGAAGAAATTTTCGATAGTGATGCGAAAAAACATCGCGATCTAAACCAAGTTACAAAGTTTGCTGTTGCTACTACAACGTTCAATAGTCACAGCAGTCAAATTTTGTCGCTCGGATCGAAGCAGGATCACATCAAAATTGTCTCAAGTGAGTTACTAGAAACCGAAAAATGTGCTGGTAAGGTAGAAAATCCATTCACTCGACGACGAAGAAACTTCCGATCTATCAGTTTCAAGTAAGTTCGTAAATTTGGAATTTGAACAAAACGAGAGCGCTGTCCAGGTCATAGAATGCCCTGCCTACCTTGCACTGGCAGTCATAACAGGGCACTGTCTCTTTGGCAGACATACACAACGCTTAGGCGTTCAATATAATGACTACTGCAGAAGCTGCAGAAGTGAAGAAGAAGAAGAGAGCGTTAGGCATCTACTTTGTGAGTGTCCCCAGCTAGCCAGCTGTAGGTTCAGAGCCATGGGCAGCTACTTCTTCTCCAGACTCGGGGACATGGCCGGAGCACGAATTGATGAACTAGCCAAGTTCATTCGCATCTGTGGCTGGTTCGACTAGCTTTCCCCTGTAGCAATGCTACGATAACTCCCTATATGGTACTTCATTAAGGTGTCACGGGTGTGGTATCACAATAGACCAACCGAATGGTCTAAGTGAGTCGATCCATAGTTTGGATGGCTGCCACTATAACCTAACCTAACCTACCTTGCACTAAAGTCGACCACAATATCATGAAAGTCTTGAAAGAACTGACGAGCAGGTTAAAGCTCTTGCTAGAGATAGGCAATAAGAACTATAAGTGAAATTTCAAGTTCTTTTATAGTCTTAGCGGACTCCATCCAGGCTCCGAAGGTTTAATGGCTTCGAACAAAAGTGAAATATTTTGCGCATATCTTGAACAGGAAAATAAATTAAAAAAAAGAACGCAGAAGAACCAGGGACGTATTAGAAAAGTGAATACATCACATAAGACCGGTTGTGGGTTGTTCACTGCATTCACGACTAGCTTACCCGGCCACGCGTTGCTGTGGCTCAGTCCGGCTTAGTTAAAAATACAGAAAAAAGTTAGTACAGTAACGTTTCTAATAAGTTTGATTAGTTCTTTGTTGCCGCACCGGAAACTGTAGTCGTTTAAATTGAAATGGTATGTCGGTCGGAATCATTGGGATGCGTGGTATCAAAACGTACTCTCCTTTATACTTTCCCTTTATAATGGTTGCTTCGATCACGTTGTTCATTAATTTTTTCACCTCTAGCCTTGTGCCATAACAAAGACGCGGTTGGTTGATATTTCGCAACATTATGACCACCGATCCGACTTTCAATTGAAGATGGTGTGGCGGCAATCCTGGCAAATCCAGCGAGTTCAAAAGTTCGGGTGGATAGTTGACGACATCATCTTGGTTAGTAGCGGAATCAACTAATTCACCGGCAATTTCATTTTGAATTTTGCAATTTAATTCATTTACATCCATGTTTTTGGCAGCCAATATTGCTCGTTCGCTCAACCAAAGATGATCTCTGTAATTTGTATCAACGCTTGGGAACACCTTTTGAATGAGTTCGGTTTTTGATTCAGTAAACTGACATAAATTATCAGGAAGGGTTATCCAGCCAGTCAAAATGTCTTAAGGGAATTTGCCGTTACCAATGTCAATGAGTTGTTTTGAAAATGTTTCTCCAGATCGATCATTTTGCAACTCGACACGCATATTCTTGCTTAATATCTTGACGTGCTTCCACAATATGGAGGACTTTAAACATGCATTTAGTTCATCAGCTGGCGTTGACCGTGGAATCACTGGCAATGTTTGACGACAATCTCCAGCTAACAAAATCATCGCACCACCAAATCGGTTTTGATTGTTCCGCAGATCTTGCATGGTTCCGTCTAATGCATCCAAAGACTTTTTATGTGCCATCGTGCATTCATCCCATACTATCAGTTTACATTACTGCAAAACCTTTGCCATTGCAGTGTTCTTCGAAATGAGTTTCGCTATATGCTTTGCATATTTAACGGCAATTTTAGCGCTGAATGGGCTGTTCGACCGCCTTCTAACAATGTTGCTGCAATGCCTTGCTTCATCAGGCATTGCAGCAACATTGTTGGAACACCTTTAGTGGGAAAATGAAGGATTTACGTTTTTCCGGGCAATTTTTCCAATTTTTCTCTTCATAAGAACCTTCCTCGGACTTCAGGGAATGTTTGGAAAAAAAAAATTTGCCGATTTGTCCAGCCGTTCTCGAGTTTTGCGGTTAGCAAACACATTTAGCGATCCATTTTTATTTATATAGATAGATAAAGATTATGCGGCTCACATTAAATTACCATTCCCGTCACATGCAATTGTTGAAAACGCTCAGAAATTCATCGATCTCTTTAAAACGTCCTTTCCGTGTATTTGAAATCAAATTTTTACTTCAAATGCAAGAGAAGTGAACCACACCATTTTTTTCTTTTTTTAATGTTAATTTCCAAAATCTTTAAAAACCCGATTATTTCATTGCGTGTGTCTATAATTGTAAAATTTTCTAGAAATTGAAGCGTTCACGTATTTTCAATCATTTCAAATTGGGGAAATATCGCAGTTCACTTTCTTGCTCAATTCACTTTTTATTTAAAGAAAAAGGAAGGGCCTATTAATAGCATATTCATATTCTGTCATACGAAAAGCATACCATGTTTTAGATTCATTAAGACGAATGATTCAATTGTGAACTTTTCCAGAAGCAGCATTTCTTATAACATCAAAATATTCATTTTGTTACTTAAAAATACCGACGTATACACATGCATCCAATCCATACAGTAGTTAGTTTTAGGAAGGGGCGCCGCGCACCAAAGAGGGCCCATAGCGATCGCTTCTCATAGAAAACTTCCATACAGTAGCACACCAATAAAATTTAAGAAAAACATTAAAAGCTACACCTGCATCAAGGTTTTCGGTGATAGGAGAACAACCTGTTAAACATGTTTTCGAAGCTTACAACAATTGACAATATCCTCGATTTCAGACCAGTGTTCTGTTTTCTGCGAGACCAGCATGCTACCAAGAGAACAGGAACCCTTAATAATCCGAAGAAGACACACTGTGAAAAATTTCACCGGACCACAAAGGTGAATTTCGAAACCGTTGGAAGACGGTCGAGTATGTTTTGGGACTATTAAATCCTGCTTCGGCCTTTGAAAAATTTGATCCTTTTGTTTGTTATTTCACCTCTTGAGTTAAAGCAAGAAGTTTTTTCAAGTATGGTTGTGAAACTAGATTGGATTAATTAACATTAGTTTCCATCACTTTAGAGAGCACAAGTCATGACTGGCAAAGTTTGGTCTTTCTTCCAGTCTATGGTATAAGCTGAACATTTGCTTGTTTAGAACCACGAGGAAGTTTTCGAGAAGAATACGAAATATAAAAAAGATTGTGAAGTGGGGTGCAGACTGGTCGCTCGGTGGAATGGTAAAGTTTCTCGAAAAAGTCGCGCCCAATAGATTCCATGGTACCATCATAAAGTGGAGATGTAAACGAAATAAAAATATTGCTAACCATTTTAATAAATGACTAATAGGATTTCGATGCTTTAGGACTCTCCAGAATCTTTTATCTTCATTTTTGAAAGTCAGATTTGCAGGAATTTCTTGCTTAAATAAATTAAGTTCTCTTGTCTTGAGTGGAATGTGCTAATGTTTTTTTTGCCTGAACAGCATAGAGGCAGATTTGGATGAACTACGAGTCCTTGGATGATTTGACTTTCTTCCAAAATAATATCGATAATAAGTTTGCAGGCCTTCATCCCAGGCATTGGATGTAAAAGCACAAATTTTAGTCGAAAGATTCGAATAAGGCGTTCTCCCCGTGCGGGAGCTTTGATGTGATCAGAAAGTGATCCGTATTGGGAATTAAGGTGGAACAACAAACATATTAACATATTTTTTGGCTGATTCGTGAGAAAAGATCAAGGAGATTGGAATTTTGTCCTGTAATATCGGAGAAGAGAGTAGGACACGAGTTGTGTTAGACCAATGATTGAATCGAAAATGTCATTTCTACGGTCTGGTTGATTCGTATAAAGGGATTGAAAGCATAAATTTGCTGGATGGAATCAGATAGCTTGCCCAGCTCAAAAGTTGTGTTGCCCGAAGATAATGGCAGGTTTCTACACACAAGACAGAAATATATAACGTGCTTACCAAGTGAAAATAGTACCAAACAGTAATTAAATGCCAAGCAATGTGCGCATGGACATCGACTGAATAGTTTAGTCAGGCAGATAAGAGTATGCGCAGCTCGATGCGATTAAAAAGTTGTTCAACTTTTTAGTCAGTGTGCGTTAGCCCTAAAAGTGAACCCTGTGGCGCAAGGCAATGGTAATAGTCGGAGAGCTTGATTGTTGCGCACATAGTAACAGAAACCATGAGCACGCGATTTTTGCGACACCTTTGCGGGGATGCTGACTGGGTGGGTCCTACTGTTGGGGTGTCTGACCATTGTTTTTTTGTTTCTCGTTGTAAAAACTACCCCGTGGTAAATTTTCAGCTTTCCTAAAACTCTTTCATGGCACTAGTTTTGATTGTTGCGCGCATAGTAACAGAAATCACGCGCACCCGATTTTTGCGACACCTTTGCGGGGGTGCTGACTGGGTGGGTCCTACTGTTGGTGGGTCCTACTGTTGGTGGGTCCTACTGTTGGTGGGTCCTACTGTTGGTGGGTCCTACTGTTGGTGGGTCCTACTGTTGGTGGGTCCTACTGTTGGTGGGTCCTACTGTTGGTGGGTCCTACTGTTGGGGTGTCTGACCATTGTTTTTTTGTTTCTCATTGTAAAAACTACCTCGTGGTAAATTTTCAGCTTTCTTAAAACTCTTTCATGACACTTGTATTGATTGTCGCGCACATAGTAACAGAAATCGCGCTCGCATGACATTTATACTTTCGGCGACTGCTGACTGACCCCGATCTAACCAAATGAAGTCTGACTGCTATTTTCATAAATTATATATAATAGATATTTACTGAACCAAATTTCAGCTTTCCTAAAACTCTTGCGAGGACCCGACTTTTTTGACATCTTTGCGTGGGGCTGACTGGGTGGGTCCCACTGTTGGGGTGTCTGACCATTGTTTTTCAGTTATTCATTGTAAAAACTGCGTCCTGTTAAATTTTCAGCTTTCCTAAAACTCTTTCATTTTCTCATTTTTTTGACATCTTTGACAGCTCACCAGAGCGAGGTGTCCCCACGTCAGACCTGCTGACTCTAGTACTCGTATATTTACATACACCCTAAATGTAACCAAATACTAAAATATTAGCTTTCCTAAAACTCTTGCGATTTTTTGTCGCGAGCTCTTGGACTATAATACGATGCTCTAAATACCGGTACTACTCGTGGGTTGAAATCCAAGAAGGACGGAAAGCAAGACCTCTGTTTTGAAAGAAGGCCTTGGAGTGAATATTTTGGCTTGAAAAACTAAAAAAAAAAACTTTAAGGATATGTAGGGCACTAAGAATCAGTGGATCAATTTCTCTTACGTTCCTATTGGTGGCTGAAATTCGAGCAGGCTGTGCTCGCTCAATCATCTGGCCATCAACTCTAGTTCTGTACAACAAAAACATAACACTTTGGCAAACCTTGGTTGTATAAATTTGGGATATGATTTCCCCATAGATCATAAGAGACCAAGATGCGACGCCTTGTATTTCCACCCAACCTAGGCCACGACATTGTCTAGTGACGACTATAACTACAGAGATATTAATACTGCAGACGACAAGACGCCGTTTTTGTATAAAGCACTTTGAAGCCAGGGGCCGTATAATGTAACGAATGTCGCGACGTTCGCATCGACAAACTTCGCAACGTCCAGTTTGGCAATCCGTAACTATGTCGTTCGCGCGTACATTGTGAGTCGTTGAAATGCCAAAAACGACGACGCGTCGGTATACATCATATCAAAATAGCGACAACGTCGGTGTCGTTAGCAGCGGACGACGAGCAACGGAATACATCAAATGGCCCCAGATTGAACGTTTGGAGCGTTTTGAAGCCAGGTGGGCAGTGAAATGCAAATGTGTAGTAGCCTAGTATTCAAATGGTTAGTGTTCTTCGTGTTCAAGACTGGGGTATAATATAATTGTGAGTAAGATGCTAATCGCAGCCTAGTGTTAATTTCCGGTCCGTTGCGTGGAATCATCCGACTTCAAAACAGTCGCCGCTCGTCATCTCCAGTACATATATATCTATGACGATAACCTATCGCTCTTGTCTAAATCGTTTTATTTCTGGTCACATCGATACATCCACCAAATTCTTAAGACGCCACATTTCCAATGCTCAAAGAACGCTACTTATAACAGCCTAATCGTTTGAATGGACCATTTACTGTTTTTTTTCGAGTCGAGCTACACTTAAACGTTAGCTCTGAAAGGGGCTCATGCAATTACTCTAAGAATTAGAATCGATCACGCTTTGCATACACATTCTCATTCAATATTTCAAACAACCAACTTTTCATCACAACAATTCTAATAAGGCCGTTCGTTACCTCGTTCTCACTACTCGCTCGGACCAATGTTCTCACATAAATATAAACAAACGAAGCAAATGTATTGTGCGCGCATCATCCGACTAATGCAAATTTGAACTTTTATACTAAAGGTAAATTAATATTTATATATGGGCATTACGGAATTATGGCGTGCATGCAATTCTCGTACGTAAGACGTTGCAAATCGAAAACGAATTTTTCATTGCATTTTATCCACAAACCATAAAGACAATGAATAGCTCTCGATACGAGAAAATAAAGTACAGACATGCAAAGAACAAAAATTGCGCACAACTCACCATTGGATTATCCGAATAAACAATTTTAATGTCACGAAGCTTCTTAATGACGGGTTCGTCGTGTTCTTGTACCATTTCGGATAACAATTCTGTGCTACGGAATATGGTTAACCAAAAGTCTGGTACGCCCTTAACGTCATCGGGAAACTTCATTTTGAAATTCCTAAAAAAAAAAAAAAAAATCACAATTAAAATTCGATCATAATTTCATCCACACCGTTATGCTCTCTTACGTTTTCAGTTTCAACGAAATCTCCTTCATTTTCTCGGTTACCTCCTCCTCTTCATCGTCGGATTTCCACGTTGATTTTTCAACGGACGGCTCAACAGCACCAGCAACAATTTTTTCGCGTTTATCGAAAAGCGGTTGATAACGTTCCTGATATTTACGCTCTAGTTTATAAACCTCCTCATAGAATTCCGATTCGAGCTTTAATTGGTCCAATTGAACTTTTTTCAGAGCACGAACTCGATTCCGGACTGGTTCCGGCAGCATTTTGACCATTTCTTGAAGAAAATGACGTCTCATTGCGGCATTCATAAAACCAGGACTGTCATGAAAAATAAATAATAATTAATTTCGATAAAATGGAAATGTTTTGAATTTGGGGGGAAAAAAAATCTTACGTATTGCAAAGAAATTGTGTAGCGCGCTTATCATCTCCGTCGGACTCGCTACCTGGTGGTTCGACTCCTGCCGAACGAGAAAGTTCTTTTTCGTCAGACATTTTGATTTTTCTATAACGAAAAAATTTTTAAAAATTAAAATTCCATTCGAACGAAACATTTTTTAAGAGTAATTTACAATAATAATTTGTGTACAAAATTCGTTCCTGCTCTGAAATTTTTTATCTATTCATTAAAAAGCCAAAAAGTTTGCCTGGTTTTACGTAATAATATATATTTTTAGTTCCTGTGCGACCCCCGATGGACATAGGATAGCATCAGTGCTCCTCCACAAGACACGATTCTGGGCGATAGCATTTTCTGGTCGCCAGGACTTACAACGCTCCATTTTACGATCGATCACTAATTGTTTCGGTATGGAGCGAATTACATCATTCAGAGACCGGTCGTTCCAGAAGCCAATCATTGTCTGTCGCCGATAGAAAAATTTGTTATCGTTAAAACCAACTTTATTTGAGGAACTCTTCTTGTTTTTAGTGTCGTTAAGATGTTTAGATAACGAGCGATAAGCCAGCCCATGATAGAGTCCAATTGCCATTTTAAGGCAAGTAGGGCAAGGCTATGGGTTCTTCAGCCCCCCTGGCGCGGTACAAATAAATATAATTTGTGACGCCTCAATATTCATCTGTACGGAAAAGCAATCCATCCCGACATTTTTAATTTCAATTTGCACAGCTAATAAGATCGGGTCACCCGTTTTCATGAGTAAGCCACCTCGATCACTTTCTTTCATTCGTTTTTCAAGACAAAAACATTCAACACCGGGTTCGATTCCTACATATAGCCATAGGTTTTATTAAGTCAGTAAGTGAGAAATAATATTTGAAGTAGGAAAAATAGTATCTTAGAAGAGTCCTCTACCTCCCTCCTAGGTAATAAAAAAAAATTCAGTGTAGGATTAAACACAAAACTCAATTTTTTTTTAGATATTACTAATATGGTAAGAGTCAGACCAAAATGTCAGGTCTGATATTTCATACTGGTTGGGTGTGCATATCGTGAATAAAATCATGGAACGGTCAGGCACAAATCAGCTGTGATTTATATAGTAATCGTAAGATATGACACAGATATTACTACCAATACCTGATTGTGATTTTATGTGTCAGATCTGAAATTTGACTGTATCGATAAGGTGTGATTCATGAAGGACTCGCAAGCTATGACTTAGGTATGATTAGTATGGTAAGAGTCAGACCAAAATGTCAGGCCTGATAGTTCATACTGGTTGGGTGTGCATATCGTGAATAAAATCATGGAACGGTCAGGTATAAATCATAGATATGATGGCATTGCAAAACAATAGCTGATTCAGATCTGAATCATGCCTATTTTTCCTGCAGGGAAATCTCTACGCACGTAGCCAAAAATAGCCCGCTGATGATTTTAAACATTCATTAGATTTAAAATTGGTAATGCGAATAAAATAATTTTTGATTGAAACGTTTCTATGTTTCTTTCAAAAATTCAATTCATTTTAAGTTTAGAGAAACTTCGAAAGTTATCCGGGGTACAAATTAGGATTGAGCCACGGATGACCTGAATCTTAAGAAGGAAAGAGTTAGTAGGGTAAACCACCCTAATCTTGACACTCTTCCAGCCAAAAATAAAGATATCAAGTAATTCTGGCTATACTATGTAACGAAACAATTTTTAAAAATTTGTTCGACTTGCACTGCAAGCTGGCAACAAAGCACAGTTTTCTTTAAATTCAAGGTAACGGTTGGTATTTCTTTCTAAGTCACACGTTCGAGTGGAGTTGCTAAAAGACTATTCTTTTTCGATTCAGATTAAGGTGAGAGTGTGAAATATCTATGCTTTTTATAATGAAATACATTAAAACATGAACGTTTTGAATGGTTTGCAAGGTTGTTAACATTTTCTGTAAGTAAACATAAACTTACTTTCAGTATTTTTTCTCATAGTACGAAGTAAAAGAGGTGTCAGGAATTGGTACATTCTTTTCGGTATGTCGATAATTGGAATATAAAAAAAAATTATTATAAACAATATTTTAACTTAAAACTGTTTAATTTAACTCCAGAATTAATCATTATCGAGAAATTATTTTTTATTATTGATTTGCCAAATTCTGACACCGTGTCAAAATTTCAAAAACCTATTATTGGCATAGTGTTAATAATTGGGCACCGAGGTGTCAATATTAGAGAGTATATCAAACTGAATAGGTAATTCTATTAATTTTACGAAAAAGGAACCAACAATGTACTTATTAAATTGCTAAAGAAAAACGCAGAACCACTGGTCAAAGAAAAAAATACTCGAAAGAGGCATTGCAAATGGCTTTAAATGCAATTGATAATGGCATGAGTAAGAAACTCGCTGCCAAAACATATAATGTCCCAAGAACAACGCTTATATTTAAGAAAAAATACCCAGATAGGAAAGACCGCCCAGGATCACGGACTATGTTAACAGATGCGGAGGAATCGCATTTAGTTCAATGGATAAAAATAAATAGCCGGAAAGTGTTTCCAAGGAGAAAAGAAGATTTGATAGCTAGTGTTGCGAAATATCTTAAGAAAGTAAATAGACTTAATCTATTTAAAGATGGAATTCCAGGTGAAAAATGGTATACCCTTTTCCTAAACCGACATCCTGAGATAACGGTAAGAACAGCAGAACCTGTCACTTCTGCCAGCGCATGCGTGTCTCAGACTGATATCAGGAAGTGGTTTGTGAATATTGAGAAATATCTCAAAGACAATAATTACTGCCAGATTCTAGAAGACCCAAAGAGAGTTTTTAACGGCGATGGGACTAATTTTCAACTGTGTCCCAAAACTGGAACAGTTCTATCAATGACAGGAGAAAAGAATGTCTATGAAATAGACCAAGGACAGGCTAAGTCCTGCCTTACCGTGATGTTCGCTTTTACAGCAACTGGCGAAATAACTCCTCCAATGGTTATTTTTCCTAATAAGAGACTCGCAAAAGAAATTACTACAAAAGTTCCTAATATTCTTGGATTATTTGCGAAATGTTTTATACCCACACTTAGTGAATATTGGTACATTATTTCCAGTAATATTATTTGTTGATGCTCATACAACACACGTTACTTTCAGTGTAAGTGAATTATGTACTGAACTAAAAATTATCTTAATAGGATTATATCCAAATGCTACTCGGATTCTACAACCAGCTGATGTAGCTGCTTTTAAATCATTAAAGAATGGCTGGAAAAAAATGTTTTGAAGTGGAGAAGAGAGCACCCTACACAAGCACTCACAAAAACAGAGTTCGTTCCTATTTTAAAGTCTACAATTGAGTCTTCTATCGCGCCCCAAATTGTTAAAAATAGTTTTAAAGCCACTGGACTTTATCCGTGGAATCCTGAAAATATTGATTTCACAAAGTGTTTGGGAAGAAGGGAAGTACAAGAAAATAGAGAAGGAAGTTCTGTAATGACAAAAGAACTAGTTGTTCTTCAAAATTGAACAGTCCGATATTCAATCCATAGAATGCCCTGAAATTGTCGGCAGCAACACCATGCCAACCAAGACCGACAGCAAGCAATTTTTCTACTATCAACCTACTCGAAAAAACAGGAACAACGAACTGTAAAACTACAGAGAATCTTGATCTCTATATCCTTAATCTACCAATTATTTATTAATTCAATTGAAGAGTTCAATGAAAATACACCGGATAATTCGCCTATTAGAGAACCGCAGTCAATTGTTCACGAAGTTTACGTTCACGAAACTGATGCTGTTAATAATGACAAGACAAACTTACTTGAAACATTCACAACTAATATGGAAGAATATTCAATACAAAACAATACAAATCAAGAAATAGACATTGTTGAAACAATTATAACACCGTAAAAAGCTCTTACATTACAGGATACTCTTGTTTTCGCAAATACTCCATTAAGGAAAGGTATTTAGAATACCAAGAAAAGTTCGTTTGTTTTGACATCTAAAGAATGGAAAAAAAAACAGAATTAAATTGAACAAAGGCAAAGAAGAATTGATGAAGTCAAGAAGAGAAAAGAAGAAAGGAATCTTAAAAAGCAAATAACAGCCCAGCGACAAAAAAAAAGAAGAAACAAGATATCGGATGCCAAGCGTGTCAGTGTCCTTTCAAATATAAACCTAAATCAAATTAAAAAAAATAATCCATCTGAGAATAAAAAGAAGAGTAAAGCGTTAAGCAAGAAGATCAAAAAGAAGAAATTGTTATTAAAAGCTTAGATTTTCCAAAGAACTGTTGTACTAGAAAGAATAAACCACTTAAAGAGATTGAAATTAAGGAAATGCTTAACAATAGTGAAGACTCCAGTGAAGATTGAAGTTTGAAGTTTCTTTTTATTGTTTCAATTCATTTTTTTAAGAAGTTTTTTTTTTGTAAGAGATAAATGGATATCTGCTTTTTTTATATATATAAACATACCATTGAATAATTAGAAATATTTAGCTATTCATGCATAATCGATGTAAGATTATTATTATTTTACATAAAATAAAAAGGAAACCTAGGTACCTAGTTATTTTTCATTATAATCCAAGTGTCATTAATGGGTAGTAATGTCAAAATTTGGTAATTGTGTCAATAATGGGGAATGGGCTGCATTTTATAAACGGATTTAATTTCAAATCTTGGGACAATCTTTCATTCTTTTAAATATTATTGACTTATTCTAGATGGTGCGACGAAATTAAACATAAAAATGCGTTATCAAAAACTTCATTATCTTTTTTTTATAAAATGTTTAGCTGCATTCGTGCCTTAAAGTGTCAATAAATGGGTGGTTTACCCTAGCACGGTATGCATGTATTAAGGCGAGAAGGAAAACAATGAGAGAACCATCAGATTAGGATTGCAACTAAGCTGTGTAAATTTTACAGGTAATATTGGCTACTGCAGTACGAATATAATACCATGTACTTTTCGGTATGGCGCCATATTCAAAAATAACGCATTACATGCTCAACAGTTATAAATATTCCTGAGACTGTTTTTTCCCAAGAAATTTATTAAGAAAAAAATTAATGTAGACTTTGAGTTGTGTTATGAATTTCGAACGCAAAACGCAACTTCTCACCATCAAATGGCTGACAAGACGGACGACAGGCAAAACGATAAGTGCGGAAAATGCAAAAAAAAGGTGAAAGATTGCGATTCGGCAATTCAGTGCGACGGTTTCTGTAAAAAGTGGTATCACACTAAGTGCGTGAAGATTAGTGATGATGATTACGCTAATTTGCAGAAGTTGGAAGTGAAAGTCATGTGGCAGTGTGAGGACGACCGATTGCTATTTGAAAAGCTTGTTAGCAATGAACTCGGGGAGTTCTTAAAAGGCTGTGCGGTCACAAAAAATAGTGAATTGAAACAGGTAGTTGAGGTCACTGAGAATTTGGCTAAGGTAAGTGATTTAGACAAGAAAATCAATCTGCCAGGCAATAACGGCAACATATTATCATATGCGTCAGTGGCTAAAACAGCCGTGAATCCAACTGTCAAC
Source organism: Beris morrisii (assembly GCA_951812415.1). Taxonomy (NCBI): domain Eukaryota; kingdom Metazoa; phylum Arthropoda; class Insecta; order Diptera; family Stratiomyidae; genus Beris; species Beris morrisii. Next base: position 43,792,656 of record OX638313.1, on the reverse strand, counting down.
CGGGACAATATTTTTAACGGTGGAATTGTAATTAGGCCAAATATTGAACAAAACAGTGATACAACTATGAGCCAACTACGAGCAAAAATTCAACCTTCTAAATTGAAAACACCTATAACATTTCAAAAACAAATTTCCAAAGGAGGCATCATTTTAAAAACGAATTCTGCAGAAAATACAAAGATTTTATTGGAGGAAATTAAATCAAAACTTGGGAGCTGTTGTTCAATCGATACAACCAAACAAAAGATCGCCGCGGATGATAATATATGTGCTAGAAAAAATTTATACAAGCGAGGAGTTGCTACTGCAAATCAAGTCGCTTAATAGAGATATTGATAAGGATTCTAATTTGAGAGTAGTCCATACTACAATAAATAAGAACACGAACAAAATAGTCACTTTTGTAGAGGCAAATGGTGTTTTATTTAATCGGATAGTAAACAAATACGTTAATATAGATTTCAATAGTTACTATTTTAAAGAGGATTTCAATGTACAACGATGCTACAAATGCCAAAGATATGGTCACTCTTCGAAAAACTGCGGGCAACCCACAGAAACTTGCGCAAAATGTGCGGGCTCTCATAGAACGATGGACTGTTCTAATACAAACATCAAGTGTACGAACTGTTTTTTGAAAAAATCAAACGATTGTCTCCATAGAGCAAATAGTACAGAGTGCCCAGAATACCAGAAAGCGATTAAGATCATCCAGAGTAAAACGGATTACTTGTCAAAAAATCTATCATAATGAATAATAACATTAAAATATTATACGCAAATATTCGGAGTATGAGGCACAAAATCCCATCCATCGAGGCATATCTCCAAGTTAATCCGGACATACATATTATAATATTCAATGAAACATGGCTTTACGACACTGAAACCCAATATTTTGCCCTTAAGGGATTCTGTTCGGTACACAACTGTCGTAATTCAGGGCGAGGAGGAGGGACAGCGATATTTCTAAAGAGTGATATGCATTTCAATCAGATATTGATGGACGATGTATATAACACAATAATAGTAGAGGTAATGATCAATGATGCTCCAACAAAAATAGCAACATTCTATAAGCCCCCAAATGAATCAGTAGACCGTTTTATAAATTACCTCGACTTAGTCTACGAGAAGTATCCTAGAATTTTAACAATAGCCGACACAAATATTAACATCCTTCACGAAAATATCTCAACTCGTAACTATAAAGAAATGTTAGCCATCAACAACGTCGAGATACTAAACGAATTTAAAGCTACTAGAATTAACGGACAGGCATCATCATTAATTGATCACGTTACAACAAACATACATTTGGATGAGAAAGAGTTTAGTATTGAATTAGATGACTGGCCAGATCTAGATCATAAAGTATTAACGCTTACGATTGATAATGCCAGAGTCAAAACTACAAAAATGCTAAAAAATAAGGTCCAATTTCTTGACAGAGAGATCTTAATAAAGGAAGCAAAGGCAAGGATAAGAGGTCAAGAAATTCAAACAATTGAACCTTTAATTGATATAATAAAATCCGCCAAATTAGTAGCGACAACATCTAAAATGAGACGAACAAGAAATAATACTTGGATTTCATATGGTATATTAAAACAAATTGATAATAAAAAAAAAAGCTACAAAAAAATGTTGATGAATCCCAATGACCAGAAACTACGTGAAGATTATAAGCGGATAAAAAACTAGACAACAAATATGATCCGAATGGCTAAGGAGCAGTACTATAATTACCGATTCGCTACGACGGATGGAAATCCGAGGAAGCTATGGACAGTAATTACAGAATCTATTGGTAAAAGCGATAATTACGAAGTTAAAAAAAAGGGAATTGATGAGTTAGATTCCCGAGATGGTCTGATTAAAGATCATGCGTTAATCGCCAACGATTTAAATGAACACTTCGGAACGATTGGCTCCACTCTTGCGGAGAATCTAATAAACCATAGTAATGCGAAGAATTTTCAAAGATTCTGCTGTCCTTCGGTAACAGAGGCTATGTTTCTTTTTCCAACAGATTATATTGAAATTGAAAATATTATAGAGGAACTCAAATCCAACATAGCCCCCGGTATTGATGGCATCTCAACAAATGATTTGAAGATACTTAAGACAATAATCTCTTCACCACTAAGCACTGCCATAAATAACCATCTAAACTGTGGTACATTTCCCCCTTGTTTGAAAACAGCACTGATTTCTCCCATTCATAAAGGAGGCTCAATAAAAGATCCTAATAACTATAGACCAATAGCTTTAACTAGCGCAGTTAGCAAAATATTTGAAAAAGTAATAAACAGGAGGTTACTGAATTTTATAAAGAAACATATTGGTTTTGATAAACAACAATACGGATTTCAGGAAGGCAGCAATACGACATCAGCCTTATTAGATGCAATGAAATTTATAAATGAAAGCCTCGATAAAAGTTATTATGTCGCTGCGATTTTTGTGGACTTAAAAAAAGCTTTTGACACAGTAAACCATATATTGTTGCTCGATCAATTGAAGGAAATTGGAATTAGGGGAAAGGCCAATGACTTAATAAAAAACTTTTTAGTAGATCGACGAACTAAGCTCTCCTAAGATAGTCAATATAGGCGTCCCTCAGGGTTCGATTCTCGGACCTACTTTGTATCTGCTATATATACATAACCTACAGTTCGCGTGCCTTAAAGCAAAATATATTACCTTTGCTGACGACACGTTACTTCTTTATAAAGGTAAATATCCTGATCAACTGGAGCTGTTGATTAATTCTGATCTGAAACTATTTCAACATTGGCTCTTAGGTAATATGTTGACATTAAATACATTGAAGACAAATTATATGATCTTTAGACAAATTAACAAACTGGATATTGACTTGAAACTAGAAATAGATGGAATTCAACTAACGAGAGCACACGAAACAAAATATTTAGGGCTGATAATTGACGATAGACTTACTTGGACTCCTCACATTACTAAACTTAGAAACAAAATTGCCCCCATTATTGGAGTAATAAGGCGTAACGACTATCTACACGTACCAATTAAGAATATGCTCTATAATGCATTTATTCTGTCCAACATAAGTTATGGACTTCTTCTATGGAGTCAAACCTCGAAAAGAAAGCTAGACAAAATTGCGAGACTTATGAATAGGGGCATTAAAGCCATTCATAATTTACCCTATTTAACACCATCGAAGGAACTTTATTGTGCTTATGGAAGGCTTACCTTACAACAGCACATAAGCCTGGAACGTATTAAGCTTATTTATAATATTAAGAACAATAGACTAAAATCCTCAATCAAATTGATCCACAATCACGATATACACAACTTTAACACAAGAAGTGCAGATTTTATTAGACAACAAGGTTGTCCTAGGACTGACCGACTTAGAAAAGATCCTGTATTTGAGGCAATTTGTGAATATAACTCTTTAAGCCTAGTACTAACTAGAAGCGAAACGAAATTTCCCATACAAATTTTTCGTTCGAGCGAAAATTGTTAGTGTATTTTGTATGTGATTTGACAGAAAATTTCGTTTTCGCTTCTAGTTAGTACTAGGCTTTACCTTCAATAATACAAATGGCAAGGAATGTCTTTCAGCTAAAGCACCTTGCAAAGAAGCATCTTCTTTGTCGAAGCTACGAATGTGATTTTTGAATTGTTGCAATTATAGACGACCTGAATCAGATAATTTTAGTCAGGCGGCTTCACCTACTTATCGAAGACCTGGTCCTCGAGCCATCAGACGAGACTGACGCCTAAACGTATGGTTGTGGTTTAAGTTGTTGTTGCATGTTTTGCGAATTGCTTATTTTTACTTTTTATTTTTATTACTATTAGTTTTACTATATATATAACTATAATTAATTATTTTTATTTTGGTTAATCTTTTAATTTTAATTTTTTTTCCCTTTCATTTCCACACTTATTTCTTTGCATTTTGCAAATCAGGTTCTTTTTATTTTATTTTATTTTTATTTCTCTGATAACTTAGTTTTTGTTTATTTGTTTATTTTTTGTTTCTTATTTTTTATATATTTTTTTTTAAAATTTATTTCTACTACCCCTTATACCAGTGCGATGTACTGACTGGGGAGTACTCTTGGGCTTAAGGTATACAAATTTTTAGACATTGAGCCCAATGTCGACATACATGCATGAGTATGTTGATACGGTGAAAATTTTTCCAGCTCATTGAGCTGTGTGACAATATTGTCTCCAGTTCTTTAAGCTGCGAAAGTGTGCCCAAATGGGGAGTTCTTCTCCGACTTTTTGAGTTGGAGGGAGTTGCCCATTTTGCATGAAGGGATTAAATCTATTATTATTATTATTATTAAATCGAACAATTTTAATTGTCAGAACTGATAATTCATATTGAAAAGTTTTTAATTTTCTTTAAGTTGTTGCCCATGTTGTTCGAAATTCGAAATTTTAAGAAGGAGCGAGAGGGTACGATTTTATCGGCTATATCTATCTGTCATATCGTATAGAGAAATGAGCCGATGGGGTCTCCATTTATATAGCTCAGTGCTCCCGACCCAGTGTAGAAAAGTGTACACTGAGTACACTACACTCGACAAAAAAAACAGCCACCTCTGACGTCACACCGACAAAAAGAACAGCATTAGGGTAGAAGGTGTAACCTAGTGTAGAAAGTGTATGCAAAAAGAACAGACCTATTAGGTCTGTTCTTTTTGGCTACACCTTCTACACTTTTTTACACTGACTTTTGAGTGAGTGCAGAGAGGTGAAGAGGATGAATGAAAAAAGAACAAATCTAATAGGTTTGTTCTTTTTTCATTCATCCTCTTCACCTCTCTGCACCCGCTCAAGAGTTAGTGCAGAAAAGTGTATTCTAGTGTAGAAAGTGTATGCAAAAAGAACAGACCTATCGGGATGTTGCCGTCAATGTAGCGTCAATGAACCGTGTGAATGAAACGAAGTTTGCAGGCAAATAAATCTTTCATTAAAAGTTGACAAGTAAAGGGAGTTCAGGAAAATAATCGAGTTGGTTTTTAGACCAATTCATCCCTTGAAATAGCATTGCATTGGTTTGGTTTGGATGCCCCGATTGATACAACTTAAACAAAGCTGCCCATACACCACGTTACGTGATTCACACGCCAAGTATTATGGAAAGTTATAGGCGAGATGGAACCGCCGGAGCCCTCTCCCAACATGAGTGGCATAGAAAAGAAGGAAAAGCTTTTTTTTTCACGCACAAGCAAAAAAGTAATGTAAGAGATTTTTCATATTTTACATTAACGTTCCAAATGAAACTTTGGTATGTTTTAGGATGTGGTCAACAAAAATTTTTGACATCCGGGACGTAAAACAATGAATAAAAACGTTTTAAAATTTTTGATTTCATCCAGCCAGTACAGTTCGAGACGCCATTATGGCATGTTTGGCTGACGCGCGCTACATTCCAACTAAGTTCCGTGCAGCCCTGCGGGGCTCAGGGATTAAAACTCCCTTTTCGCGTTCATGTTTGGCTGTCGCGCGCTACGCTCCAACTACCTTTCGTGCAGCCCTGCGGTGCTAAAGGGATTTAAACTCCCTTTTTCGCGTCCATGTGTGACGAGAAACGTCAAACGGAACCGTTGGTTCGAATAAAATGTACTGGGTGAGCAAAATTAAAAATTTGAAATCGGTTTTTTTATATAGTTTTACGTCCCGGATGTCAAAAATTTTTATTGACCACATCCTAAAACATAGCAGTTTCATTTCGAACCTTAATGTAAAATATGAAAAATCTCTAACATTACTTTTTCGCTTGTGCATTATAGAGAATCTTTACCGAAAAGAAACTTAATTGGTCACGACATGGGGCTAGTAAGCATTCATCTAAATTTGGTACGGCACAAATCCGGTGCCTTCCCTTGTCCAAATTAGCTTCAGCTTTTGAAACCGCTAGACGAGACGTTTCTTCGAGATGCAGCACAATTCCACTCAATCTGTGAATCACCACTTGGGTATTATTCTGCAGGAAATTCTTCCGGGCAATTATTTTACACAGAGTCGCAGTTAAGAACATGATCAGATCAAATCTTGGAAGCTGTTCAGTCGAAGACAGGCCCTTATCTCCGATCTGCGACGGAATTATTTCAATTGGGTTCAAAACAGCTGCTTCTCCTGACCCCGCAAAACGAATTAACCGAAAGCCAAATCGAATTAAGACCATCTTCTGGCGGGTTTCATACAAGTTACAAAGTTCTAAAAAGAGGACAAATAAATTTCAGTTCCGTTCAGAATTCTGACTGCGGCCGCTGAAAACTTTTGTTCTGACCGTTTGCCACATGTGCCAAGTTGTACGGCAATCGTCGGCCAGCAGCTTGTGCAAATTTCGCAACGAGACGACAGACTCGACACGATCAAGAACTCTGCTACAGCTGGCGTTTCAATGGAATTCTTCGCGATATAAAAACCTGTAAGAAATCCGCCCGGAACTGTTCAAACGTACACGCATCCACGAATCGAAAAATTAGGCCGATTGCCTGCCAGTTGCTACGGACCATCTCGGTAGAAAAAAAACACCCGTCCAGTGTGTCGACCTACAGCCTTGACCTCACGACGAACGACACAACCTAAGAATTAAGAAACGGTTCGTCTCGCATGAAAGAAAACTGCCCCAGAATTCGTGAAAATTGCCACTGCAACTTGTGCCAAATCGAATCGTCGAAACCCTTCAAAACTCACAAAATGCGCATTAAAACCGCACGTTAAAGAAAAATCGCGAAAGAAAAAAGAACACGTGCGTCTTAGCATACAGTAGCCGCCGACACCGTCAAGTTTTTTTTTTTTTTGCACAAAATTTTCTGCCGTTTTCCGGGCGGTCCGTGTAAATTCCCGCGACATTCACAAATCGAGCGTCACTCGATCGTTCCGACTGCGTTTATTTGATTTTAAGTAAAAAATGAAAATGTTTTCTCACCGATTTCGAAATGAAAAGTCGCCTCAGAATTTTAAAACACCCCAGAAGATAGTAAAAACTTTTGGTATTTTCGGTTGCCGCCTCGAGCTGCTTGCTGCCTTGTGCCTTTGCCTTCCTCGTCGAAACCAAAAACGCAAAACGCACCAGACGACGACACGAATGAGAATGAAACGACAGAACGCGGAACATCGAACCGAATTGGACGGAATGTCGTGAATGGAACAGACTGTGAATTTGGTACACGAAGCGCACACAACGGCCAAAATGTCAACTGCAAAAAGAGGTATTTTTCGGGGAAGAAATATTGTTAATTGTTGCAAAAACGAATAATTCCGAGTAATTAATGCAATTTTGATCCGAATGTCTTTTGATTGTTGCCGTACAAATTCGACCCAATTAGACGATTCTCGAATTTTATTCACCTTGGGAGATGTGTACACCAACCCAAGTGAGGTTAAGTTTTCGAAATACTGTTCAAGTTCATTTATTGTCGATTCAAATAACTTTTTACATTTTACACTAGATTAACATAATGATAATTTTCTTTTTAATTTTTCTTGACACTGGGGTGTCTCATGTGAAAACAATTATAAATCAAAGTATCAGCCTAGAGCTGCCAAAAATATTTCTTTTTAAATAATAAATGACTTTTCTTTAATTACAGCATACCTTGACAAAAAAGGGATATACTTTACATTCTGTTATGTGGAAGAAAATAGAATAAATAATTATATAAATACTTAAAAGCTAAAAAAAAAAAAAAATTTTTCACAACATAATATAATAGGGTAAAGCACCCAGTTGCGAGCCCTACGCCAGTTCCGAAGCACCATCTTTAATTCTACGAATAGTTAAGAATTTATGACAGTTTTTCCTTCACTATCATTTTTATCAATCACTTTCAATTGCTTTTAGTAATTCAGCTATAGGCTTCGTGTGAAATATTTTCAATTGTTGTCAGAATTCGTAAAGAACACACGTGTTCCACAAAACGGCAAATTCCTTATAGTTTTCGTTAAGAAACTTCAGTGACACCATAGTGCTTAAAACATTAGTTTTATATAATTGGTGTAAGTATTGTGACAATATGGAAAGTGTGTGCTTCAAATATTATTATGTAATCTATTAAACATTGAAAATTTTATATTTAATTAGAATAATAAGACGGCTCGGGACTGGTACTGTATTTCTGGTAATTTCCATTTTCAAGCCGGGTGGCTCGCAACTGGCATTTATGTATCTTTTTCATGGACCCTGTTGCGAGCCCCAAGTTCTGAGCCTCCTTCGAAGACAATTTCCTTAAAAATACAATTTTAATTAAACATAATTATACCGAAAATATTTTAATATAATAGGTGTGTTTTTTTGCGCATTTATCCAGATTAGAGTAGTGATTAAAATTTACATTGAAAACACCAACAATATTGCTGTTTTTGTTATTTTTTATTCCTTTTCCCTGTAGATAGTAGGCAAGAATATAGATTTTGACCGGAATAGTTAACCCAGTAAGCTCACTGGGGGAACTATTCGCGATAAATTCTCTAATCTAGCCTACTATCTATGGAAAAAAGTTAAAAAGAATCGTAAAAACAGCAATGTTGTTGTTATTTTGTATATAAATTTTCTATGCTGTCCTATCCTACTCTGGAGAGCATTAAAACGCACCTAATATTGTTATAATGAATTATTATAGATATTTTTGGTTACGAAGTGTGTTTACTATGATAAAGTTAAAAAATATTCACTTGTTTAAGATATAAGGTAATTGAATATGCAAAACCGAAATATACACAGGAACAATTACAGGTTGCTTTAGAGGAAATAAGGAAAGGGTCAACAATTCGTTCTGTAGCTCAGAAACATGGGATTCCGCGCGGTACAATACAAAACCGTTTGCATAATAGAACGCATAAACCAATCAGTAGCCCTTCACCTATTTTAACTGATGAATAAGAAGAGAAAATTGTCGACTGGATATTACTGTGTCATCTCAAAGGCTTCCCTAGAAGAAAGGAGGATATTCTATTTGCTGTAAAGGAATATTTGGATGCCCTGCCTAGAGGAAATCCATTTAAAAATAACACCTACGGGAATAAATGGTACAAGAGATTCCTCCAGCGACATCCTTCTTTGTCTGTTAGGAACCAGAAGCAATTACTGATGCTAGCTCCAAAGTTGTATATAGTATATTTAATTGCTATATAAATGTGATCTTAACATTTTTCATAATTATAGAACGTTGAAAACTTCAATATATCTGAAATGCCAATTATTTTTATGGGTGATTCAAATGTATCGGACATTACGTCGTTTCTTACGAAGCCTGATACTCCTGCGCGGTTAGCGATACGACAAACCGAAAAACCAAGTTATATTATTTCATCAACACCTTTTTTTTTGTTAAAATGAAAAATATATTTCTTTTTATTTAAAATCTTGGCTTCTTTAAATAATGTTAGGTACTATTTGCTATGAGAGCATGTGTGGCTCGGAACTGGCACATGATGGCTCGGAATAGGGATCAGAGCGGCTCGGAACTGGAACAAAGGCCATTTTAAACTTTTTATTGATTTTCTTTAAGCTATTATACCAATTTTTTGTTGAATTGGTATTATAACAAATAAGAATAAAATATTAAATCAGAATAGTAAAATATCAGATTGGTAACTGTATATTCTGATTTTTAACGATGACTCAAAGTCAACATTTGTCTTAAGGGGGCTCGGAACTGGGGTCTTTACCCTACATAGCATAACTTATTCACAGCTTAACTTCAAATTAAATTTTTTTTCTTAACAAGAATTAGTGCTAATTTATAACAAAGGAAATTAATGATATTATTTCAATTAAGTAATTTTCGGAAAAGTGCCAATATGCTATAAAACAAGCGACAGCAATTTTAACAAGGTAATTACTGTATTATTCAAAAGGAAGAAGAACAATGTACTTAAGATTATTATTACTAAATTATCTTGTTTAATTTCCTGAGCATAAAAGCATATACTACTGTAACTACATTAATTTATGTAACTATTCAGGCACATATAGTTGTTTTACAATGTATTACTATACAAAATGTAATAACGAATTTTAATACAAGCTTTATATTTCTTAAGTTTAATTAAATTAAATTAAATAACTCCATAACACAAAGGGTGTTTTACAAAATATCACAGTACAGTGAGTAAATAATGAGATACGCAAATTAATGATAAAAGTAAAGGTTTCTATTCATAACCGACTTAATAACTTAGCGGAGAAATAGGAATATTAATAGTTATTCTGATTATACCTAATTTAATTGGGGAGGGAATCTTATGCACAGCCAAAAACGGAGCGAGCGACGTTACCAATTCAATAATCAAAAGCGGAAAAGAAAAAAAATCTTTATGACTAATTATTGTGAAGTATTCTAAGTCTATCTGTCTCATATGCAGTGTCGCCAACTATTTTTCTTGGATGAGCACTAAAATATAAAATTTTGAGCGTTAATTTCAACTTAAAGACACTAATATTTAATTTTTTGCAAGCGGTAAAACTAATTTTTGACCGCTGAGACGATATTTTGAGCACTAAATTTAACGCTGGAAGCACTAAATTGGCATCACTGCTCATATGGGATTATCGGCAAACAGAGTCGGAGAGGAATCAAATACCTTGCCCTATCAGCAATTAGCCCCTGTGGTTAGAGGGATCCCGCACCTCATAGAAACCTATCAGTTTTTTCATGTTATCTACCGCCGAAATACCGGGGTCGTTAAGTAGATTACATGGTGAGGATCAGCTATTTTGACCGAGTGGTTATCTCTATAAATGTTTTTTAAAAGAACGTTATCATGAGCATCAAATTTCTCAATCCTTTTGTTCCAAAGCTCCGCTATGTATGTTATAATCGGTACCATTTTAGCTTCCTTATATATTGTTACGTGTAAGCCTTGCCACCGCGCAACTCGATCGATTACGAATAAGGGAAACAGCAACAACCGAATACCTAGTTGCAAAGTTACCCAATCAAAAGCCTAGTTGAAGTAAATAAGAGAGCTAAACAACACGACTATATCTCCCCTCTAATCGAATGCTCTCCAATGTACTAGAACCCTCTACATACACCACCGAACGAAAATCAAAATCGAAAGCTCTAAAGCTTTCGAGAAACATCCACATCACCGAGCGAACATTCAAGTATATCCTAGACTGCAACCGGCTAGTATAAAAGCAGGTGAAGCTTTCAGCGAGGACATAGTAATTTTTATTACGTCGACTGTGACAGACAGCGTGTATACGCGACCGTATTGGTGGAAAGCGATTGATAGAGTGCGATCGAGACAAGTGCTATGTAAAAGCGGGCGGTATTGCCATACAGTGCGAATAATTGTGCGAATATAATTAAAGTGCGATTGAATAAATAATCACTTATTTTTATTTTAACCAAATTGTGTTTTACTTGAAATCCCGGCGAACCCCTAGCTCGCAACAATATGGTTTTATTTGAAAAATATTTATTATCAATATTGAACTTCATGGACAGGCAGTCCCTAAGCATTTTCCTTTCAAAGAGTTCTAATTTTCTAGCAAACGTTGTTGAGATTGAAAACTAGCATGAGAATCCGTAAGTAAGGATTGGTTTGATTAATTGTTTATAAAGGAGGAGTTTATAGTTTTCTTATGTAATTTATTTTTATAGTGAAAAAGCCTTGCATATAACAGGCGAACTTTATTGGCTTTGCCGAGCTGGACAGAGATATAAGGATTAAATTTAAAAAGATTAGTAAAGTTAACCCCCCGGTATTTTACACTTTTTTTGAAGGAATGTTTATTCCGTCTAGGGATAAACTGAGGTTTTTTGCTCTTTTGGCTGTGCCACTTGGTCCCTTACCGCCAGCGTTCCTAATGCATATGAATTCCGATTTGCATGGGTTTATCTCCAAGCCCCACTGCTTATAATATGAATTTACTATATTGAGATGACTTCTCATAAAGCCCAAGGCTGTTTCAGGATCCTTTTCATTGGCATAAATCACCGTATCATCGGCGTCCTATAAAGCTGTTGATTTATTTTACAGAAGAGAGTCTAATTCATAATGCGGGAAGTCGTATAGATTGATGTTGTATAATTTTGGACCCAAAATTAATCCCTGTGGAATCCCTCTATTTAACTCTAAAGGTAGGAACTTGTTTCCATCTATCTTACAAAAAGTTTCCTATCTTGGAGGAAGCTATGAAGTAATTTCCTCAATTCACCAGGAATATTTAAGGAATCTAGTTTGAAGAGCAAACCCTTGATCCACATAGAATCAAAAGCCTTTTTAATGTCCAGTTTGACCAGTGCAGTAACTTGTTCGTTGTTTACCCTTACGAGTACTTCCTCGATTTCTGAAAAAGATTGTTTTCCTATTATTCTATTAACCACTCTGAAGGATGAAGACCCTGTTCGAAATAGTGTAACAAAAAAAAAATTGGTAAAAGTTCGTTATAAAATTTCTTAAGAATCTGCCGAAATTAGGCCCATTTTTCATGCGATCGAACAATTAAATTATGTAAAAATATTAACATTGCATTTTTTTTTTGTATTAACCACACCCACAAGTTGCAATCGTGTACAAGTAGGCAGTAGAAAAATAATATCAAGGGCGCAAAACCGTTCGATTTAATTCGAAACTTAATGAAAACTCACTACAGAAATGTAATTAACAGAGAAGAGGCGTGTGATTTGGTTGGTGCCTTTCTTGAGGGGTGCTTTTTAGGGGGTCATATTGTACGAGGGCGATTTGATAATGACCTGTAAAAATCAAGGAGGGGGCAGGTAAGGAATTTGTTGTTTTTTTTACCTGGACCATTCTTAAATAGATTACCTGCAAAGATTAAGCCTGATACCTCTTTTAGTTTTTGTGAAACATCTGTCTAAGCAAGTCAACTTCTAGTAATTTTTAAAAATATAACTTTTTAAAAAGAAAAAAACTAAAGTAACCAAAGAAAAATTAGATAAACATTATTGGGACTCTGCACCATCGATCCGAACGATTTACAACTGGTTTTCAGAATTCAAGTGTGGTCATAAGAGCACAGAGACCATACCAAGTCCAGGTCGTCCAAATGAGGTCACCACGCCAGATATTATCGAAAAAATCCAGGATATCGTGATAGAAGATCGTCGAGTGAAAGTGCGTGAGATAGCTAAGGTAGTAAACATCTCATCTGAACGTATTTGGAATATTTTGAAACATTGTTTGGACATGAGAAAGCTATCCGTAAGATAGGCGCCGCATTTGGACACAATTGACCAAAAACGCAATCGTGTGACAACTTCACAGCACGATATGCAGCTGTTTCAACGTAATCCAAATGAATTTTTTCGTTGATTCGTAACTGTTGATGAAGCATGAATGCACCACTACACTCTAGAAACCAAACAACTGTCAATGGAAGCCGGTTCAAGCGCACCGAAGAAGGCAACCGTTCCATCGGCTGGAAAGGTTATGGCGTCAGTTTTTTGTGGGATTATTATTATTATTTAAAACTGGTAGAGCCTAAAGAAGCCTCACTACTTCTCGAACTACGACCTAAGAGGTCTTTTGTTCCTGGCTCTTAACCACTCCCTAGGCCATATCGATTCCTTTGAGAAAGGAGATGATTTTACTCAGGGGAGTCTTCGACAGGTCTTCACAGGTGAGAGTAAATCCACCGAGAATCTGCCTTCTTGATCTGGCCACTGCATCACAATCACACAGAATGTGTGCCGTGGTTTCAGATGTGATATCACAGAATCGACATGTATCTAGTGATACTTTACCGATGATCTTAAGGTGATAATTAAGGAAATAGTGTCCGGAAAAATATCCCATTATGACCCGTGCGTTATACCTGCTTAAGGAAAGGAATTCCGACACTCTCCTACTTGAGAAGGTCAGGAATTTCTTTGACTGTCTAAGTCCTGAAAGTGAGTTCCAATAATCTTCCACCTGAAGATTTACCCACTTAAAAATACCATCCTTAATGAAGCCTTTACCTACTCCACAGAATGGTTCCGGGCCAATCATTGGTGAGTTGGCTCCCCGCTTAGCTAGCTGGTCAGCCGATTCATTACCCGGAATACCCTCATGTCCTGGCACCCACATCAGGGTTAGACTATTATGATGTGCCAGCTCTTTAAGAAGAGTATGACAATCCCACACAAGCCTAGAACGGAAACAATAAGATTTCAGCGCTAGCAGTGCCGCTTGGCTGTCAGATAGGATAATAACTGTAGCGCCTTTTGGTTTATTCAGTAGAAGTTTACCTGCGCACAGCTCTATGGCATGTACCTCAGCCTGAAACACAGTGGCGGTTTGTCCCATTGCCGTCCATATTGTGGGATTCCTATGGAATAATATTCACCGAATACTAGCAGAAAAGGAAAACAATAACGGGAGCATATTATACTATGTTAATGGTTCGATTGAATGCTGAAATCAAGGAAAAACGGCCTCATTTGGCGATGAAAAAAGTGTTGTTTCATCACGACAACGCTCGGGCTCACACGACCGCTGTTGCAATGACATAATGGTTTGTTCATAGTTCATTTATTTCAATAATACTTAAATATATATAGACACAGTTTGTAATTTTTTTAGAGAGTAGGCTGGAGCCTTTGCAACTACAATAATGAGTTTAGTACAAGACAAGAAAATAATGTGAAACTTTTTAAAGTTACGGAAATATTGTTTGCTTAAGGAAAAATTGAATCAACTAAAAAAACCTTACAAATAAATTAACCTAATTAACCTAACTTATAGTACCTTAGAACTAAATAAAAACAAATAAAATACATTCGCAGAAGGAACTTATAGGATAGATGTAACCAGAGGATTTGTGACATATCGACATCTGCTCAAAAATAAAGATTGGGCTTTAAGAGCCATAACATTGATCATTGAAACTTCAGCCTCCTGGTGAAGACGTTTAGTCGAGTAAAAGAATGGTTTGTCCGTTATAATTTTAAGGCATTTGTTTTGTATTATCTGCAACTTTTTCTTGTGCACGTTTGCACAGTCGTTCCATACTGGAGAACCATATAAGATGATAGGCTGCATTACCATTTTATATACTAGAATTTTATTGTCAAGTGATAGCTTAGATTTCCTATTGATGAGTGGATATAGGGCATGTATACAGCGAGAAATTTTGGAGATTGTATTTTCGATGTGAGCGTGGTAGGTTAGTTTTTTGTCTAACGTGAGACCAAGGTAGGTGATAGTGTCAGACCATTCAATGGGCTCTGCACCGAAGCGTAAAGGTCGGCATGGCAAGTTCCTGAAGGTACGTTTCTTTGTAAAGAAAATCGATTTCGTTTTGGAAGGGTTTATTTTAATTCTCCAATTGTTGTAGTATTCGTCGAACACATTTAGTTGGTCTTCAAGACTTTTAATTATATTGGACGGATTGTCGGAGCTGCAATAGATGTTTGTGTCATCAGCGAAAATTGCCACTTGACAATTCTCATTTATTGGTATATCCGCAGTGTATATGTTGAACAATGTTGGACTCAGGCAAGAACCCTGGGGTACACCAGCAGGAATTTGACGAAAGTTGGAAAAGGAAGATCTCAATTTGACAGTAAAGGTTTTTCCTTCGAGAAAAGACTTAATCAGCTCACAAATGTACAATGGAAAGGAGAACTTGTATAATTTGTATACTAATGCATCGTGCCACACAGTGTCGAACGCTTTCTCAATATCAAGAGCCACCATACCTATAGAGTTTTTCTGGTGAAGGGAATTTCTGATGAATCTGGTTACCCGCAATAATTGGTGACTTGTAAAAATCCCTGCCCTGAAACCAAATTGTATGTCTGGTAAGATATTTGACTCATTTAATAATGTCTGGATCCAATTTACGCTAAAAATTGCTCCCTCACCCACCGATTTGGCCCCCTGTGACTTTTTTTCCAGACTGGAAAAAATTGCTTGCTGGAAAGAGATCCACCACGAATACTGACGTCCATGGAACACATCAATGAAACCAACGCCTTGGAAAAATCATATAATTTGGAAGGGATTAAAAAATTGGAAAAAACGCTAGACTAAGTGAGCTAAAAGGAGACTTTGTTGAAAAATAAAATATATTTATTCCGAAAAAATTGTGTTTTCTTGATTTTTACATCCCTCTCAAACCGCCCTCGTAAGTAGCCTAAAATATTCGTTAATTAAAAACTGTAAAAGAATAAAATCATCTAAAAAAAAACGAGGGTACTTCTTGGTTAACGGACCATTAGCGAACAAGAATGCTGCTTTCCTCCTGGTTACTAGTCTGAGCACAATAGTGCGGGCAACGGACGACGGTGATTCAATTCGGGAGCCGGTTTCACCAAAGCAACGTTTTGCTATTACATTAATGTAAATAACTGTTATATCATTGTTATTTTTACTGATGGCACTTATTCCACGTACCCGAAGAGGAGGGTCACCAGTCCCGAGTTGTAAGTAACTCAAACCTACGGTAGTAGTGTTATTAACCGAAGAATCCTGACCAGAGGTTCTATTTGCGGCACCACGGGAGTCGGGGAGCCCATTCAGGGACACTGGAGAGGCCCCCATGGGAGCAACGTGGTGGCTGTGGTTAAGCCCAAGCGGGTAGAGTTCCTTGTGAACTCGATGTGAAGTTGCGTATCAACCGGGTACCGAAGTCCATAGAATAGCAGAGATTTAGATGGGTCTCGCATCCATCAGTATAAATGTAGCGGTTTGCACTCTTATATAGACTGATACCTCTATTATTACAGGGGGGATTGTCGTCACAAAATCGATCCGTATCCGAAGAGGACCGTGTAATTGAGCCCCTGTGGCAGGTGCGCACGTTAAATCACTCGACTATTCTGATGGCACTTATTCAATCTTTTGTAGGTATTTGGCTCACGGTTGCTCTGTGCAAATTCTGGCGTGGAGCTACAAGTCGGGAAACTATTTTGGAAATGTTTACGTTGATATGAGAGGAGTTCCATTCAACATATGTTGCATTCTCTTCTGTTGCCGAATTTAAAAAGATTGCAAAATAAAACGAAACCATATAGGAGCCATCGACGTCTAGGTAGGCAGTGAAAGTGATAAAGATATATTTACCAACCAAATGGAAAAACCTGCGAGATCACTTCAGGAAAATAAACAGAAATCTCCATATTTTCAGACGCTGCAATTTTTATACACCAACGGTTATTAATAACAAATGTAACACAATTGATACCAAAATATTAGGACCCGTGAGCGGATGACGGCAGAATTATATTTAAATCGAATTTTGCCACGCCTCCATCCGCGTCCGCTGTATTGTGTTCACTGTCGCCGTGTCATCCGCGCTATTTTGTTTAGGCTATACAGATATCTAACAAATCTGGCGGCAAATTGGAGCACTGCGACGAGGGATAGGGACTCGTATTGAGTCCGGATGGCAGAATACGCTTCTACAATGAGTACGCATTCTCTTCGGTACCGTAACACAGAAATTTAATAGGTCTTATAAACCCTTGGACAGCTGCAAAGCAACGGAAGTGCACCGCAAACAAAAATCTACATCACCATATCCCCCTCTAGACTATAGCCATGTAGCTCTGATAGTTCGCTGAAAGAAATGACTCCCAGTATCTACTGATATGTAACGTCGCGGGCCGAAACGATAAAAAAACCAGTTAGTTGGATAGCCTTTTTTGAAACTGCATCTTAATATTTTTTTTATTTTAAAAGCAGGACTTTTTACAATAAAAACTTATCTACTATGATGACTGCTCTTTTGTTGTCTTTTAACCACTCCCTAGGTCATATCTATTCCCGAAAGGAGATGATTTTACTCAGGGGAGTCTTCGATAGGTCTTCATACAGTTGTCTCAGACGTGGTTTAATAGAATCGACATGCATCAAACGATACTCTGCCGAAGGCGATAATTGAAGAAATAATGCCCTGAGAAATATTTCAGTATAACCCTCGCATTATACCTGTTTAAGGAAAGGAATTCCGACCCTCTCTTACTTGAGAAAGTCAAGTATTTCTTCGACTGTCTAAGTCCTGAAAGTGAGTTGCAATAATCTTCCCGCTAAAGATTAACCTACTTTAAAATGAAGCCTTAACCTACACAAGCCTACAACCTGAACGAGAAGGAGTCATCAAACCAAACACCAAGATCTTTAATAACCTTAACATTAGCTAAAGGCGAACCATTCAAATTGTAATCATATTTAATAACAGAATTCGTTTTACAAAATATAATGTAGTTGCACTTCGACACATTCAGATATAATAAATTATCATCATACCAAGTTAATAAATTATCTTGTAACACCAGGCAGTCATTCATAGATTTAATACATTTATAAATTTTTAGGTCATCCGCGAAGAGAAGGAATTCCACATCACAAAATACCTCACAAAGATCATTTATGAATAGCAAGAATAGTAGTGGTCCCAGATGGCAACCCTGAGGAACACCAGAGGTAACAACGAAGGATTCTGAAAGCACAGATTTAATTTTCACAGAGCATGAACGACTTACTAGGTAATCTGTAATCCAATTAAGCAGCGTATTTGAGAAACCCATGAAAATAAGCTTAACTAAAAGTAAAGAGAGCATGCGGCCCGAAATAAGAGTCATGTTTACCTCTTACATTGATCACAACGTCATTACCGTATGGTTGAGTTTCATAAACCTTGGTAGTCAGGTCC
Source organism: Beris morrisii (assembly GCA_951812415.1). Lineage (NCBI taxonomy): Eukaryota > Metazoa > Arthropoda > Insecta > Diptera > Stratiomyidae > Beris > Beris morrisii. The sequence continues at coordinate 43,774,019 of OX638313.1, read as the reverse complement.
TTAAGGAGATCATCTAGAACAATGCACAGCAGTGGGGAGAGTACGCCTCCCTGAGGGCATCCAATCACAGCTCGTACAATAAGACCTTTACCTTCGATCTGAGCCTAGATTCTGCGAGAGTCAAGAATCGCTACCATCCAACTTGTTACCGTCTCTTCTACTTATATTTTACGAAGAATTACTTTCTTCTCCAACAATTTATAGTTCTATACACGTACACCAGGCTCAATTCCATTCATAGAACTGTTCTTAAACGATTTTACTTACCTTTTTTTATACAATTCACTCACTTTATCGGGAAAAACCTTTCAGCACCCAAATCGTGCCTCCAAGTTCTATGCGTGACAATCTTCTCCACGTTAATTATGAGCGCATTCCGGATTTCCACGCTAAAAATAATAAAGTTAAGCTTAGACTGTTGGCAGTTTTTACACCCGTTAACGAACTTCGCTTTAAATTTCAACGTCTTGATTTATCGTGCGCACAGCAACTGCAGTTTTTTTTCGTTTAATAACACCATTTATCTCGTTAAAATATTCTAGAGATTTCATTTAGTGGTCTTATGTTTGTAATTTGTATTTTGGGGGCTCTGAAAATTTTTAAAATTCAAATCATATTTTTTAAAAAAATTCAGTTTAGAATATATACTAGAATCGCACAACAATAATACACAACTTTTGCAAGAAAAGGCTTTTCACCACACACGGTAAAAATCCGCTTACAGAATCACCGCGACAGAGCTTGCAAGATGGCCACCAATGATCAGTACTAGAGCGCACCGACTATTGTTTTTCTCCCGGAAAACATTGTAAATAATCGGCGATTCGACATGAAAACAAATTGAAAAGCTACCGAAACGGATATGGATCAAATTATCGCGGCAAGTGTCATTAAGTGATGTGACCGTGACACCGGAAACTTGCTAGTGAAAAGTAGCAGTGAAATCGTACGAGAAAAAAAAATGAATGAGCCGATTCGCGAACGAGACGAAAATGTCGCGGGAATTTGCATAGAACGGAAATATTTGCGTGCGGTGGAAGCGCACAAGGATGAAATCTGTGCCGCGTTCGGTTTCAAATCGTTGCGAACGCTTATATCCGGTGAAAATGCACAGAACAGTGGAGTGCAAGTGTTTTCTGACAGTTCGCTGGACGAAGGGGAAATTGCGAAAAGATTTCAGGTGAGTGCGGGATGGTGTGTGTGTGTGTGGGTGCATAGGTGTGAATGGTGGTGGACAGCGATTCTGGTATCGGACGAAAGTTTTGTTTTTGACAGGAGCCGGAAAACGGTGTGGGGGAATTGCGGGAAACAGGTGTTTGTCCGTTGACGGAATTTCATGTTTTTAATTGGACCAGTTGTTTTTGCAGGGCAGTTGATGCATCGTCTTGCTTTAGTCCGGCAAAGTAACTTTTCTCGCTGAAATACGACCTTTGAAAATAAAAAAAATTGGTTTGGTACAAAATTTGGCGGTACAGTTCGGCTTTTGCCCTGTGTGCAATTGACGGACTCTCACCCAAGCGTCTGAAAAATCAATAGACGTATTTGAACGACGTAGGTCCCGGCTTTATTTGGTCTGTCGCGCCATTGATGATGATGACTTGAAGGACGAATTCTGGGACCAGCAAGAGAAGGAACTGAACGGCGTATACGGTACAACAATTAGTTGTATAACATCTATGACGACCCAGCCGCATTGAACCTTATACCATTTCGTACGCTACAATAAGCGGACATGGCATGGAGCGAATGGATGACAGAATAATTTCCAAACGCACACTGATAGGTAGATCTCAGGGCAAACGACCGGTGGGAAAACCGCGGAAAAGATACGAGGACTCAGTTGACGCACCGAGTTGACTTCAGACAATGTATCCAGAAGGCCCGGCTCGATTTGGACTGTCGCGCCGTTGATGATGATGCCATGTTAGGGATGTTGAAAAAATATCGAAATTGCGATAAGTTACTTACCGAAGCATTCGGAAAACAACGTCTGAATATCTAAAATTAAGCAAACATCTGACCCGTAACCTAGTGGGAGTGCTGACTGGACATTGTCACATGATGAAGCATCTCCATAGGATTAGTCTCTCTGAGAGTAAAATATGGAGAATTCGCGATGATGAAGACGAAATACCAGAGCACATCCTCTGAATGTGAGGAACTTGCTCATAAAAGACGTCATCACTTCGGTTAGGGTCTCATGAAACCTTCGGATTTCCTGGCTATTCCTCTTCGAAAAACAGTAAGTTTCATTGAAAGCGCAGGGATCGAAGAGGAACCATAGATAATCCAGAGGGACGTCGCAATAAACCAAACCCTACACGAAAATTTAATGTAATAATGTATATAGAAAGGTTGAAACTAGAAAACTGTTTTCCAATCACGCAAAGTCTATTTCTGTCAAAACAAAAAGATTCAAGACACGTGGTTTCTGAAGGTGGGGGCAACCAGGAAACTATCCTGTGCACAGGGATCTATCCGCTCAGTACCTTGCTGTTATTGGTTTTTAATCTTGCTCTTTCAAGTAGAAGGGATTTAAAAAACCCGGAGGAAAGTCATATTTTTGTATTAAAGAGTCACAGCTTACCATAACTATCCGTTGCTGCGTCACATCTTTTTTTCGTATATTTTTATTATCACTTCGAAAGTGCATTTAGCCTTGTTTTTTGTTGTGAAAATTTAGTGAAGTGAAGAACAAAATTAAATTTCGAAATATCATTTATTTATTGACTAAAGCCGCGCACCGCCGTAATCTTTATTAAGAAGAGCATATCGTTTTTGGAGTAAGAAAAAACATTTTTTTAAAATTCTTATTTTAGACTCAATTCTGGGTAAAACTGTTTAAACCGCAAGACTCCACAAGATCAAGAAGTGCCTCTCCTGAAAAGTTGTATTTATTTACGTTTGATCCATTTTCTCAAAAACCACTCGTGCCCAGTGTTGCCAAGTATTTTTCTTGGTTGAGCACTAAAATATGAAATTTTGAGCGTTAATTTTTACTTAAAGGCATTAAAAATGTATATTTTCATATCAATCACAGGAATATTCAAATAACGCGCAAGCGGTAAAACTAATTTTTGTCCGCTGAGACGAAATTTTGGGCATCAAATTTAACGCTGAAAGCACTAAATTGGCATCACTGGTCGTGCCACCTCTGCTGTCAGATAGAGTAGAAGTACTCGTAAATTTAAAATGTTTAATTACTTAATAATGTAATATGAGACTGACTTGATGCTTTCTGTTCGTCAAAATTAAATGTGCAATATATACATCCTTCGCAAAAATAATAAAATTTTACTCCACTCTATATGCTCGTTTTGCATAGTAAGGAATAATTGTCAAAAATTTCATTCGAGTGGTTTCTGAGAAAATGGGTTATGAACTTTACACTGAAAAGCCTTTGCGATGTGCTCTTCTTAACGTTAAATTTGATACGGGAAGGGAGATAAGAATTTATTTTTTATTGGAAAAAATATTCGATATACAGTGAAACCTGTCTAAAACGGAACCCTGTATAAAACGGAAACCTGCCATAACGGAAAAAAAACTGGGAACGGAGCATTTTCTAATGCAAAACACCCTGTATAAACCGGAAACCTGTCTAACGCGGAAACGGACGTGATTCGCGGAACGAAATTTTTCGCAAAACGGAAAACAGTTGAAATGTGACATGAGTGGATTACAGTATGACTGACTGCAAGTGAAAGACGAAGAAATGCTTTGAATTTATTATGGAACTAGAGTGTTACAAAAACTTTTTGAAATTTTGGTAGTTCAGTCTTTGGCAAATTGTTGGTAAGGTGTAAAAAGAAAAGGCAAAAGCAAAAAGCAAAACCAAGTTTCCAACGAGCAGAGTTGCAGAATATGGGCTGATGAAAATCCAGGGGCACCTTTGAAAAACAAATGCATCAAGACAATCTCACTTTGTGGTGTGCATTTTTCGCTGGTGGAGTGATTGGTTCATTTTTCTTCGCAAATGCACCTGGCAACTCTGTCAGACTGAACGGGGAAAGGTACCGTGTCATGATCACCGACTTCTTGTGGCCAATATTGTATGATTATGACATCGATGTGGTTCCAGAAAGATGGTGCGATGTGCCACACAGCTGAAGTTCCCTAGGCTAATAATCAGCGAAATCAATTGGCCATCGAGATCGTGCGATTTGACTTCGTTGCACTTGTTTCTTTGGGGTTACCTCAAAAGCATGGTTTACCCCAATAAACTCAACACCATTCAACAATTGAAGGATCTATTGGTCTAATTAAGGAGAAGTTATGCCATGATGTCATCAAGAATTTGGACTAACGGGTCGAGGTGTACCGTAGGAGCATTTGAGTAATATTCTTTCCCATACTTAATTGCCATGGACCAAATAATATTTTTTAATAAAATTTTATTAACTCCATCATCCTCTTGTTTTCAACTTTGATTTAACTTCGGAACGCGTTATTGTAACACCCTTTATTTGAACTGTATATATTTTTATTTTTTGTTTGTTCATTATTTTTAAAGTACACAAAAAAAACATATTATATATGTACTGTATACTGTACTTCAAATCAAGACTTTTGCTGAACAAAACTGTATAAAACGGAAACCTGCTAACACGGAACAGAAAGTTGGGTACCACAGCATTCCGTTTTAGACAGGTTTTACTGTATCAATATTTTTTTTCGATATATCATCAACCGATATTGATATTTTTTTCAATAACGATATATCGATATATTCCTTCGATATCAACATCCCTATGCCATGTTGGGCCAACCAATGCAAATGCACACAAGCGTCAACATTTGTCGCATGCTCGTGGCCTTGTCCAGCGAGCAAAGCCTGTTTTCTATGTGGTGGATGAACTCTTTCTTCGTAGACTTCCTGAGATTGATCCAGGGGTAGACAGATATTCTAAGTGCCCAAAAAGCTCGAGGATGTAATTAAGCCCGACTCAGAGACCATTTGGGGAAACTTTGAGTTAACTGCTGAAAAGAAGGGTTTTAGTTACCTCGAAAGAAAAGAGCAGAACTCTTTTAGTACGTCAATTTTAATGTGTGGGTTGTTGAAAAATACTAAGAATTTACAACTAAACTTATATATTAAAAAAGTGCCGACTGATACGGAATTGAGTATTGTGTTCCACTTTGGGAAAATACTCAATTCTATGTCACTCGGCCGATATAGTCGAGATCCGGATCTAGGTCTTAGCCTCGATCACACATTGTGTAACGAGGCTTGAAGTTCCAAACAATAGTATTTTGTTTTTAACTTCGACCTCGATCAGGCAATATGGACCGGCGCTATAGTCAGAATCCGCAAGTCAGCAATATTGCTTATGAGTACTTACTTAATAGTATGGGCATTTCCAGTAGGTCAGTAAACAAACTGAGTTATTACGTTTGGATATTAATGCATTTAATGCAGCTCGAGTTTCTTTGTATTACAATCATCTCCTTCTGAGATGTCATATGGCTACAATTTTAATAAAGTCGATTTTTGTGCTTTAAATCGCGACATCTCTACATGTGATTGGTTGCGTGTACTAAGTGAGCCGGATGTTGAAACTGCCACTTTAAATTTTTATAACACGATATTTCGTAGTTTCGCGCGATGTGTACCGGTCACATCTACTAGACAGCCTAAGCGTTTTCCGTGGTTTGACGACGACTTGATACATCTGAAAAATTTAAAAACGAAAGCTTGGAAGACATATTGTCTCAAGGATTGATTCGACCTACGTTTTCTATTCAAACTTACGCAACCTGTTTATTAGCCGGTCTAGTGAGGCGTATACAGGGTGTAACTAGTACTGAGGTTCAAACGAAAATGGGAGATAGAGGAACTTGTCCTGAGTAGAAAATCGTTCTATACATACTCCCGTTTTTGCACCGTTAAGGAGATAGCGGGATTTTAAGGACGAAGGATTTTCATCGTACCTGTGATCACTGTTTGATCTCTAACTTCTGCTGTACTTAGCGTAACGTAATAATTCTGGGCTCGTTGGAAAGGACACAAATTCTTCTTTCTAATTGCTATCAACTGTGTCAATCAGTGTTATACTTTTTGAGAAAAATTCATTTAAATGACACAAAAATAATAAAAAATTAAAAAAAAATACAAAAAAGTCCTGTTTTCTCCAAGAAGGACTTGATTAACCACCAAATTTTATTACAGTTTCGGAAAGCCCATAAAATTTCACTATACGTTTGATAACAGAATTTCTTCATATTTGCAACAGCAAGTGAGTTCCCTGCACATGTTATAAATACTGCTAAACATAGAATTTACCTCAAAACAGATGCAGTAATGAGCAACCATGTTAACAACACACGTATTGCTCTTATGTGTGGAAATTATGTTGCAGGTAAGTAAAAATATGACAACTAATTAGATAGCGTCCATTTAAGTAAATTAACTAACATCCATTTAAGTCTTCGTCTTTCTACCTTGTCGTGGTGAGGGGGCTTAAGACACTTGTGTCAACTAAAGGAAAGACTTTACATGATGGAGAAGCCTATGGATTTAGACTCTCCAAGTGGTAACCAGACCCTGTCTGGGAATCCACCCGCTGATGCGGCCGGGGCTCGGATTTTGGAGGCCCCACCATCATGTATGACTGCAATGGGTGATCCAGGTTGTAGTGGGAGCACACTACTGGATCTCAGTAACTCCTTGGAGGATTTACTGCTTGCCGATGAGGATAGTGCTGACTATGCAGGAACGGTTAATCCGATTCGGTCCTTGGAGGAGGAATATGCTGCAACCAAGGTGGGAGCGGTTATTCCGAATTCGATGTCTGAAGAGGAAAGTACCGGAAATGTGTTATCGGTTAATCTGAATCGGCAAATGATTGAGGAAAGTACCAGTGCCTCTGGCGCGGTTAATCCGAAATCGATGGTTACGGAAAGTACCTGTGCTCTGGGCGTGGGTGATCCGAAACTGATGGTTAAAGAAAGTACATGTGCCCTTGGCACGGTTAATCTGACACCGTTGGTTAAGGAATTCACCCGTGCTCAGGACGCGGTTAATCCGAAACCGACTAGCTCCTGTCCCGTTGAGGATAAGTTGAGCAAAGGCCAGAAGAAGAAAAGAAGGTTGGCAAGAGCCAAGGCAAGAGCTGGGGCAGTTATGACAGGTGTCATAGCGGCCAGTGGCAATGTCGTGGTACAGACAGCCTGTGAAAACGTTATTAAGCGCAATCGATCTGTGGAGGAATCACCCGAAACTAATCCTGTGGTTAATAGCGAATTCCTCGCTTCTACTTCTGGCAGGGCGAAGAAGATGAGGAGGACGGAAGCCACTAAAGCGGATGTCCCACCGTCTACTTCGGGAGTCGCTGCAGTGGATAGATCAGCCTGCTCCATTTTAGGAGCAACTGGTCCTAGACCGGCTGAGCGAATGCGCGGGGAGATTAGTGCAGCTGACTTAGCTGACGCTGGACCCTCAGGCGCGAAGATCAGTCCGACTGCTGCTAGCGCGGAGACTACCACAGCAAAGAGTTCCAAGACCTTCTCTGATGTGGCGGCCACCGCCTTGCAGGCGGTAGTCGGTATTGGTCCGCAGGGCAAACAGCTGACCAAGGATCACATTGCTGCCCTGGAGAACGGCCTATGGAAGCTCCTGGGTGAAGCTACCGCCTCACCTAGATTTGAAGGCATGGATGTTTGTGACGGGCTTATGCAAGTTCGTTGCGGGGATTCAGTAGCTTTCGAGTGGCTAACGGATGCCGTTGGGAAGATTTCGGCGGAGAATCGTGTCAACTTCGTGGTTGCGAAAGGTGATACTTTTCAGAAGCTGATTCGGGCAGTATGCTGGATTCCTGGTAAACCTAGGAAACCCCAGGAAATACTCGCCCGCCTTCGTATCCAGAACGAAGGACTTGACACCACCAGATGGCGAGCTTATGAACAGCGTAAGAGCAGCAGTCCCGACGGTACTGAGAGCTGTACTCTTGCGCTTGGCATAGATAGCGGTAGTGTAGAGGTCCTGCGAACTAGATATGACATGCGTCCATATCTCTTCCTTGGGAGGATTAAATTTAATCTTCCTAAGTAGCAGTATGTGGATGTAATGTGAGGGTGATTATCTTGAATGGCTAACTGCGGCATTATATTTACCCAGATCAACTTGCAACATGCTAAGGCTGCTACTGCTTTACTAAGTAGGAGACTTAGCAAAATGCACACATCCCCTTATGTATCAATAATACAGGAACCATGGATTCGCAATAGGCGAGTTTGTGGACTGGATTCGATCCAGGGAGGCCGGATCTTTTACGATGAAGGATCTGAACGACCGCGTGCCTGACTATTCATATCAAATATGACAGAGGCGACGATGTTGAGGCAGTTCACCTGTCAAGAAATTGTAGCAGTCAAAATGTCTAACGTACTGGAGGGTAGGAGAAAAGACATAATAGTAGTGACGGCTTACCTTCCGTATGACTCGTTATTACCTCCCCCATCCAGGGAGCTCTTAGCGATGTGTACACTTTGGCTAGGCCGAGATCTGTGAATCCTTCGTTTCTCATGAAGTAAACGCAAAATAACTGCAAAGAAGGTTTCTTCTTTCTCCAAGCCGGTTCGATTTCCTTCGAAATTCACTTTGGCTTTAATCCAGATTCTTAGTTCAAGCATGATTTCTACGCGGCTGCGTACCCTACCTCAAGCCGGTTGTTTATTTAAAGAGTCCTTTCTGTTTCACCAAGGCGGTTTGTCTTCTTGATAAAGTTTAAGATCTTGACTACGTCAATATCTATGACCTCCTTACTCCATAGATTCGTTACATCATCGTTCAGACTGCTGGGTATTTTTTAATAGGTCATTTTCCAGCAAAGATCGTCAATGAATGTTTATCGGTAAAGCTTTTAGGAATATTGCATCTGTCTTCAAGGAACTGTAACGAAAGTAGTTGAAGACGTTAGATAAGAGGACACCGCTCTATTCTCGGGAGCATCTGATTTGGGGGCCCGTCTAATAGTAGTACGGACTACTTATATGATCCTAGAGAAAGATTATGTAACATCTTACTCAAGTAGAGTGGATTGAGAGAACAACAGGATAACACGTCAGGTTGAAGATTCCGTGTACACGGACGGAGCGAGAATGGAATGCGGGACTGGCGTTGGCGTTTTCTCTGAGCAGCAGGTGAATTCCATTGGAGACAGACCATTGATGTATTTTTTTTACAAGATCTTCATTTATTTCTAGAATACAATCCTCCATCAATCCAATTGGCATCCTAAGTAATACTTGTGCATCATCAGCATAGAGATGTATCTACATGTTCTTTAAACGAGTAGGTGAGCGTAGAAAAGCTAAGATAGATCCTCGGAGTACACCACGTTGAACAGAGAGCCAGTTTGAAAAACGGTTATCCACTTGATGCTGACGTCTATGAAGCATGAACTGAAGAAAGCCTGTCGCAGAATTCGAGAACAAACAGCTTCGGTGCGATTTAAAAATTAATTCCACAGAAATACATGTCCAGTATTTCTACTACTGAATCGGAGAAATCTTGCTTGTTAATGGAATTAATTCTGAAAGAATAGAATTAATTCGGAAAGCTCCTATTGGAATCGAACTGGGTCTGGAAAGTATTGGGACTGAACTAAAAACAATATAATGAGAAAATACTACAGTTGTGTAAATCCCAAAAGATACTGACCTGCTACCAAATTCCAGAAGACAAGCAAAAACTGGACAATCTCCATACATCAGAATAAAACCTATGATCTATAAATAGTTGGCTAAATATGTACCTATTAGCATCCGACTTGTTTTCTTTTCAAACGAATGACGTCGAACTTAACGTCTGTGTACGCTGCTAACGTCAATGTCTGTTAAGACCCCCATTCGAGCCGCGAGGTCTTAACGTACAGGGATCCCGACTCAGGGTCTTAACAGACGGTGGCAGTCCGCAGCATCGCATCTTCTTCAGTTCGAGTCTGGCCAACATACGCTAGTTGCTCCAACTTCAACTGACCAGTGACCATTGGCAAAGCCATCGCAGTACTAGAGAATGGCTAGTGGTTTTGTTGTACGTTGCTGTATTTGTTTCTTCGTTTTTTTTTTTTTTTGCCTTTTTCACTTTACACGTTTTTAATTTATTTCGTCGAAGATCCGGGTACGGTGTCTGCTTCTGCTATATGTAGAGTACCTAGCTATTCGCTTAAGCCGCAGCTATAGATGTCGGTTTTATGGCCGGCCGGGCAATAAGACGAGCTGGCTAGAGCTAAAGATGGTGTCAGCCAGCCGCAAGCTCTGTATTATTTGTGAAATTTTCATTGCATCGCGCGGCGTCTTGTTCACTAACCTCGACGAGACTATGTGAACTTAGTAGTCGTCTTATTGCCGTGCATAAGATGCTATCAACGATAGCGTATGAATGCAAAATTTCTCTATAGCTATGGGCACTTTTCACAGGCCTTTTCATCTTTTACACGGCAACTTGGAAATCAGTTTCTGGGCAAAGTGAAAATTTCAAACACGGTGCTGCGCTGATGGGACATTGGAGAAGTTCCGGCTTACCGTTGGCTTAGTTTCGAGTAGGATAATATACGGACGGCTAATGAACTCTGCATACAACTGAGTCAGGTTGCTATTATTTTCATCCGGTTTCTAATTACTCCTAAATTTGAAACAAGAGGATTGGCTACTTACATAGCTAATGGGTCATTATGATTGATTCTCGTTTGGCTTAATGGCACGCTTGAATCTAACGGAGGCGTAAATTCGAATGGTGCAAATATTTACGGTCATGATCGCATATGGTATCGTATGTGACGAACGCAATGTTGTTTTTGTTTTCAAATCATGCACAGTCTAATTTATTAGTCATGTACTTGAAGAAGCCTGAAGCCCTCTGATTGGCTGAACAAAAGTAAAGTCAATATAATAGTTCGGCTAATAGAAGTAATATACGAGTAAATGGGCACACTATCCCCAAAAAACCATGAAAAAATGTGTAGCCTCTTATATAAAGGGACCGTAGAAGTAAATCTATTTCGATATCTCATAAAAACCTACTGTTACACTGTATGCCACGCTGTCAAATATTTGATCATTTTTCCTGGCAAATGCCAGATAGTGTAAATGTCATATTTTTGTTTGCCGTATTATTTTATTTGCTCTGTACAAATTCTATTTTGACGGAAAAAATTTGACAGAACTGTTCATCAAATTTTTTAGTCAAACATTTGACAGCATGGCATACAGTGTAATACTAGCTTAAGGGATGTGACTACAGTAATGTCATCGACTTTAAAAAAAGAATTTACTACTCTTAAACAATGTTTTTTACATCTTAGGACTAATAAACTTTTGATCTTTAAAAAAATGTCAGCTCGTTTGTCCGCCGTACACAAAATTGTTTGATCTATTCAATGTAAATTTTTTTGGTCGATAGATTAGGTGGACACTTTTTGGCGGGTGGTGTGAGAGGGGAGGCGGGTTTTTATATCTCAGGATAGGAAGTTGAAACGTGGAACCTTTATAGAGTGTAGCCGTTTGCGAAGAATTGTCGACGTGGGTGCATGCGTATGGGAGTGCAGGGAAGAACAATGCGTCCGAAACGCTTGAAAGAGATAGGACGATAATAATCTTTAAAAAAAATCAACTTTCATATCTCAAGAACCGTACCAGATATGGTCTTCAAATTTTTACAGGAGTTAGACACAGAAAAGAAAAAAAATTGGAGGTGGAGTATAAGGAGTGAGGATAGAAAATTCGGAATTTTTATTTCTCGAGAATGGCTAATGGATTAAAAGCTAAGAGTTGACGTCTAGAGCCTCCATAGACACCCTAGAAAATATTATAATATTTTTGATAGTGAAAGTAAGGTACGCAGTTGGGGGGTGTATATTGTATGTCAGGAACGGCTTATGTTACAAATTTGAAACTTGGTATGTATGTATATGTACGACGAAAGTAATTTGAGCAAAAAGAAAAATTCAGATGTTAATTGGTGTACGGAAAAGGTGGTTTTATTTGTGCCAAACAGTAATGAATAGCAGTTTCATAATTTCGGTATTGATTTTAACATAAAGACATTAGCTCAATAAATAAATCCAAAACAGCGTTAGGCAAAGATCACGGATAAAATTTTATTTCACAAAGGCTCCACTAGCTGCGACCATTTCTAAGAAATTGTACTTCAAATTTTTTTTTTGCGCAAAATCTCTTTTCCACGGCACTTTAGAGCAAAAGTAAGTTAGTCCAAATTTGAGAGCATACAATTTTCTATAATTTTTTATTTTATTTATATTTGCCTTAGTTGCTTTATCGTGGAGTTTTCTTAAAAATATCCAGCTTGACTTGTGCATAAAAAACGTACATAATGCCTAAAGTAACATTTTCCTTTTCCAATGACACCCATGTACGAAAAGTAGAACGGCACAGCACAGGCTTAGTACTGGTGCCAGCGTTGCCAGTACTGGCTAATGTTTCGGGCCCAGTATGTGGCCTAGACCAAATCATTGCCGAGCCAATGTCGATTTGATCACACCGGTCCTACTGTGGGTGAAACTCTGGCCCGATACTGGGCCTCAGTAAAGAAAAGAAACAAAATTAAAATTAAAATTATTAAGTTTTTTTTTTTTTTTAATTTACGAATTTATTTTGCTCGGGCCAAAGTCGGTTCAGATCAAGTGGGAGTACTGATCACCAGGATTGGCCCGACACTGATCTGGTGGTTAGATTAGATTAGATTGGAAATATGGATTGGCATGGTTAACCTCTGTCACTGCAGCCACAGTTGGGCTTATTGTGACGTCCCCCCGGTTTGACTTCGATCCCTGCGCTTTCAATGAAGCCTAGTATTTTGCGAAGAGGAATGGTCAGGAATTCCGATGGGTCCATGAAACCCTGACCGAAGTGACGAAGCCTTTTGCGAGTTAAACTCTCACATTCACAGAGGATATGCTCTGGTGTTTCGTCTTCGTCATTGCATATTTTGCAAATTTTAGTCTCAGAGAGACCAATCCTATTGAGATGCTTCCTCATGTGACAATGTCCAGTCAGAGCTACCACTAGGGTTCGGGTCTGATATCTGCTTAATTTTAGATAATCAGATGTTCTTTTTTCCGAGTGTTTTGGCATAAAAAGCTTTGAGTGCCTGTTGCCCGGTGCCAAGTCCCAGTGAATGTCACTTTGCGATTTTTGCCACATTCGGATGTTCATTCTGGCTGTGCTTAATGGTATCCCACAGAATGGATATGGTCCCATGAAGTCAGCTTCTGAACCTTTCCTAGCCATTAAGTCGGCCATTTCATTACCTTCATAGCCGCTGTGTCCCGGAATCCAAATGACTCTAACTCTGTTCTTATTTTCGAGTTCAATCAGGCATTGGAGGCAATTCCAAACAAGTTTGGAGTAGATTTGAACGGACTGAAGTGCCATTATTGCTGCCTTGCTGTCCGAGAGAATATATATTTGTTGGTTTTTGTAGCCCCGTCTGATATTTTCTCGAATACATAGTTCAATACAGTGGATGTTATGTGCATGCTACAGTAGAATTTGACATTTGGGCGCACTCCATAAACTCCTGTTCCTACACCTTGATCCGTTTTAGATCCGTCTGTGTACCAGATTATGGATCCTTGTTTTTGGAGTGGGTTTGTTTGTGGCCCAATCCTCCCTTTCAGGTAGGACAACTTTGAATGGCTTTGTGAAATTAAATTTCGGTACCATTGAATCAGAAAGACGTATCGCTAGTATCGGGTCCTTGTTGAGTTCCGCGGAAAGAGTTGGGTAAGCTGTTTTGCGCTCGGACTCGTCCTCCGAGCTCAAAAGTTTGTATGTGGTGAATCTGGCTTCTTTCTGTATTTCTAAGTGTAGAGGTGCTAGGTTGAGAAGCACCTCTAAGGCAGCTGTGGGAGTGGTGCGCATCGCCCCAGTAATACCCAGGCATGCCAGTCTTTGTAATTTAGTCAGCTTAAGCTGAGCAGTTTTCTGCTTTGTTTTCTTCCACCAGACGGATGCCGCGTAAGTTATAATGGGCCTAGCAACGACGGTATACATCCAGTAGGTTAGTTTTGGACTCAGTCCCCAGTTTTTGCCGAGAAGGCTCCTGCAGGTCCAGAGAGACATTCTGGCCCTTTCAAGAACTTTGTCCAAATGAGCATTCCAGGTGAGCTTTTCATCCAGGATAATACCTAGAAATTTTACCTCACTAGAATACTCTATGGATTCTCCAAAAAGAGTGGGATTAGATAGCCTGTCCTTACACCTCCTTTTGGTGAATGCAACAATTGTGCTTTTCTTTGGGTTGATACCCAATCCTGCTTTAGTGCACCAGGTTGTTACCTGGTTTAGGGTATTCTGAACTAGATCAGTTACCGTCTCTTCAAATTTACCTCTAACAAGGATGGCAAGGTCGTCAGCGTAACCCTGTACCATGACTCCGGAATTAGTTAGGTCTTGAAGAAGGTCGTCCACTACTAAGCACCAGAGGATGGGTAATAGTACCCCACCCTGCGGACAGCCTTTCGCAGCTGTGACTGTGACTGTTGAGTCGGCTAGTGTCGAAGTTATTTTCCTGCGATCTAGCATGGCCTTGATCCAACTGCAGGTTTTTGGATCGATACCACGCTTTTGTGCAGCAGAGTAGATACTTTCGTAGGCAGTGTTGTCAAAAGCCCCTTTGATATCTAAGAAGCAACCCACAGCTATTTCCTTGTCCGTAATCGATTTCTCGATTTTCGTGACTAGGTTTTGTAAGGCGTGGGTTGTAGACTTCCCTGGTTGATATGCATATTGATTGGAGTGTAAGGGTCGAGATTTCAAAGCCCCATCTCTGATATGCCTATCAATAATCTTTTCCCTAGTTTTTAAGAGGAATGACGTTAAGCTGATAGGACGATACGACTTAGGATTATTGCTCGAGCGGCGCCCTGTTTTTGGTATGTGTATCACCTTAACGTTACGCCAGGATATGGGTATGTAACCCCATGCGTGGCTTGCTCTAAATATGGATAACAGTGTTGGTAGAAGATGGTCCATTCCTCTTTGTAGTAAAGCGGGAAATATCCTGTCTTCTCCAGGGGATTTAAATGGTTTAAAACTACGTATAGACCATTTAACCTTGTTGGCAGTGAAGATCTTGGCTGAGTTTTTCCAGTCCAATATGGTTGGTCTGCTCGGCTTTGGGACAGTGTACCGCTCTTCATTGCTTGGTTCTATGGTTGAGGATCCTGGGAAATGAGTTTGAGCTAAAAGTTCTAACGACTGTTTCCTATTTTCGGTAATCGAGCCATCGGGTTTCTCTAATAAGCCCATTTTGTTAGTGTGTGCTTTAGAAAGTATTTTGTGTACTCTTGCGCTGCTTGGTAAATCGTTTATACCCTGGCAGAACAATTTCCACGAATTTCTCTTCTCTGGTGGTTTGTCAGTACCAAAACAATACCGATCGACAAGTCTTGGCGGACAATGCAATGCCAATTCTGGGCAGTCTACGGGACTCTGGTTGGACTCCGGCATTTCGCAAATGGGCTTTCATATGAGGTCTGTAGGAAGGACTCACTCGATTTCTAGCATATTTATCCCTTCAACTGAAACCATTTAAAAAGTAATGTGTACAAAATTTGAAGCGTTCAAAAGAAATGGCCAACACTCGTGGACACATGTTTTGAGAACTTTTGTATTGGAAGAAGTTAGGGGATTTCGCCTAATAGCAAAAAACCGATCTTACTTTTAGCTCAACAATAATTCCTAGAAAATTTAGACTTCCAAACTCAACGATTACTCGAGTTAACGTGAGTTTCGATATTTGAATGCACATATATTCCAAGAATCATTGTATGCTACTCGAAGGTTACAAACAATTTTCTTCGTACCAATTCCTCTATATGCCACCATTGAAATATCAAATTGGGAAAATTTTCAAATTTCTAGCTTGAAGCGTTCTGAAGTTATCGCCAATATTGTTGAACACGTGATTTAAGGACTTTTTGTATGTTACTTACCCGAAGGAGTAAAGAGATTTCGCTGACAAATAAACTCGAACTGCATTTTCACTCAAAACTAATTGTTAAAAATTTAAATTTCGTGGCTAAACGATTAGGTGCTCTTACATGAGCAATTTTTGAAGCAATTGATTGCCTGACGACTATATTGCCAAAACTAGTGTAGCGATTGGTACAGCAATACAGAGCAATATCATACTAGTTGCGGCAATAATTCGGCAATGTGGTAATGTTTTGACAGATTGCTGGTATTGCCCGCCCTATAGTTACTGTATTTCGACTGAACTTGGAAAATTTCGAGCAATTTTCTTCGTAAAGGTGCTCTTACACGAGCAAATAAAATTGCTCAATTCGCAGCAATATTCGTCAATTTTAACGTCACGAAAATATGAAGGAACACACAGCAACAATAGCAACAGGCGATTTGGATCAACTTTTTATCAAGTCGTTGTTGAATTGTAATGAGTGATATTGACCAATATCTAGCAATTCGGCAGTAAGGGCTTACACGACCAATTCAGTCTATGAACAACACGAAAGCAAATTTGACAAACAAATCAAAAACTTAAAATAAAACTTTGAAATATTTGAACACGAAAATTGACAAATAAATGCAAAACTCAAAACAAAATTTGACAATTGAATCACCGAACGAGAACAATTGCTCAGAATTTTCCAAGTTAGTGGACAAACAGCAACTATAAAGCGAGCAATACAAGCAATCTGTGAAAACATTGCCATATTGAAGAAATATTGCCGCAACTCGCATGATATTGCCCCGTATCGCTCCACTAGTTTTGGAAATAGTCGTCGAGCAATCAATTGCTTGAAATATTGCTCGTGTAAGAACACCTTTAGGTGAATACAATTAGTATGTCAAGGGTTTTTTCGTGTTTGATTCGATTGCCAAGTTTCCTTTTGAGTTTTAGACTTGTTTGACAAGTTTACTTTCGTGTTATCATGGCTTGGAGCAACGAAGAAACAAGCCCTTATTGCTATTGGTTTGCTATTGGTCCATACCGCTCATTCATCACAATTCAGCCACAAGTTGATAAAAAGTTGATCCACATTGCCTGTTGCTATTGTTGCTCTATGTCGGTTTATATTTTCGGGACGTTAAAATTGACGCATATTTCTGCAAATTAAGCAATTTTAATCGCTTGTCTAAGAGCACCTTAACCCTGCGTCTACACTGACAATTTATCTGGCAATGGCAATAACAATCATTGCCATGGCAATTTTTAGGATAATATTGCCAGAAAACGAATCGTTTGACAGAAGTTAGCGTCGCTTGTTAACGTTTTTTTGGTTTGATCGCAAAATCAGTGAAAATAAGTGGACTAAAGAAAAAACTATTGAATTAATCAATAGTTTTCGAAGTTATGATTGCTTTGCTTCACAACTTGACACTTCGAATTCACTCGCTCAAATGAAAATTGCTTGGCAATCAAATGCTCCCACTCATTGCGATTTGACATTTAACTCAATGGCAATATTGCCATTGTCATTGCCAGATAAATTGTCAGTGTAGACGCAGGGTTAGCAACGTTGCAGCCGTATTTTTAATTTATTTGTTATTTATACCATAAAAAGCAAAAAAAAATTTTTTTGTCTGTCCCCCGTATACGCCGTCTACCGCACGTAAGAGCGTTTGAAGGCGCGTAGCTCACAAACCCGTTGAGATATCTAGTTGAAATTTTTATGCTGGGTAGATTAGGTGACCCTCTACGACTGGTGTCTTTTAGGGGGGTGAGTGTGTTGGGGAAGGAGGAGGAGTATTTAGACGAAAAAATTTGGTTTCTAGATCTCATGAACCGCTTACGGTAGGGGGTCGAAACTTATGTAGAACTATGATAGTGGACCCAATAACCAGGAGGATATTTGGAACGTTGTCAGTCGCATAGTAACCTAAATCGCATTCCGGACTTCCACCCAAAAAGTAATATAGTTGCGCACAGACTGTTGGCAGATTCTTTTCTTTAAAAGGGCCTATAAACCTTCGTATTTCAACAGTCGAAAACTTCCAACAAATTGAGTTAATCTGAAGATAAATGGGTTTGTCTCAATTTCAAGGTCACTGTTTAACAATTTCAAAATGTCCATCATCTGCATATCATGGTGTTCCCAAAAATTTATTCAATCGGTGACATTGTCAAGCCGATATACTAAAGAATTCTGAAAACGTTATGCATCAATCATAGCATGGTTACATCACCACTGGAGTTTCTGAAAAAGATGTCTCTATAGCGCAAATACTAAATATAAAAAAAATATCGGTCTCCGGCATTTAATCCAGCTGAAGGTGTATCAAAAAATGTTAACTATGAAGCGTCCTATAGCGTCATAGCTTTAAAATAATTCACCATCCATAACCACTTGACAAGACTTGGACGAATTTTTTCCCTATGTCAAATACACGATTGTCGTTCTAAACCAGCAGGTGGTTCGAATTATTTTCAAATTGTTTTCTGCAATCGAAAATTCTTTCGTAAGATATGCCGAAGAAGTAGTAAGGCACACGGCTTAATACGCTTATGGTCTAAGTATATTTTTTTAGGGGGGAAGTACATCAAGACAAGTTTTGTGATTAGTTGAATCAATTCAAAGATTGGTGGCTTAAGCCTACCTGTGTCCTCTGTAGTTTTGGGCACGGTAATTTATGAGGGATTGGCTATTTGTTTATGACCTAGTTATGGCTATCAGGTTTCATGGTTTATAAAGCCTCGGAAATAAGTCTCATAGTTGTAGATTTTTAGTTAGACAAGGTTCCTCTCTTTACATAAGTATAGAAGTATAAGAATGGAATGTTTGCATCTTACTACTGAGTGTTGGTTAAACTGGACCCTATGCCCAATATCGGATTTATAAGTATTATCTAATTCGAGAGATGTAGGATGTATTAGGTCTAAGGCATAGAATAGCGTTATTAAATAACTCTAAATTTGATAGTCATGCCATGCCAGACGATTAGCGAGATTTAATCCTACAAAACATGACCTCTGGATTCGTGGACTAGCTCTAGCTTTCTATCGATATTCCCAACCAGTATGAGATTAAAATGCACTCGTAACATTGACGTCAGAGGACAACTCCTGTACTTGTGCTGCTCAACATCCACGTAATCTGGAAAAAAATTTAAATATTACATAAGCACCTTAAGAACTATGGTGTGGTCTGGAAAAGTAGTTTTGGCGTAAAAAGGTTTTTAATATAGAGCTGTCCTTTAGCTTCTGATATTTGAAAGAATACTCGACCAGGTACAAGAACTATTATTAGTTGTGTTTGCCTGCTGTTATGGAGGAGCTCATTGATGAAGAGGGATCGAATGGGATATGACCACTTTTGCACTCTTCAAGTTAACTGGAAAAGGGTATTATTTTTAGAAGCTAATTGCTTACATGGTACATCCTTTATGCTTGGTGGGAGCAGTGGCGTGGCGTGACAATTCAACTAGGGGAAACACTTGGTAGACATAAAACATACGGCAGTCACGATCGACTGCAAGCCAATCGTATGATATTAGTCTAGATGAAATACTGAACTCCGATTTATATTGTAGTTGGCGATAAAATAGAATAAAGAGTGCGCACGTAGTTTGAGTGTTTTAAAGACTCTCGTTTGGTTAGTAAAAGACAATACCTTGAGTGTTCAATTTCATATCTTGACCTAGGTAAGTCACCGAAAGTAAAATTATCCTTTTTCAAGGATTTTCACATGGGACATGCAGGAAGGACTCACTAGATATCTAGCAAATTTATCCTTCTACCTCGAATCATTTAAAAATTAATATGTATTGGGGACTTGAATAAGTTCCAGTTTTTTTTTTCGTGAAAATGAATGCTTTATTTAAAAAATTAGTAAAGATCACGTCATTGAAAGTATTGTTACGTGCAAGCCTGGCAACCGCGCAACTCGATCGATTACGAATAAGGGAAAACAGCAACAACCGAATACCTAACCGCAAAGTAACCCAATCAGAAACCTAGTTGAAGTATATAAGGGAGCGGAACAACACGATTATACCCCCCTTCTAATCGAATGTACTAGAACAGCGTAGAAGATCAAATGGAATGCTCTCAAGCTTTCCAGTACCGTTCACACACACCACCGAGCGAAGATTCAAGAACAGTCTCGACTACAGACAAGTAGTATAAAAGCAGATGAAGCTTTCAGCGAGGGACATAGCAATTTTTATTACGTCGACTGTAACAGCCAGCGTGTGTACGCGACCGTGTTGATAGAAAGCGAAAGTAATCGAGTCAAGCGATATATATAAGCGGGCAGTGTTGCCATACAGTGCGAATAATAAACAAAAACTTATTTTGATTTTAAACGAATTGTGTTTTACTTGAAATCCTGGCGAACCTCTAGCTCGCAACAGTATTGTTCATGGCTTTCGACTACTTTCTCCCATTTTTCTAGCAGCATACGAATACCATGTCGAAAGAACGACTCATTTTTTAAGGTTTTTCACGAATCGAGCCATGTTTCGGCATCTTCATAATGCTGTTATGACACTGGCTATTTTTGCGGCTAGAAAAGCCAAATGGAAAGAGATAAAGACTTTAACATACAATTTAGACATTGCTGTGAACGAGATAGTTCGAATAGCAAAAAAATGAGAAGCTGTCAAAAAAAATCTACAACATAGCGTATTCGTGCAGTGTTTCGCAATATTCTAGTAGTTCAATTCAAGAAAAATCCACTGGCGGCTAAATTTTGCAGCCGCTACAAGCTTTTTTTTTGACTGTTCGTGATGTATAAATTATGGAAAGTCTCATGTTATGTTATCAAACGCGCTAAAACCAGTATTTTTCATAACAAATCAGTTACAAATCAGTCACAAAAGGACTCATCGTGAAACCAACATACAACCGGGTACACGTTAATTTCGATGCCGATAGCAAATTTTTATCGGTAATCTCTTTCTCTCAATATTGGTCGCGTAGTCGCACAATTGGCTTTTATTGCACTTGAAAAATAGCCAGTGTCATGCTGTTATGACACTGGTTATATTTTTCGAGCTTAAAAAAAGCACAGGAAAAACAAATCGTGCGACAAGGCGAACAACATTAAAAGAAAGAGATACCGCTCTTTCCGACGCTAGCGGCTTCTAGTAAACGAAATTAACAACTGGTTTGTTAAGAAAAATAGCGGTTCTAACGCGTTTCATAACATAACATGACACTTTCCATAATTAATACGTACCGAACTGTCAAAAAAAAGCGTGTGGCGGCTGGAAATAAAGAAGCTCCCAGTGGTTGTTTCTTGACTTGAACTGCTAGAAAGTTGCGAAACACTGCTCGCCGGCGCTATGTTGCCGCTTTTTTTGGCAGTTACTGATATTTTAGCTGTTCAGACTGTCTCATTCATGCTGTTATGACACTGGCTATTTCCTCGCTAGTTTCAAGTGCAATAAAAGTCAATCGTGCGACAAGGCGACCAATATAGAGAGAAAGAGATTACCGCTAAAAAATACCCTTGCTGATGCTACCGGCATCTAGTAGACGAAATTAACAACTGATTTGTTATAAAAAATACTGATCTTAGCGCGTTTCATAACATAACATGACACTTTCCATAATTTATACATAACGAACTGTCAAAAACAAGTCTGTAGCGGCTGGAAAATCTAGCCGCCAGTGGATTTTTCTTGGATTAACTGCTAGAATGTTGCGAAACACTGCTCGAATGCGCTTTGTTGCCGCTTTTTTTTTGACAGTTATGGATTGTTTTTTGACAGTTACCCATAGTTTGCTGTTCGGACTGTCTCTCTCACACCAATGTCTAAATTATATGTTAAAGTCTCTATCCCTCTCCATTTGGATTTTGTAGCCGCTTTAAAGCCGCAAAAATAGCCAGTGTCATAACAGCATTACACCAATGTCTAAATTGTATGTTAAATTTTCTATCTCTCTCCATTTGGTTTTTCTAGCCGCTTTAAAGCGCCAAAAATAACCAGTGTCATAACAGCATAATGCTGTTATGACACTGGCTAGTTCTCAAGTGCAATAAAAGTCAATCGTGCGACAAGGCGAAAAATATTGAGAGAAAGAGATTACCGATAACAAATACTCTTACCGAAGCTACGGGCATCTAGTAGACGAAATGAACATCTGATTTATTTAAAAATACTGATTTTGGCGCGTTTTATAACATAACATGACACTTTCCATAATGTATACACAACGAACTGTCAAGAACAAGTCTGTAGCGGCTGGAAAGTCTAGCCGCCAGTGTTTTTTTTTGGATTAACTGCTAGAATGTTGTGAAACACTGCTCGAATGCGCTATGAAGTGGATTTTTTTTTTACAGTTATGAATTGTTTTTTGACAGTTACTCATAGTTTTGCTGTTCGGACTGTCTCTCTCACACCAATGCCTAAATTATATGTTAAAGTCTCTATCCCTCTCCATTTGGATTTTGTAGCCGCTTTAAAGCCGCAAAAATAGCCAGAGTCATAACAGCATTAGAATGGAAGTGTTGCTCAACCAGGCCATGAGTCATCGATCGGAACAAGTGGTAATCGGAAGGAGGAATATTCGGAGAATAGAGCGGGTGGGGTAGGACTTCCCATTTCAGCATTTTCAAGTAGAATTTGACCGGTTTTGGAACATGTGGGCTAGCATTGTCATGCTCCAAAATTACTTTATCGTGTCTCTCCTCGTTTTGCGGCCGTTTTTCCTTCAATGCTCGGCTCAAACGCATCAATTGCAGTTGATCTCCCGTGATTGTTTCGTAGGGTTAGCTTCCAGTTCTTTGTCTTGCTGGTGGATTTACACTGAACCGTTGAGGCGCGCCTTTCTTCCCACCATAAAATTAACCAATCAGATGGCTCGTGGAGTCGCAAAAGTCTAACAGTCCTCAACTTTTTCTCCGAGGCATGCTTCCATGTACTCGTATATACACATGCAATGAACTGTATTTCTGTCGTTTCGCACTTATAGGCAAGTCGCGCCGCAGAGGCATGTTGAGTGTAAATTGCTTTCAACACAGCAAAGACTACAGCCGACGAAAACCGGCAATGGCCTCTCGGGGGTAGTGGCTCGCCTCAAGGGTGAGTGTAAATTCACCATCATCGTAGATGTATCTGACTCCAGCATTAAGGCCGTGACACATTAAAAGTAGAAATCAGCGGCAGAAACAGCAGCGTCGTCAGTGCTGCTTTTTGCTCTGCTTTATGAATTTAAATAAAAGCAGAAGCAGAGAAAAATGTGTCCATGCTAACTACCACCGAAGATAGAAGCACGGAATAATGTGTCCATGCTAACTGTCAACAGTCACAAGTATTTTAGTCTCTTGTTTGGGCGGACGAAAATATTTTGTTTCCGTTGATTTTTCTGAGCTTTTCGCTTAAGATGATCATTAAATACGAAACAATTTTGACACATTTAATATTTCCATTGCTGACAACATTCCCAATTCTTAAGGGGTTTACGTTGGCAGTACTAAAGCAGAAACAGAATTTTAGAATTTAGAACGAAAAAGCAGCATTGTTTTCGTCTCTGCTTCTGCCGCTGCTTTGATTTAAACAGGCGCCATATGAGCCTGTGCTTTCTAAACCAATTCTGCTTCTGCCGCTGCTTTCTGCTTTTAATGTGTCACGGCCTTAATGCTGGAGTCAGATACATCTACGATGACGTCCTTTATGGTGGAGCTTCTCGATGAAGTTGGCAACAGTTTTGCTCGACGCAAAAAGGCTAAGATAACACCATCTGTCGGGAAACGGCAAATTTTTTTTACTATATTTTTATTTTTTAAAATAAAAAAGATTTAAAAAGAATTAAAATTCATACAAAAAACGACAGGAACTTATTCATATCCCTAATAAAAATCAGAATATTTTGCTTTTCAGTCCCCCTTTCCTTCCCTTCATATTCCCATATTTTTTCCTCTGGCAAGGATTCATTGTCCCCCCCGCCCTATTGTATAAATTCCAAGATCCTACCTCATAAAGCTGTTGTGATTTGAGAATCGATTTTCTACAAAAGTTGTTCGCGCATCCATTTCCGTGCTCCATTGCGCCCCTGGACCTCTCGAATACGTGCCACCAAGCAAAATCGGGGCGGACATTTGAACGACGTTATATTCCATACTTAATGCCATTAAATATTCTTTCAAATTAAAAAAGAATTGGGTGGATATCTCACACACAACTTATTTTATTTACATTTAAAAGTTGAACGTCCTTGTTGAAAGACCCTATACTATCCTGCAATCACAAAGTTTCAATCATGAATTGTTCAGGAGATTTGGATTTCAGAATGGCTCGATTACAGCTTTCTAGCGTTTAGGATGTAATTTTTTGATAATCACATATTTATAAATTTTTTGAAAATAAATTTTTTATAATTATAGAACAGATAGAGGATATGGTTGTCTTACAGAGCACCCGGTGATAACAAACGACGCTTCTGTGTTATTTAATGTATCTTTCCAGTTCGCCAACTAAACCACTAACCAAACCAACTAAAATAGTTACAATTAAAATGGATAATCTTTTCACAATTGCTAGATCGTTATTAAAACTATTTAGCCTTCAGCACAGGTTCTTTAGTTTAACGATCGTTAATATTTTTTAAAAGAAAGATTATCGTCTAACAAATTAAGACCAGAACTAGGAGTTTTGTTATCCGGTTTCCTTTTCAGTAAAAATATTAACATTTAAGTGGGCGTTTGCCATCATGTCTAACCTTGTAACATGTTTTTAATATCACTTCTAAAATTATCTGATAGCGACATACTAATAAAAAAAACCCTGAAAATATATTCTCAACGACAACTAGAAATTACTGAAACTATTTATGAAATATGCAGTAAGTGTGAGGAATTTACCCACAAGTGTTGTTGGCTATGTGGTGTTATCCGATTGATCGTCAATATCAACGTTTGTATAAACAAGTTATTATTAGCGTAATTGAGTAACAAGGCCAACAGCGTTTGAAGAAAGGTCCAAATTTTAAAACAAAACGGTTTTACTTGAAATCCATCATTAGTTTTCGTCCAAAAATATGCCTTATGTTTTGCCATATTGCATGCAACAAACACAACTTTTCTATGATAAAGGTTGCTACGAAGGTGGTTCGATTATTAACTTGGTTCGATTTAAAGACAACAATTGTTACGAATTCGATTTTACCTAAGGATTGTTCGAAGATTATGGAACCAAGTCCAATAAAGTGAACAGAAGCGATGTGCATGTTAGCTTCCGGGTTCGCTACGGGGGTGTGAAGGCAGTGTTCACATTCCAGACCATGAATCGTGGAAATTAATTTCACCCGGGAGTAAGGATAAGATTCCCAACTGGTTGTGAGAGGCCAGGAAAGGCTGCCCTTCAACTCGACTGACGCTAAGATTGTATGTGGCTATTAGCCCACCCAACTGCTTCTCAGATCACCCATACCTCCAATTTAATCTGAACGATTACAAACCGATCCCGTTGGCCTTTAGAAACTACGAGTACAAGAGGACCTACAGGGTCAAATATAGGTAAACTCTTCCCACTCACACCGCTACTCCAACCGAGTATCTCAATTGACCTTGACGGTCTGGTTACCACCCTCACGCGCGTCCTACACGAGGCATTGTCGAATTCCTGCCCTGAATGCAGGCCAAGAGGGAAACAAAACCCCGATGGTGGATGAAATAGAAGAATCTTTCGAGGCATCTAGGCTCTGTACAGTTCTCTCTAAAAATCTAACCACACCATGCTACTTAAGGAGACCGGACAGATTTTGGACCAAGTAGGGAAAACCACAGATCTTCTCCTGGACACCCACTTCCCGGGTAGCTCGCACGTTGAGTCAAAGCGGGTAAAAATCAGAGAAAACCATGCACCATGCAATTCTGACGCTCTTATAACAGAGACCAAACTCTTTTGGGCGATAAGAGGCTTTGAACCATTTAAGTCTGAGGGACCGAATGAAGTAATTCTTGCTGAAATTCAGCAGACCTATGATTTTATTATTTAAACTGGTAGAGCCTAAAGAAGCCTCACTACTTCTCGAACTACGACCTAAGAGGTCTTTTGTTCCTGGCCAATAACTGTAGCGCCTTTTGGTTTATTCAGTAGAAGTTTACCTGCGCACAGTTCTATGGCATGTACCTCAGCCTGAAACACAGTGGCGGTTTGTCCCATTGCTCTCCATATTTTACAATTGGATCCAAATACGCCCGCTCCAGTTCCACTATAGGTCTTAGAGCCGTCCGTGTACCAGACTGAAGCACCTTCCCCAAAATCTGGTAGACCAGATTGCCATGATACACGATCTCCCAGAGTCACCATATATGGTTTCTCAAAATCATATACCTTTGGCATGTTATCGTTTACTGAGTCGGTTAGGTCCTTCTGATTAAATTCCTGTAGAATTTTAAGGTGACCGACAAGGTCTCCTGCCTTGAATTTATTGTACTGCTGTAGCCTTATGGCCTCTCTCAGAGCCTCCTTCTTTATCTCTAAGTGTAATGGGGCCAAGTCTATCATGGCTTCCATTGCAGCAGTGGGACATGATTTAAGTCCCCCTGTAATGCTAAGAACGGCACGCCTCTGAATTTTTTGCAGGGCCTTCTGTGCTGTGATTTGTTCAACCTTTGGCCACCACACCATAGCGGCATATGTGATCATTGGTATTATAATAGACTTGTAGGTCCACTATACCATATTTGGTCTGAGACCCCAAGTGGTACCACAGAGCCTTCGACACGCCATAAAAGACAATTTTACTCGTGTGGAGATGTTTTTAAGATATAAATTCCAAGTCAGACACTTGTCCAAGGTAATTCCCAAGTATTTGACATCGGACGAGAATTCAATTGTAGTTCCTCTCACAATCGGGGGCCTTAAGTTTACCTTCCGTCTTCTAGTGAATGGCACTATAATTGTTTTACTTGGATTAATACTTAATCCCTGTTGGATGCACCAGTGATCTACTATCTCTAGGGCCTGTTGCATGCGGTCCGAAATGACACAGTCATGTTTACCTCTTACAGTGATCACCAGGTCATCAGCGTATGCTTGAGTCTCAAAACCCTTGATGCTCAGATCCTTAAGGAGATCATCTACAACAATGCACCACAGTAGTGGGGAGAGTACACCTCCCTGAGGGCATCCCTTCACCGCTCGTACAGTGAGACCTTTACCTCCGATCTGAGCCGAGATTCTACAAGAGTCAAGCATCGCTACTATCCATCTCGTTACCGTTTCTTCTACTCCTATCTTACGAGTAAGTAATTCAATGGATTTGTAGGAAGTGTTGTCAAAAGCACCTTTAACGTCAAGAAAAGAGCATAACGCTATTTCCTTGGCTGTCAACGTCTTCTCAATTTTTTGCACTAAATTGTGAAGAGCGCTAACAGTCGATTTTCCAGCTTGATAAGCGAATTGATATTTGTTGAGCCGGCTGAAAGCAGCAGAGCTCCTTATGTATCTGTCTAATACCTTTTCCATAGATTTAAGTAAGAAAGAGGTTAGACTGATTGGGCGATATGACTTTGCGTGAGTCCAATATCTATTCCCCACTTTAGGAATAAAAGTCACATTTACGTCTCGCCATGCCAGTGGCACGTAAGCGTATTCAAAACTGGCTCTAAATAATTTGACCAGTATGGGAAGAAGCACATCGAGTCCTTGTTGCAGTAATGCAGGAAAGATGCCATCAGCTCCTGGGGATTTATATGGGAGGAATGACATTACCGCCCATTCTATTGTATTAGGAGTAAAGATTCTGCCAGATAAAGCCCTAGTTCTGTTATTTGGCATAATCCCATAGGGCCTAATTTCATTCGTATGATACCCTATCTCCTCTGAGCCAGGAAAATGTGTTTGCATCAGAACTTGCACAGTTTCCTCGATACTAACGGTGTTACTTCCATCTTGCTTTTGCAAAAGTCCAATACCGTTATTGTGAACTCTAGAGAGTATCTTTTGCATTCTGGCAGCTTCTGGTAGGCTATCAATACCCTCGCAAAAGTTGCGCCAGGTGCGTCTCTTTGAGTCCCTAATTTCTTTATTATATACTGTTAGAGCCCTTTTATACTCAGTCCAATTATTGGACCTTTTAGCTCTATTGAACAGTTTCCTAACTCTTGCACGGAGTTTTTGAAGTTCTCCATTCCACCATGGCACATCTCTTTTGGCCTTGGCCTTCTTGAGTGGAGAACTAGCTTCATAGCTATCAAGTATTACTTTTTGTACCGTGGAGGCTACTCTATCAGCTTCCCATTCATTCCTGATAGGGCCATAGAGACTGACATTTGGGAGCAATTCCTCCAGGGTTGCTTTATACACAGACCAATTTGGACATTTTGGAATGCGTCTTTCGACCTCCCACGATTGTCTGACTTTGATGTTAAAGCAGATATGCGCATGATCTGACATAGATGGTTCGTCGGAGACATGCCAATCGTAGATGTTTTGAGCGGTTAAAGGATCGCTGAGAGTCATATCTAAGACTTCTTCCCTAATAACATTTCTAAAAGTTGGCTTATTTCCTTCATTAATTATCTCTAGATTGGTAGAAGATAAGTAATCAAGTAGCAACTCACCTCTTTGTTGTTGTCGCTGCTACCCCAGGCCTCATGGTGCGCATTCATGTCACCGCCGAGGATGAGCCGCTTGTTGTTACTTGAGCAATAGTTCACTAGATTCTGAACCTCATATGGAGGCGCTTCGTCGTTATCTCCGGGAAAGGCCTAGGATATAATTGTACCTTGGTTGAATGTTATCTTGAAAGGCTGCCTGGACCTAGCCCACATCCCTGAAGCATAGATGAAAGTTAAGGTAGGTTTCATACTTAAAGCAGGAAGAAGCATTCATGTCGGCCCTATGGACCTCAGACCTATCAGTCTACCATCCTTTTTTCTGAAAACACTGAAAAGACTAATCGATATATACATCCGCGACAATAAGCGTTTGCTGTCAACATCCCAACACGCGTACTGGAAGAGGAAGTCGGTCGAAACGGTCTTACATTCATTCGTTCGTGCTCACAATTGAAAAATCTCTTAGTATTAAAGAATACACCATGGTTGCCTCTCTCGATATCCAGGGTGTCTTCAACAATGTCAGACCAGAGGCAATCGCCGACGCACTCTCAAGCTTGAAGGTAGAGTCCTCGCTTTGAGCGCTGATCAATATGATGCTCACATCCAGGATTATCAACACAAAGCTGGGGAGTCCTCAACTCGAAGGTTTGTCAAGTGGCGCACTCTCTCCTCTTCTTTGGAATTGAGTGGTCAATAAACTACTATTGAGACTGGAAGGGGCGGGCTGTAGAGTGATTGCTTATGCATACGATGTTGCAATTGGTGTCTCGGGAAAGCACCTCAACACGCTGAGTGAGATATTGCAGAATGCTCTCTCTATTCTTTCTAAATGGGCAGTTGAATACGGTTTGGGCGTGAACCCACACAAATCAGAATTAGTCCTCTTCACCAGGAAATTCAAAATCTTTCACGTTGATCCTCCTTCTCTGTATGTTACTAGTCTAGTTTTCACCGATGGTACAAAAGGAAAGCAACAGTTGCGCTTCACTCGTCCAAAAAGGGCATTGGCACAAGATGGGGTATGCAACCCCGAATAGTTCATTGGTGTTATTGTATTGTCTGGTGGACGGCCTTAGACAAAGTGGTTAATTGCACCACCCTAGGGAAGGTACAGAGATCAGCATGCATATGCATCAGCGGAGCTCTGAGAACAACTTCCTCTGCAGCACTAGACATGCTATTCAATATACTACCCCTAGACATTTTTGGAAAGCAAATGGAAGTCAGTGTAGCCGTTCGACTTAGAGCCTCTACACAGTGGGCTCATTTCATTTCGAGCCACTCAACAATTTTGAATCACTTCAATAATATTCCCGAAAAC
This sequence comes from Beris morrisii, assembly GCA_951812415.1. NCBI lineage: Eukaryota > Metazoa > Arthropoda > Insecta > Diptera > Stratiomyidae > Beris > Beris morrisii. The sequence goes on along the minus strand of OX638313.1, from coordinate 43,744,199 downwards.
ACCGACTACACCACTCCCGACTCCCAGTTTTGATTTTGATAAACAATTTTCTAACAACTATCCCGACCCGGGAAAGGGATTCGGTACGGAGGGAAGAGTCCGTCCACATATATACGAAATGCTCTAAAAGTGAAGGCGAGGTGTGTGGAGGTGTTTTTTCTGACTTGCTTAACATTAGCAGTTCTTTTCTCCTTCCGGACCACTGCAGGAGCTTATGGTGATCAAGGAGGCCTTGTCCTGGCTGAGGTGTGATGTAATATCTACTAGGGATATTACATTTTCACAGACAACCAAGCGGCAATAAAATCCTTGGAATCGTCCTCGACAACATCAAGGGTCGCCGTGGAATGTCGATCATCTCTTAAGAGATGGCAGAACAGTTCAATATTCGTCTGTGCTGGATGCCAGGGCACAGGGATGGCTACCAAACTCGCTCGGCGCGTGATTACTCTTCAGATTATACCGGAACATCGGAATCTGGGTGTGCCTCTCTCTTCATGTAAACTGCTACTTGAATTGGATTTAGTTGAGAAAACCAACTCAAGGTGGACAAAGTTCTCGACTTCTGCTCAAAAAATAATAAAGTTGCGCTCAGATTGTTCTTAAAGGAGTCAGTATTCATAAGCAGAAAAATTTCGGAACCGATCGGAACTTTCTTGCGCAATTTAAACTCTCGTAAGTATACGTGTACATTTACAATTTGCTTGAAAAGACAAGGCAGATAAAACTTTGCCAAACGCACTCTCGGAACCATGTATACATAGACCAATAAATGTCTGAGAGCGACTTTAGCAAGTTTTACTTGCTAGTATCAATGGGTTACTCCTCAACTGCTGCCTTTTTTCTGTAGCTGCTGCGTGGCTTTCCGATCTTGCAATGTTGCTGCTTCCGTTGCATAGAGAAGATCCTTCAGCCAAGTATGGTAAGATCAGGAGATTACGGAGGCCAGTGTATCATCCCATTTCTACCGATCCAGCGATGGCCATAATTAGTTGACAACCAATGTTTGATTTGGCGCACCATGTTGGTAAAAAATGGAAGCCAATCGTAGCAGTGGAATATCATCCAAAAAGTCCTGAAGATAATTTGTTTAAAATGTAAGTACTCTAGGTCAAATGAAATTGTCAAGAAGCACAAATGCTAATAAATTTACATTGAATCCTTACTGAATTAATGTTGCTCTTCTTGTGAGTGGATTGCACTCATCCCACGTATGTAAGTTGCGAACGTTTGTGGTATCGTCTCTGGTGAATTCGCCCAAAGAATGTTGTTCATAAAATTTTCGGCTTCGAATTGTCGCTCAAGCAGCCAATTGCAAAAGTCCATTCTTTTGGGTAAATAATTGGGTAGCAGCTCCTGCACTGGTCTGCGATGGTAGGCATGTAAGCCTTCTACTTTTAAAGCACTCCACTCTTTTTCACTTGCAACGCCAAGCATCTGACACTGATTGATGAATCATTTCGAACTGCTTGCAGTATTCTTTCGTCGAGTAGGACAGCGATTGCCGGTACAGAATTTCCTGTTTTCCGAATCTACAATTATTGATACCTTCTACGTTTAGTTTTCTAGCTAAAACTGATACAAATGTGAAAGTATTTTTGCATTTAATAGACTTCCTGTTTAGTTAGGTACCTAATTAAAAAAGACAATTAACTGTACCTAGATTTACCTATAACATCCAGGTAACAATTATGTGGAAACCCATTTAAATTTATTCTTTTTTGTTGACAAAATAATAATACTGAAATAGAAACAGAAATTTTTTAGTAGAAAAGTAAATTTAAACGGTTTTTTTCTAACGAGGATCACTTTATCGCATATTAAATGCTTAACTACGACAAGTTTTTGCTTATTACGATAGCAAAAATTTGTATTTGCCACTTTAAGAAAACTATGATGAGTTCAACAGTCGCATACATTTCCTTAACAGAATGAATGGGCTCCTCTAAGTCCTTACAGCACTGTTTGCCGTCTTCTCAGGAGCTTGGAAGCGGGAAGATGAAAACCGACTCAGAGAAGGAACCATCCTTGATGTGCTGTGTAAAAATAAAATTTGGATAAGGGAAAAAAACAAAATATTATATAATGGATAATAGTTGACTGACCGGGAATGGCCCCCTCCCCCGCAGATACAGCTCTCGCGCTATAGTGGTAGGTTAGGTTAGGTTAGATGGGTAGCTATTGACACAGATAGCTAACACATAGACCGCTAGATGGGTCCGTTGTGATCCCACTGCACCGCGACACGGTGCCTACGGCTGATAGCTCTTTTTTGGCTAATTTTCAAGAACAAACTGAGCCAATTGGCCGCGGTATTATTCTATCAAATATTTTTCCGTGTTTCTTGATGCGAAGGATAATTGTGGAGAAGAAAGGGGATACCGAACTTAATCAGTTTTAGGAATGGGAAGGAAGATCAGGTATCGGGCCGGGTATGGCAGTGTACTAGCAGGCGTTAATGATCATAATTTTTCAGTACTATTGGCTGTGATACGATCTACCAGAACAGCAAAGCTGCCTATAGCAAATCAACTACTGTCTGGCAGCTCTGATGGTAGTTGTGAATCTGATAAGAATGTAGACAGAACTCATTTGCTCAGGTGTAAATCCTTTACAAGTGACCCTATTAAACATTCCGCACTGTTCACGATTTATATTAATATTCTGAAACCAATAGAAACTGAAAAATTCATATAAATAAATTATGCATTGAGTGGGAATTGAACCCCGGTAGCAATGTTTTCAAGACCTAGTACACTACCACTGTACTACACCCGTCTCCCGATATAGTGGTAATTATGGACCGTATGAAAAATCATACCGCTAGTCCTGGATTCTATAACAGTCTGTTCCGCTGGGATATTGACCGCAACATAGCTGTTCATGCTATACATTAAGAGACCTGACTTACTTACCTATCAGCGCCGGTCTTCCAGGATCCTCGAGTGTGGTCCCTTACTCTACCTTACAACAAAAACTCAAGTAATGATCGAATCTACCATTTGACAACCTTTTGCTTAGAGAGGTACAACTGTTGGAAGTGTTTGTAATCTGTCATTGAGAGACTGTGTATTTTTTTCTACCAGTCGTTCGCTGCGTACTTGCACTGTTGTTACGGACATGTTTGCTTGTTTCGGAAACATCTAATATATCTTCTATCTTCTTCTTCTATATATACGAGTATAAAAGAGGATGTATGTATAGACTCCTAAACCGCTTAACCGATTTTGATCAAATTTTCAGGGAACATGTAGAATAGTCCCGGGATGGTTCCTGTAAAGTTTGGTACCGATCGAATCAAAAACAACTGTTTTTTCGAAATTTTTTCACGATTTTAGTACCCTGGTGCTCTATTCGTTTGTTTGTTTGTCTCGTATCTATACCATTCATTGAGATGAAGCTTTGCGACGAAGCTTTGTTGATTTGTTGAGCGCAGCCCGCGAAGGTTTCTGTATTAGTAAAACTATGCTACAATAGGTGGCGAGCGACACAAACAAATGAGTGTGTTTCATATACTCGTTGTTTAGCGAAAGTTCGTGTGTTTTCGGTGTGCACGTTTGACAAAATCGAACAACGGAAGCAACGGGAGCAACGGAAGCAACGGGAGTAGCGGGAGAATCGGGAGAAACGGGAGCAATGGAAGAATCGGGAGCAACGGGACTACCGTGAGCAACGGAAGTAACGGGAGCAACGGAAGCAACTGGAGTAACGGGAGAAACGGAAGTAATGGAAGAAACAGACGCAACGGGAGTAACAGGAGCAACGGGAGAAACCGGAGCAATAGAAGCTACGGAGTAACGGGAGCAACGGAAGCAACGGGAGTAACGGAAGCAACGGCAGTTACGGGAGCAATGGAAGCAACGGAAGCATCGGAACAACAGAAGCAATGGGAGTAACAGGAGCAACGGGAGAAACGGAGCAATTGGAGAAATGGGAGCAACGGAAGGAACAGGAACAACAGGAGCAACGAGAGTAACGGGACCGGCGGAGCAAAGGGAAGCAAGACTGGAAACCGCTGGCCTTGCAGTTTCGATAGTATAGTACCATACAAACGTGAGCGTAGCCGCGGGACGCGGCTAGTATAATAAAAAATAGCAAACGCGATAACACGCGAAGCTCGGCTAGCTGGTTAATAAATTTGAAACAGTCGAACAGTGTAGTTACTTTTTATTGACTTTACTGTTTGTGGTCAGTGCTTGGGTCGTTAGCATTGACGGTGTGTTTTGTTGACATCCGGCTTCGAATATATCAACAATGCGTTATTATTAGTTCTGCTAATTCACCAGCTGAAGTCGATGATTTGTTTTTAAGTGTCCTAGGCTCAGGTACATATAAGTATAAATCCGGTAGTTTCCGACACATACGAGTACAAGAACATAAGTGCGACATCAACTAGGTAAAAGTTTAAATGGCAAGGGGAGGGAGGGGGGGGGCGAAATCGAATCCGTTGTTTGGCTTTTATGCAATGGGCCGATGGGCACAAGCTGTCGATAGGCACACCTGAAAAACATTCAGGTAAATCGTTAAAAAGTTGATTATACATTTGGTTTTACCTTTACCTTTCCAATGCCGAGGGAAGTCGATTTTGTTCCGGTTTTGGCTTTTAAGTGGGTTAGCCGGATGGGAAACAGATGAACTCGTCGGCTTTATCGTAACGGTGCTTAAAACAGGTAAATTATCTGCTCTGACGTATGCGGCCGTGGTAGAGAAATTATAGCCAATACCATCGAACAATCGTTCATTAGGTTATCGCTCAAATCGATTTCTTACAGGTGAATCTTATAAAAAAAAGAAGTTCTCGCTTCATACGGGTTTCATCAACATTTCATCGTTCTTTCTAATGGTTGGGCCACATCTGCATTAATAGCTAACGGATGAAAATGCGCTAACTAACGCCAGAAAAAACTACGCGCTAGTGTTGCCACATAAACTCATTAAGTAATGCGTTTGCCTCTTTGATGTGTCAAAGAGGCCGCCAGGCGGCGAGCTATCGCCTTACATCTGACGTAACGCCATTAATAACACCGTTTTGAATTATCGGGCTAAGGAGTGGCTATAACCTGCGTTTAACGTCATATCGCATCACGTTGGGCGCAGATATCGTCCCAGCCTAATCATGAGATGCCAGAGGACTGAACAAAAGCCAAATTAAGGAAAAGACGACTGACCTGAACCATTTTTCCTATCGTCAAGTTGAAATTCTTGTTCTTTTTTTTCACTCTCTTCCGCCATTTAAAAACTATTTTTAGCAAATTACTTAATATTCCTTTTTGTCAAATTTGCATTTTTGGCCAACAAGTTTGGAATATGTGTGGTTTTTTTTTCTTGATCTTTCCTAACCAAATAGCCGAGAGCAGAAACTTTTAGTGGTTGCCGTGCACTATGAATTTTCGCTAGTTAAAATTTAGAAGATTTTTTTTTTTGATGAAAAAAAAACAACAAAATTTGATTCGCTGTGATAATAAAATTATTTCCATTTTAGGTGGGTACGAGATTCGAAGAGAATGTTTCAAGGTAATCTTTTAATCGAGAAATGAACTCGATAATGGGCGCCAATCTGGCTGTTTTATATTTTTGGAAATGCGTCAGTAACAAGGAAGTTGAGGACAGTAATTTTGGATAGAGTTAAAAAAAACATTCAGTATCTTGTCTTCGGAAAAAAATGGCAGTTGGTAACGGGAATATGCTATGAAATTTGCATTAATTTGTAGATATCACCTCCAGTATTCTTATCATTTCCCCAGTTACCTAGATTTCATTGGTATCGATTTGCTACCCTACTTTTTTTATGTTTCAGGGCTAGTAGTCCACAGAGAAAAAAAATGTCAGTCCGTCTGTACGCTGTGCGGTGTCTGCCATACGCAAACGATTTTGATAGTAGATTAGCATCCTTTAATGCCATGTTTCCACTGGCCCGATTTTCCATACAGGACTGATGCCATGTTTCCACTGCCCCGAAATCTCGCGATTCCACAAATCTACATGCAAATCTACTAGATTCTCCATACGGGATTGAGATTTCCAAATCGCGAGATTACGATAAAAATCGAGTTGCAAATCTACTGAAACTGGCCTGTACAGCACTGAAAGTTATGTTTCACCATATTCACATATCACCACAATATTCACATATCACCACAATATTCACTGTTCACAATTTTTGAATCGAATTCAAGGTTCGGCATTGAACAATTTTATTTTTTGATTTCTACTCATGCAGGAAAAATTTCCATTACTGAAAATGATAAAATCTTACAAAATAAGTAAAAAATTTGGACACAACAATCAGCTGCTTAATTATTAAATATCAAACTAAATCTATTAATCCGATGGAAACACTTGGAAATTTAGTTCTCTGAATCGCGATATTTTGGGGCGATGGAAACATGGCATTAAACTGTTCAAGGTGACAATGCGCCCAAGAGGCCCAAAAGCTGGAATTGAAATATTCTAATATCCCTGTTCCTTGAACTCCTAGTTCCCTAACTGCTATAAAATTTTCAAGATCATATCTGGTACGGTTCTTGAAATAAAAATTTTTTTTTTTTTAAAAATGGCTTTCGTGCTCCACCTTCCCCTTCAAAAAGTTTACATTCAATAAACTCCACTTGTAAATGAATGGGTCCATGCTAAAAGGTCATCAGTCCAATTTTTATCGAAATTGCGATTTCACTAGTTTTGAAGTCTTGGAGGCCCGGCACATCTTATCATTAATTTATACAGTAGTACATCTACGTATATGTAGGTATTAAGTTTCAACTTTCTAGCATAAGCCGTTTCCGAGATATGAAAAATCACCCCCCACCCCTGTATCCTGCTACCGCTATCAAACATTTAATTTTTCTGGGATGTCTCTATAGTACCTCTATATAGATGCCAATTTTTAGCTTTCTATTTTTTGCGACTTTCGAGAAATAAAAATCAAAATTTTTTCATTTCCAGCCCCTCCCACCACACACCCACACCCACCAAACAACCACACCAATTTTTCCCCGGTAGAGGTCAACTAGTACCATAGAGATATATGTACTGGAGATGACAAGGAGCGATTGAGTTGAAGGCGGACGTTATCGCATTCACTTTCACGCCAAACAACGAGAACTGACATAACGACCCTGTTTTGTCTCACTCACTCCCGCTCTTGAAACACGCGAAACAACAACAATTTGATATAACGACCCTGTTTTGTCTCACTTCTCTGGCTTCAAAGCTCTTTATACAAAGCCGGTGGCTTGTCGTCTCCAGTATCTCTATGACTAGTACTAACTCCTGTAAAATTTTCAAGATTATATCTAGTACGGTTTTTGAGATATAAAAATTTAATTTTTGGAAAAATGGCTCTCCCCACTCCCTTCACCTTCCCTCTCAAAAAATTTATATTCAGTAGACTCGACTTTTAATTCTATATACACAAACCAATTTTTATCTTCCTGGTACAATTGAGTCAGAAGATATTGTAATCCAAAGTTTTTCACCCCTCACCCCCACATCTTACCACCCCATTAAAAATGGTAACTCTTTTCTAATCTCCTAGTATTTCTTAAGTTATCCACAAAGTGTCAACCGTCTGACATTAATCGTTCAGAAGATATGGATTTTAGAATAATGAGTAAACCTACCAAGTTATTCTGGCCAACTCGATCCATGCTAAAAGGGTATCAGTTCACGGGTTTCAAAAATTCACCAAAATTCGCGCGGCATAGATAAATATGTAAAATACAATTATATGAGTTATAAATAACCTCTTTTATTGATTCGGTAGAGTATTGTTATGAATTTAACTTAACTGTTGTCTACAGGCGGTTTTTTTTTGTTTTAACAGTTTACAAAAATGAACTGATGACCTTTTAGCATGGACCCATTCATAATAAAGAAACCAAATTTTATCTTTCTGGTACATTTGGTTCGGAAGATATTTTAATCCAATGTTTTTACCCACCATCACATCCTCCACCTCACCCATTAAAATTTTAGCCCTTGTCTTGGCTTGCATCCCTTAAGAGAACCACAAACTTTGAATCTTCTGACATCAACCGTTTAGGAGATATGGATTTTAGAATGTTTCAATCCCAGTTTTCGAGCGTTTCGAACGCATAGTATTTCCCTCCAATCCCATACCCTCAAAACATATCGAAATTTTTTTTTGCAAATGGGTCTACTATCGTAGATCTATATAAGTTCCAAGTTTCAGCCTTCTAGCATAAACGTTTCCTGAAATCTAGAAACCAAAGTTTTTCGTCTGAAACGCTTCCGCCACCTCCCGCCTCACAACCCATCCGCCCAAAAGATACCACTCGTACGGGTTCACCCAATCTACGCACCGTAAAAATTTCAACTTAATATCTCTACAGGCTTGTGAGCTACGCGCCTTCAAACGCTTTTGCGTACGGCGGTCAAACGGGCATTTTTTTTGGCATTTTGGGGGCGACTGACAAGCTAAACAATAACCAGGAGGCAATTAGCAATGTTTTTTTTGTTTTTTGGGTTGTCACTAAACGCATTCCGGACTTGTATTCAAAAAATAATATAGTTGCGCCCACACCGTTGACAGATTGTTAATATATAGTTTTAATTACATTTTTGGATAGCCAATTGTTATTCGGTCGAAGTTTCTATCAAGCATTTTTCGCGTATAAAAACATATTTACAAGTGTACCCTACCAACTCAAACATCTAACTTCTCAATGACATCAAAATTTCAAACAAACAACAACCCGCCAATACCTTCCAACATCTAGAATATCGTAGACAGCTCTATACACTTCTCGCATGTTCTAGACACTTCTCGCATGATATACATAGATACTTCTTGCGCGTTCCAAACACACAACCGAAAAGCATCTCAACTCTACACATGCAGTATAAAAACGACGCAGAGCCTGTACACGGGATCAGATTTCTGCTGCGAGAGTGCGCCGACAATCAGTTTTACGCGAAAGAGTGTTTGTAAAGCAATCGAGTAGTAGATGTAATTGGGAAAAGTTACCAGTAGTGTAATATTTAAATGCGAGTTATTGAATCGCTGTTATTTTTATTAATTTTAATGGAATTGCGTTTTACTTGAAATCCAGGCGAACCCCTAGCTCACAACAATATTAACGTTATTTTATTTTTGAATACTTATTTTTAATTAAACTCAATAATTTAATACTCCTTAAGGGTTTTACTCGGTTGCGGAACAGTCCACACAACTGGTATAAAAGGCTACCTTCGCGAATGCCATTCATAGCGAATTTAGACCATTGCGATCATGACAGATAAAAAAAACTTTACCGGAAAATTTGAAAATTGTGTTGGGACTTTTTGTACGAAAATTGGGCTGTCGTATGTTTTGGACTCATCAGAGGACGGATTACCGATCGTCCTTAGAGCTTGGAGGTGTTTCGCCAGATGTTTTCTTTATACTAACTTGTGACATAATTTCTTTGATGAAAGACTAACGACCTTTTTTTTTATTGTATCACTAAAGACTAAAGACATCAGACATAAAAGCCAGCTAATATCAACCTAAAGAATAAAGACATTTCGGATGTTTTTTTATTTAATTTTTGACAATAGTTACCTAATATTAAGCAACGAATTGAAGAAAGCCTGATAGCCTGTGCACCTGTGGCAATCTCTTAAAACATTAATTTGAATTTCAATCATTTGCTTATAACAGGTGTTTTTATAGAAACAGCAAAAGTGCCACGATACATACAAGAATATACACAAAATTTTAATTTTTTAATTCTTTTGTTTCCTATTTATAACTGAAAATAGATTCGTCAAAAAGATACATCAATATAAATATCTAATTATGAAGCAAACGTTAAAATTTAATATTCAGTTCGAAATCTAAAAATAAATATTTGTATTAAAACCATGAAAGAATAATATTGTTATAATTTTAACCTTTTAGAGTATACGTTCAGAGTACGTCATTGCTCACGCAATAAAAAACTTAAGGAAATAATATTGAATAAATTAGAAGAAGAACTTCTATAAAATTTTAAGACACAAGGTAAATGCCATTGACATTTACCATTGATAAAACGTTTTGAATAATTTTAACTAAACTGGATAAATGTTTAAGAAAAAAACAACTGACAGAACTCAGTCTAATCTAACGATAACTTTCATTTTAAAAATTTCGTACGCTGCTAATGAGCCACATATGCATACATGGCTAGCGTGGATTGCAGAATTTAACATTTAACTAAATAGCATTAGCTATGCGGATAATAAATTCGAGTATCAGACGACTTTTTTTCGTGAGAATTTTTATTTTTTTATTAAAATTAATTTGAATATGTCCAGCAATATAATTCAACATATTGGTTATTTTGAAAAATTTAGTAACAGGTTTGTAAGAGAATTATTAAGCGATGAACTTTGTATTCTGTAATTTTGTAACCGAATGTACGTGCTCAGGGCAAAAAGACGACAAAATATTCCACTCGAGCAAGACATAATGCGTTCCTCCTATTTACTCACAAACCCGTTGAGGTATTTACTTGAAATTTTTTTTGTGGGTAGATGGTGTGAACTAGAGATGGGTAACTCAAATCTGAGCCGGCTCAAGCAGAAGATCCAACTTCCAGGTCTTCACAGATCTTTACAGTTCCCGGATCTTTGCGGTTCGCAGATCTTGACGGCTCAACAGATCTTTGCGGTTCGCAGATCTTCACAGCTCACAGATCTTTACGGATCTTTGCAGTTGGCGGATCTTTGCGGTTCGCGGATCTTCACGGCTCGCAGATCTTTACGGATCTTTGCGGTTCGCGGATCATCACGGCTCGTGGATCTTTACGGTTCGCAGACGGAAGCAGATCTTTACAAATCGCGGATCTTTGAGGTGATGGTGCTGGAGGATAGAAGATGGAAAATGGAAGATGGAGGATGGAGGATTGAAGGATGGAGGATGGAGCATGGAAGATGGAGGATGGAGGATTGAGGATTGAGGATGGCGGATGGAGAATGGATCTTTGCGGTTCGCGGATCATCACGGCTCGTGGATTTTTACGGTTCGCAGACGGAAGCAGATCTTTACAAATCGCGGATCTTTGAGGTGATGGTGATGGAGGATAGAAGATGGAAAATGGAAGATGGAGGATTGAAGGATGGAGGATGGAGCATGGAAGATGGAGGATGGAGGATTGAGGATTGAGGATGGAGCATGGAGGATGGAGGATTGAGGATGGCGGATGGAGAATGGAGAATGGAGAATGGAGAATGGAGGGTGGAGGATGAAGGATGAAGGATGAAGGATGAAGGATGAAGGATGAAAGATGAAAGCTGAAAGATGAAAGCTGAAAGCTGAAAGCTGAAAGATGAAAGATGAAAGATAAAAGATGAAAGATTAAAGATTAAAGATGAAAGATGAAAGATGAAAGATTAAAGATTAAAGAGTAAAGATTAAAGATGGAAGATGAAAGATGAAAGATGAAAGATGGAGGATGGAAGATTGAAGATGGAAGATGGAAGATGGAAGATTGAAGATGTAGGATTGAAGAAGGAGCACGAATTATAAAGGATGGAGGATGAAGGATGGAAAATGGAGGATATAGGATAGAAGATAGAGGATAGAGGATGGTGGATGGTGGATGGAAGATTAAAGATTAAGGATTAAAGATTAAAGATTAAGGATTGAAGCTGGTAGATTGAAGATTGGAAATTGGAAATTGAAGATGGAAGATAGAATCGCAAATCTTTACAGACCGTGGATCTTTATGAATCGCAGATCTTTGATAGGAAGTCTTTTCAAACTATAAGGTAGTACATATACTATACATGCTACTTATGAAGCATCCGAGAAGAATAGGAAAGTGTCCACAAAGTACATCGTAATGGAAAGTTGCTCTATGTATTGTTAATTTTAAATTATTGGGATCTATCCTCTAGCCAGTGATCTACTTAACAAGAAAGGTGCTAATACCAGATGCAATAAACACTATTTTTACCTGTGGAATTGAGTCGAATGCTTTTGCCAAGTCTAAGAAAACGGCGCGGGATTTGCTTCCTTTATCTAACGAGAAGCTAATTAATTTATTTAACGGAGCTATTTCGTCATGTGTGCTGCTTCCTGCATGAAAACCGAAATGATTTTCGTTTAATATTTTATGCGTTTCAAAGAAAATCATTAATTTCTAATTTGCAACCTTTTCAATTGTTTTTCCAACGATAGATATTAAGGAAATAAGTCACTCTTCAAAAGGTTGGGAATAATTAGGTCTATAACAGTCTTCGAGAATAAGTCTTTTACCCACATTCAATTGTGAAGTCGTCAAATCCAAGACTAGAGCCACCATTTTTTCAAACTAGTTTCCCATTATTTCCCGCATAACCCAGCATTGCCTTAAAATAATCAATTCTGGCATTTTTCATTAAAGTACATAATTTATTTTAAATGAGTTTTCGGTTTGTCGTAAAGGGTTATTCAATAGGTACATAACAATTTTGTATTTTAATACAAACGCACCCTGAAACTTTTTGCTGGTCTGTCAATGCCAACACGTCAGTCAAGGTTTATATTTTTATCATGGTGAAGTTTACGAACGAGTAACGCTTGGAAATACTCAAAATTTTAACGAGCAACATTTGGAAATTATCTAAATTATTCTGTTTTATTTAAATACAAAATTGTAGTGTCCTTATTGAAATTTTCTATGTTAATAGCTATGGATTATTCAATAGGGACATAACAATTCTGTATATAAATTAAACACGGAAAAAATTGAAATTTTGAGTATTTTCAAACGTTGCTCGTTCGTAAACTTCACCATGATAAAAATGTAAACGTTGACTGAAGTTTCGACATTGACAGACCCGCAAAAAAGTTTAAGGGTCCGTTTGTATTAAAATACAAAATTGTTATGTACCTATTGAATAAACCTTTAGTAAGACAGTGCAAAAGATCCACATGGATCTTTTGAACCGGATCAAAGAGGGGGATGGGGTAGCGTTTTAAAGAAAAAATTTTGTTCCTAGATCTTAGGAACCGCTTATGCTAGCAGACTGAAACTTGGAACTTATGTAGAATACTAGAATAGTGGACTCATTTGCAAAAACTGACGATATTGGAAACGCTCAAAAGCTGAGATTGAAACATTTTAAAATCCATATCACCTGAACGGCTGATGTCAGAAGGTTGAAACTTTATGGTTGTCTTAGGGGAGTATGCGGGTGTTGGTGTTGGGGGTAAAAAACTTTGGATTACAATATCTTCCGAACAAATTATACTAGGAAGACAAACTGAATGAAAATTTTTTGAGAAACATGTAGAGCACGGAAGAGGGGGAAAGCAATTTAAAAAAAAAATAATTTTCATATTCTCAAGAACCGTAGCAGATATTATCTTAAAAAAGTTTACAGAAGTTAGGCCCACTAGACTTCTATCAGAGAAAAACATTTTGAGGTGCGGGTGTAGGGGGTGGAAAGGAAAAAATTCTGATTTTTATTCCTCGAAAATAGCAAAGGCTAAATGGACGACTATATAGAGGACGACTATATACAGGAGATCTACGGAGACAGCGTTCTTGGATTTATTCCATACTCTAGAGGAGGAGTTTCGCCTGCAAGTAGTGAATCCATATTTTTAACATTGTCAAAAATTTTGACAATGCAAATTTTCATTGGACGTGGTGCCGCGTCGCTGGCACTGAAGGTGTTAACCACATTATGCATCATGCCTATGGAGTAGAAAGTTACCAACTAATAGTTTAGATTTTTACTTTAAACCCAAAAATTGTAAGCAGCACTTGAGTTTTTAATCCATGGGGTAGTAAAAATGAGCTGGTTCTCTTTTCAAGTAAAATTAATTTATCCTCACTCCGTTCAGAGACTTAGACGAGTATTGTTTTTTCACTAAGTTGTCCTTTTTCTGACTATTTAGAACCTTCAGTACATAACTTAAGAAAATTTTGCCACTAGGAGGATTTACATACTCGTAACTGTAAAAACTTCCAACAGTCTAGGCGCAACTTTATTATTTTAATTTTTGACAATGTTAAAAATATGGATTCACTACTTGCAGGCGAAACCCTCCTCTAGAGTATGGAATAAATCCAAGAACGCTGTCTCCGTAGATCTCCTGTTCAGATATGAAATTGGGCTCCTTTTCAAAGTGCCAGCTTATTTCTGACTCGTCAGGTCGTTGATTATTTCAAGCCTCTTCGACCGAAATATAGTTAGGCTAATGGTCTCATAACCCTTTGATGCTTTGAGCATCTGCATCACTTTCTGCAGTATTTGATATATTATATACTGCAAATTCTGGGTACTTTTTTCATATCACTCAGAAGTGCAAGACTGTGAAGAGTGTTCGACCACCACCTTGATCGAATTTTACTATCCTTGTAGAACAGGTTGCCATTTCGCATCAATAATAATCATAAAGTTCAACTATCAGCACTAATACTCTTAACAAAAAGACTTTTGATTAGTAAAATTTAACATTCTAACGAGACTTTAAGAATCACCAAATAACGAAATATAGATACAAGTTCCAATTTTTTACTATAAGGTGTTCATGATATAGAATATAAAATTGATCGTCTAAGACTCTTTCAACTGGACGGAGCAGTTTTTTGCTTTATTACCCCTAAAACGTGACGATAGAAAATTAAACGGCAAACATTTTTTTTAAACAACAAATAATTGTAAAAAAAAAATATTATAAATTTCTAAGATAATTCCCCAATTCAGTCTTGACATGTTTAAATATCAAAAAAAAATATGCACTTAACTTTCAAGAATGCTTTTATTAAATCTACAGTATGACGCAATATTTTCTTTAAAAAGTGGTCAAAATAGGTGTAACAAAATCAATTTAAAACACCGTATTTACCCATACCACTTGAAAACTGGTCTTTCCTCTGATAGAAATAGAAAAATGTCAACATTTAAAAAAGTCTATTCAAATTGTTCCTAGATTTCCGTCTTAGAATTTTTTCTTTCGAGAATACAAAAAAAGTGAAAAAACCCAAACGTTTGACCTTAATGAAAAGGTTAGTTTCTCTTCTTCTTAATTTTATCGGTATATCAAACAGATATCCGAAAATTCTGATTAGTTTCTGTTCTTTTTGATGCATGCAACATTTTTATTTCAATGTTTTGAAATTGTTAGGAACTGGTTTTGTGATGTGGGAAAATACCGTCAACGTCTTCGGATTCGAACATAAGTCAAGATTTCAAATGAAAATATTTTCGTTACTTTGTTGAAAAGGTAAAAGCGTAAGAAAAAAGTTGAATATTTTATAAATATATTTATGTAGATGTTAAATGGTATTTAAATAATTATAATACTTTGGATATATATTAGGCTGTTTAATTAATTGAGTATTTAATTAGTTGAATAATGTAGAACCTTACCTTGGGTAAGTCCAATGACAATAAAATCTTAACAAATAGACAGGTGGTTTGAACTTTTTGAAGTAATAAGTAAGAGCTCTTAACTTTTAGCATACATTTGATAAACACAAAATTAACCATTTTCACTTCAATATTTTTAAATAGAGTAAAGTACCCGAATGTGGTATATGGTCGCAATGTGGAATACCCCCCTAAGTTCGAATTGCTTCACGTGATATCCGTAATTTCATATTGAAATCATCTTTTCTTGTACACATTTAGAGAATTTATACTCATACATGGGGGATTCTTCATCTGTTTTATTCAAATGTCATATAAGTGAAAAGTAGTTGAAACTGTTTGCCAGTTTTGCGAGAAGACATGGTGAAATGAATTAAATCCTTTACTATGGATTGAATGTCTTTCGTGCGATACTTGGGCTCGTAAAAAGTGCGCTATTGAAAAAAATAATGAAGCATTTCTGTGTCCAAAATGCGACGATCCTTTCTTTTCGGAGTAATTTTACACTATTCCACATTAAGACCATAAAATGTATTTTGCAAGATATGCACTTTTTGGAAATTTTTATTTTTTTATAAATTACTGTATCTCAAAACAACATTATCTTTTTTATTATTGAATGGTACTAAGATACTCTCTCGATTTGTATATTGTTCGCAGTTCTTAATGCTAAATTATTGTCTAGAGATAAAAAAATGAAAATGGTATTCCACATTCGGATACTTTACTCTACTAAAGTATTATGATCGACTTGAAATTTCCAAAAATTGGCTACCCTCACCCCAAAAAACAAACAAAAAAATGTCCGTCTGTCCGCCGTAGACGCCGTACGCAAAAACGTTTGAAGGCGCGTAGCTCACAAGCCTGATGAGATATATACTTGAAATTTGTATGGTCGATACTTCCAAGCAGCGCATAGAACTACCGATCAGATGGGTAATGCAATCACCGATATATTTGTCAAACGCGCAGTCGAAACTATACCCGACTCGCATGAACTACCTGCCAACTGTCTCTGCAAACCTACTGAAATCTGCAGTATACTTAAAAGACTAAAAACAAACAAAGCTTCAGGTGTGGATGGTCTCCCAAATGTCCTTCTCAAACATCTTCCCAAAAAACCCATCATCTTACTAAATTTTATTTTCAATTGCTGTTTGAAACTAAGCTATTTCCCAAAAACTTGGAAGCACGCAAACGTCATACCAATTCCTAAATCTGGTAAGGACCCTAGCTGCCCTAAAAACTTCCGACCTATTAGCCTATTACCCTCACTCTGCAAAGTCTTTGAGCGAATTATCTTAAATAGAATAAACACTTTTCTCGAGATCAAAAAAATTATACCTAACTTCCAGTTCGGATTCAGACTAGGACATTCGACTACACACCAACTATATAGAGTCATGAAGGACATAAAAAAATCGCTTAACGCCAAGGAATCTGTTGGAATGGTCGTCCTAGACATCGAAAAAGCTTTTGACTCTGTTTGGGACCAAGGTCTATTATGTAAACTATTGAAGTTCTCATTTCCAATATACATTGTGAAAATCATATGTTCATTTCTATACAATAGATCCTTCGCAGTAAATATTAAATCAAGCAAATCCAACCATTATTCGATACCCGCAGGTGTTCCACAGGAGTTAAGTCCAACACTATGTAATATTTATACTGCAGACGTACCTACCAGCGCTAATTGTGAACTAGCAATCTTCGCGGATGACACCAGCATATACTCTCACTCAAAATACCCTGCCTCAATAATAACCGAACTAGAGCTATATCTGGACAGGCTATACTAATATTACAATAGATGGAAGATCAAAATTAATCCTCAGGCGATATACTTCACCAAAAAACGGAAAAGCCACAATCTTCCGAACAGGCCTATCAATTTCTTAGGACAACCCATCGAATGGGCTAACCATATCTATTACCTTGGGCTTACTATTGACAAGAAGCTGATACTAAAAGACCATATCGAGAAGTTATGCTCCAAGGTATCCAAATCCATTCATGCCCTGTACCCATTAATAAACAGGAAATCTAAGCTTTCAACGGACAACAAGCTACTTATTTTTAAACAGGTCATTCAGCCCATTATTTCCTCTGCCGCTCCTGTATGGAATCAGACTTCAAATATCCACAAAAAGACGCTACAAATAGTTCAAAATAAATGCTTGAAAATCATACTTGACCTACCATTTTATTTTTCAACTAAGCGTTTACACAAAACAGCTAATGTGCTTGAAATCACGGCTCTTGCTGAAACTAGACTTAGCTCCTTCTTGAGGAAATCAATTCATCTAGGCAACTCTCTTGTAGCATCCTTCCTATAATCTGACGTACTCTTGCGTCAACGAATGTAGCCAACATGTTTACTTGCATTCCTTTATATTATTTATTTGCTACAAGCACTTCAGTGGATTTATTTGTTTTAGCAGTAAGATTGATTAAGTAAATAGTTTAAGTTTAAATAGTCAAAGTTTTTTTTGCAATTTTCCTTGTATAAACTCACACAAAATTTTTTTAAATTACTGTCCTACAGTCATGCACTAAAAATATAACGTAGTTGTACAGATATTTGTCTAATCTCTAAAATAAGTCATACATGTAATCCATAAAAATTATTCCTGGCAATAAAGAAATTTGAATTTGAATTTGTATCGTCGATAGATTGGGTGAACCCCTACAAGTGGCATTTTTTGGGCATTTGGGGTGTGAGGATGAAGGAGGGGAAACGATTTAGACGAAAAATTTTGCTTTCTAGATCTCAGAAATTGCTTATGCTAGGAGACTGAAACTTGGATCTTATGTAGAACTATGATAGCGGAGTTATTTGCAAAAAAATGTTCAATAGTGGTGTGGGGTGCGAGGGGGAAGGAGGAAGGGGGAGAGGAAACAATGCGTCCGAAACTAGAATTGACACATTCTAAAATCTATATCTACTGAACAGTTAATGTCAGAAGATTCTAGCCAAGACAACGACTAAAATTTTAATGCGGGTAGGTGGGGTATTGTGATGGAGGGTAAAAAAAATAGGGTTAAAATATCTTCCGAACCAAATGTACCAGGAAGACAGAGTTTGGTTTGTGTGTGCAGGAGTACAAGTGGAGTCTATTGAATGTAACATTTTTAGTGCGGAGGTGGAGCACGTGGGGATTGTCATTCTTAAAAAAATTTAATTTATAAACCTCAAGAACCATACCAGATATGATTTTCAAAATTTTACAGTAGATCTCTGGCAGAGGAAACAATTTTGGGGTGGATGTGTAGGGGTTGGTGGAAATGAAAAAATTCTGATTTTTATTTCTCGAAAACCGCAAATGATAAAAAGCTAAAAATTGACTACTTTATAGAGCCACTATAGAGGCATTTTACAAAAATAAAATTTTTGATTTGGGTGGCAAAATACGGGGGTTGGGGTGATTTTGTTTATGAGAAACGGCTTATGCTAGAAAGTTGAACCTTAGTACGTATTTATAAATGTACTACAGGAGCAATTAAAGCAAAAAAAGTTTGGATTTTTATTGTCGTACAAAGGTGGAGTCCATAACTAACCTACTGGATGTATACCGTCATTGCTAGACCTATTATAACTTACGCGGCATCTTTCCGGTGGAAGAAAACAGAGCAGAAAACTGCTCAGCTTAAGCTGACTAAATTACAAAGATTGGCATGCCTGGGTATCACTGGGGTGATGCGCACCACTCCCACAGCTGCCCTAGAGGTGCTTTTCAACCTAGCTCCTCCCACTTAGAAATGCAGAAGGAAGCTGGGTTCACTACATACAAACTTTTGAGCTCGGATGACGAGTCAGAGCACAAAACAGCTTGCCCAACTCTTTCCGCGGAACTCAACAAGGACTCCATACTAGCGATACCTCTTTCTGATTCAATGGTACCGAAATTCAATTTTCAAGGCCATTCAAAGTTGTCCTACCTGAAAGGGAGAATTGGGCCACAAACGAACCCACTCCAAAACTGGGATCTATAATCTGGTATACAGACGGATATAAAACAGATCAAGGTGTAGGAGCAGGAGTTTATGGTGTTCGCCCAAATGTTAAATTCGAAATCTACTTCAAACTTATTTGGAATTGCCTCCAATGCCTGATTGAACTCGGAAACAAGAAGGTAACGAAATTGCCGACTTAATGGCTAGAAAAGGTTCAGAAGCTGACTTCATGGGACCATATCCATTCTGTGGTGTACCATTAAGCACAACTAAAATGAACATCCGAATGTGGCAAAAATCGCAAAGTGCCATTCACTGGGACTCGACACCGGGCAATAGACACTTAAAGCTTTTTATACCAAAGCATTAGGAGAAAAGAACATCTGAGTATCTGAAGTTGAGCAGACACCAGACTCGTAACCTAGTGGGAGCTCTGACTGGATATTGTCACATGAGGAAGCATCTCCATAGGATTGGTCTCTTTGAGACAAAGATTTGCAGAATTCGCGATGATGAAGACGAAACACCAGAGCACATCCTCTGTAAATGTGAGGGTTTAGCTCACAAAAGACTTCGTCACTTCGGTCAGGGTTTCACAGAACCATCGGAATTTCTGACCATTCCTCTTCGCAAAATACTAAGCTTTATTGAAAGCGCAGGGATTGAAGATGAATCATAGTTAATCCGGGGGACATCACAATAGGCCCAACTGTGGCTTCAGTGGCAGAGGTTAAAAGACCAACCCCTTTTACCAATCTATCTATCTAAAGGTGGATTAGAAGAAATGTCCATGAAAAGGGTTTTTCACATTTTCACGAATTTAGTTATATAGGGATGTCGAGTTTCCAAAATGATTTTACTTCTGCGAGCTCCTTATATTAGCGCCTAGAAAAATTTTCCAAATTTTTCAATATCCAACCCCTAAGGAGGTGTAAAGTAGTTGTGTACATTTTCACTAATTCCGATATATTTCTTAGGTATTGATAGTTATTAGATATCGAATTCCTTTCACTTCGAACGGCTTTGAAGATAATCGGGAAAAAACAGATGCAAGCATTTATCGATATTAGGGGGTGTAAGGTATTGTTCAAGTTTTCACGAATTCCGACAAATTTTTTAGGTTCAATGAAAACGAATTCGCTTTTACGAGTACTTTTATGAGCTTTCTATATAATGATCTTAAAATTAGTTTCAGGATTTTGCGATATTCAACCCCTAAAAGGGTGTAAAATGATTGTGTACGTTTTTACGAATTCCGACATATCACTTAGGTCTGATGAGATAGCGAATTGTGTTTGACTTTAACGGGATTTCTATATAATCGCCTAAAAATCGGTTTTAAAATTTTTTGATTGTCACCCCCTAAAGGTCGATATTTCATCGCCTATGTTTTTATTGAAATTGAAATTAGAGATGGGCAAAGCAGTTCCTTTCAGTGAAGTACTTCACTCCGAGTCACTCACTTTAAGGAACGAGTTCAGTGAAGTAGTTCCGGAACTCTTCGTTTCATCGTTCCATCGTTTCGTCAGTAGATGTAGAAGATGAGGACCGAAAAAAAAAGAAAAAAGGTCAGTAGAGTTCAGTGAAATAGTTCCAGAACTTTTCGTTCCATCGTTCCTTCGTTTCGTCAGTAGATCTAAAAGATGAGGACCCAAAAAAAAAGAAAAAAGTTCAGTAGAGTTCACTGAAGTAGTTCCGGAACTATTCGTTCCATCGTTCCTTCATTTCGTCAGTAGATCTAGAAGATGAGGACCCAAAAAAAAAGAAAAAAGTTCAGTAGAGTTCACTGAAGTAGTTCCGGAACTCTTCGTTCCATCGTTCCTTCGTTTCGTCAGCAGATCTAGAAGATGAGGACCAAAAAAAGAAAAAAAGGTCATTACATCTAAAAGATGATGAAAACAAAAAGGTCGGTCAAGTTTTTTGTCACGTGTCCAATGGAACTGCAGTTCACCAAAAGGAGTGAGTTACTTAACTCACTCACTTCAATAAAGTGTTCTTTTGGAACAGTTCACTACTGAACGACCCATCTCTAATTGAAATTGCTCTAAATATTGTGTAGGTTTGAAAGAACTATATTTTTTTCAACTTGTTCGGGAAAGTCCATTGAGACGCAAGGCGTAGTAGTCCTACTAAATATGCATATGTTCTAAACAATGGTATGTGTTTTTTCCAATTTTGTTCTTTTGAAAGCTGATCACACTTTCGCCATATCTTATTTCTAAGCAATCCAGTCTGGCTGAGATAAATTTATTAAGCAACTTTTGCCTCAACTTCCAGATTTCACTCGTGTTCCAACTGGTTCCTAGCTTCATCCGGATTTCTGCAAAGTTGTTTTCTTTCTTTCTGTTAAGGTTTTTGCCGAAGAAGAAATAAACGACTGGAAGATAGCCGAGAAGATCATTCGAAGATGTTGAGTTTATATCAGAATTTATAGCGCGCCGATAATTACAAGCAACACGAGTTTTGAGTCTTTAGGTGCTCCTATCACAGAAATGGCATTTCGATTGAGTCGATCTGTCCTGTCGTTGGACTAATAGGCCACTCACCTGGTGTATTAGCTTCCGATTAGAAGATTTGAAGACTGAAGAGCTACGTATTAGTTGTCGTTGTCCGCATCGATTTGAGAATTTTTGTTTTGGAAAATTTCAGGTGTTTAATCGTATGTAAGCGATCGTTTTTTTTAACTCTTGTAGTGAGTAGGTGGTTTTACCCAATTCCTATTTCGACATTTGGCATAAGATCATTGCGCTACTGCTGAAGACGATTTTTGTTTTGGTTGTTGTTCGCGCCATCGTTGAATTCTTCGGGACTTGTTCCGGTAGATATTGTTAAAAGTTAGTTAAAAGTTTTGTCTGTTTTTTTCGTATTTTAATATTTTTAAGATGATACATCACTGGGTTTTCCAAATGGGCATGAAATGAGATGTTTATCGCCATTATCGGGATAGAAACGGGTAGACCTGTTCTAATTTCTGGTTTCTCTTTTTTCTCGATAATAACAAGTAGTCTGATGGAGTAACAAAAATGAGTTGAAAGTCAAGGGGAGACATCTTAATAGGCAAATAAATTCATAACGAGGAATTTTCTCACACGAACAATACATTAGCAGATCGTTAAGAAGACTAACCGGTTGCATTTTGATAATTTAATTTATAGTTTTTTCCCAAAAAAAGGACGTTTCTAAATGTTTTGTTTATACAATTGTTGGCGCCTTCAGATAATCGTTTGTTTTTTTGATATGTTTGTTATATCATAAGCTTATTTTATGTGAAGTAATTACGGTTCTATGATGAAAAGTGTGGAATTACCAGACATATAATTGGAAATGCCCAATCAGCATCCATATGTTTCTAATGACCCCGCCGCTGGGACTTTGAGCTTCAATTTCAAATGAATAGATTAAGGAAAGGAACAAAGCGAAACAGACTTGTCTGGTATCCCAGTAAATTACCGAAACTATTCGATGTGGGCAGGTATTTGAGACTGTAAATTCGAATTAATGTAATGAGACGATCAGGTAACATTGGCATTTTAATACTCGCGCAAAAAGAAAACCAAACGAGGCGATGTCATTTCAGGCACATACCACTTTATACATACCCTGCAAGAATTTACCGGTTAAGTCCGCCGGAGCTCCGCCGTAGCATTAACCGGTAATCTTTCAGTTAAAACGTATAGGCCTCGGGACTTAACTTATATACTTCGTATCGGTGTACATACGTGTGATTCTCTACCTCTATTTGGCAATATCTCCATCTCTTTCACTCCTAGTTAATGATACCCGGTAGCTGACCGTTAAATTAACCCAATCCCATACTGTAAATTACTTAGCGAGACCAGTACGATTTAACGGCTATATTACCAGTGAATGGTACTCGATAGTTGAATACTAAATTAACTACATGGATGCAAGGAAATTTGGAAGCGAAGCCAGTACGATTTAGCTATTCGTATGCGTCCTTTCCATTGCAGGTACTCCGGTACCTTTTCGGCCTGATTAAGCTGTAGAAGAAAAAAATCCTTTTTTCGCTAGGAAAAACCTTAAAAAAACAATGATAAAAATAAAATAGGAAATAAAGCAAGAAGTTTAGAGATGTCCAAAAACGTCAGGTACCTAAGTACAGTCGAACAAAAATGATAGTAGTGCAGCAGGGGTTGTGGCATAACGTGATAGGTCCGCACGACTAATTTACGCGACAATTTGAGAGCGCATAAGACTAGAAAAGAGCCATGTATTCAAAGTTTAAATGTATCGCATATAATTAAGGGGAGCAAACCCTTTACAATTTTCGAAAAAACCATTTTTTTTTTTATTTCGAAAGTATAAAGTGTAACGTACGTTGTCCAAGAAATTGGGTCAGTTTGGATCGAAAGTATGTCTTGTGCGGTTGATTTTTCAAAACTAAAATGCCAAATTATACAAAAGGAACGCGAGGTATTCAAACTTTAAAGGCGATTATCTCGAAACTGCATCTTCAAAAACTGCTCGTGTTGTAGCTCAAAAATTTATGGATCGATTTGGCTGATTTTTTGTGAGCTTTCTGTCTATATAAATATCGGAAGGATATACCTAAAGTTTTGAGGATATCGCGTAAATAAATCACTTTTTTGGGGTAAAAACTGTCAAAAAAATAGTCGAAAATTGAACATTTGCTTGAAAAGCCTCATATCTTTTTTGTTTTATTTTTTTTTTATAATTTTATAGGTATATCCTTCCCATTCATCTGCCAGTATTCGAAAAATGTTTTGGTTTTCAGTTTAAGATCAAGCTTCTTGCGCGACTTGAATTTGAATATGAGGATTTTCTGAGCTCTATTGTGACTGGAGATGAAACCTGGGTGGCTCATTACACGCCTGAGTCAAAAAGACATTGGTCACTGTGGCGTCACATCAATTCCCCATCTGGCAAAAAATTCAAAACCACAATTTCGGGCAGAAAAATCATGGCCTGTGTTTTGGGACCGAAAAGGCATCATTTTGATCGAATTTCTGCCTCAGGGGAACCATCAATGCACAACGATATTGTGAGATCCTAAAAAAACTCAAAAGGAGCATTCAAAACAAAAGGAGGGGGATGCTGACGATAGAAGTGTGTTTGTTGTACGACAACGCCCGTCCTCACACAGCCTTAGCCACCAAGGCGCTCTGGGATGCAT